>CM034350.1:78783780-78824544 GCA_019925275.1 Mytilus edulis | reverse complement strand
GTAAAAGCCCAACTGGCGGGTGTCATTTGACCTTGACCTCTTTTTCATGGTTCATTTGGTTATAGTTTAATTTTTTGGGTTTTTTGGGATCTGTTTTTCCCCCCTTATACTTTATGCAATGGGTTTTCTATATTTGGGTATGGAATGCTTGCAAGGCGTACATGTCTAGCTGGCAGATGTCATTTGACCTTGACCTCATTTTCATGGTTCAGTTGTTATAGATAAGTTTTTGTGTTTTGATCTGTTTTTCTCATACTTTATGCAATAGGTCTACTATATTTGGTGTATGGAATGATTGTAAGGTGTACATGTCTAGTGGGCATACGCCATCTGACCTTGACCTCTTTTTCATGGTTTAGTGGTCAAAGTTAAGTTTTTAAGTTTTGGTCTTTTTATGTAATATTATATGCCAAAGCTCAACTATATTTGGTGTATGAAAATATATTATGATCTTTATGTCAGTCCTGCAGGTTTTATTTGACCATGACCTCAATTTCACGGTTCATTGCACTTTGTTGAGTTTTGTGTTTTGGTCTATTTTTCTTTAACTATAAGTAATAGGTCAACTATATTTGTTGTATAGAAGCATTGTTAGCTGTACATGTCTGTCTGGCATGGTTCATCTGACCTTGACCTCATTTTCATGTTTCATTGGTCTTTGTTTAGCTATGTTGGTTAATGTTAAGTTTATGTGACAGTTGTAATAAAGCTTTATACTTGGGACTATCAACATAATATCAATGATTAGTAAAGAAGGGGAGACATTTCAGTGTGTACACTTTTGTCTTAAACTATTAGCAATAGGTCAGCTATATTTGTTGTATGGAAGAATTGTTAAAATGTCTGTCTGGCATGGTTCAACTGACCTTGACCTCATTTTCATGGTTCATTGGTCAATGTTTAGTTATCTTGGTTAATGTTAAGTTTATGAGACAGTTATAATAAAGCTTTTTATTTAGGACTATCAACATAACATCAATGGTAAGTAAAGAAGGCAAGACATTTCAGTGTGTGCTCTCTTGTTGGGTTTTGGTCTGTTTTTCTTAAACTATAAGCTATAGGTTAAATATATTTGTTGTATAGAATAATTGTTAGCTGTACATGCCTGTCTGGCATGGTTCATCTGACCTTGACTTCATTTTCATGGTTCAAAGGTCAATGTTTTGTTTTCTTGGTTTATGTTAAAAGTTTATGAGACAGTTGTAATAAAGCTTTATATTTAGGACTATCAACATAATATCAATGATTAGTAAAGAAGGCGAGACATTTAAGAGTGTGCACTCTTGTGTTGTCCAGGAGTTGTGGTACTTTTGCAGATTTAAAAGGTGTGATTCAGCCACAACTTCTTTAAAGGAATTGATCCAGTACATATTGAAGTTATTGCCCTTTATCAACTTTTCTTTGGCTTAAAAACTATAAAAGGTAGATAGAAACTTTGAATAGCAAAAATAATCAGCAAGACAAGATTGCAAAAAAGTCAATATTAGTAATAATAATAATAATGGAGTTATTACCCCTTGAACATAATCTTCTGAAAATTGTTTTGGTCTGTTATTTTAATACTGTATGCAATAATTCTACTATATTTGGTATATGGCATGATTTTATGGTGAATATGTCTATCTGGAAGGTATCATCTGACGACCTCATTTTCATGGTTCAGAGCTTTAACTTAGATTTTTGTGTTTTGGTCTGTTGTTCTAATACTGTATCTGACTGTATGCCTATGGTGTATGCAAAAGGTTTACTATATTCTGTGTATGGCATCATTGTCAGGTGTACATGTCCATCTGGCAGGTATTAACTGACCTTGACCTCATTTTCATAGTTCAGCAGTTAAAGTTAAGTTTTTGTGTTTTGGTCTGTTCTTGTTAATACTGTTTGCAATTGGTCATCTATATTTGGTGTGTACAAATATTTTATGATGTACATGCCAGACTGGCATGTTTTATTTGATCTTGACCTCAAACTTAAATTATAATAAGGAGTTATATTCTAGTCTACCATGTTTTAAGAGTTTACATTGTTGAAGATGCATGTAGACTAAGGTGAGCAACACAGGACCTTTAGAGTTACTTTTTTAAAACAATCAATAAGATTTAAACATAGATGAATAGTGAAAACATATAAATACAAAAGTTATTTTTCATAAAAATTTAATACAATGTAATAATTAAATGCAAAAGTAATCAGTATATAATTGGTTAAAGATTATAGTAACAAGTTAATGAGTACAATAATAACTTCTGGTACATTGTACTGTCTGTCCAAAATGGAACTAGCAACTAGAATGTGTCCATAGTAAACGGATTTCCCAATAGCACTATCGTTTTTATGTCCAGTGGACCGTGAAATTGGGGGTCAAAACCCTTATTTGGAATTAAAATGAACAAGAATGTGTCCACAGTACACAGATGCCCCAATAGAACTATCATTTTTATGTCCAGTGGACCGTGAAATTGGGACCAAAACTCTTATTTTAAAAGAGTTAAAATTGAAAATATCATATCATAGGGAAAATGTGTACGAAGTTTAACATTGATTGTACTTCATCCAAACTACCTTGACCAAAAATTTAACCTTAAGCAGGACAGATGTAAAAAACGAATGTACAGACAGATGAACCAACAAACAAATGAACAGAAGAAGAGACGCACATACCAGAAAGTATAATGGTATAAAAAAATGATTTACTGGGTAATATTAATGTACCAGTACACATTTTCTCAATGTTAGTCAGATTTGCAAGCTCATTGTGGATAGACAGTGTTTCAAATGGAAATGGCACCAAAACTTGACTAGATATCAAAGTTCATGTAGTACATGTACATGTGCATTTATATATTCAGTATCACAAAATAAGAAGTTACTTTTGTCAATAAATGAGCTTGAAATTTTCGACTATTTAGTTGTTATTATTGATGACGATCATGACGAATACACACATCCACACATTCACTGTACAAGAAGTAGTCCATTAATAAACTGCAGTAGACCTGCTACTCCTGCTAAGATGGCAGACCATTGTACTTTTGGAACTTCTGCTGTACTCATTTCATCAAGCTTCCCATAAAACATCATAAGCAGAAGTGATATAGTGAAACCTAAAAGAAAATGTCAGTTAAGAACATGTTGTTAACTTTAAGGTCATATTATCTTTTTATCAAACATCATTAGCAGTAGTGATATAGTGAAACCTAATAGATAATTGTCATTTACAAATGTATGTTGTTAATTTATGTTAAACCTATAAGAATTTTCCATCTACCCACCAAACATCATTTAATAACACTATTAACAGCAGTGATAGAGTGAAACCTGAAAGACAAGTGTCAATATGTTTTAAAACCTTAAAGACATGTCAATCTTCTCACCAAACATGTGTCAGTGATACTGTAAAACATAACATCAAAAACATCATAACCAGCACTTACAGAGGCAAATTTAGGAGGATGCCCCCCCCCAACCCCCTTTTTGAGGAAAAAATTTGGTTGCTTATATAAGAAATCACTGAAGTGTGATGGGAGCTGGCCTCCTCTTGTGGGCCCCATTTATGGAAATTTCTGGATCCACCACTGACTTATATAGTGAAACATGCACGACAAGTGTCAGTGATATAGTAAAACCTAAAAGACAAGTTCATCTTCCCACCAAATATCATAATATTATAACAGCAGTGATATAGTGAAACCTAAAAAACATCTCAAGATTGAGTGAAATAATGAAAACTATTATAATAGACCTCAAGGCTGTCAAGATATTTAAAAGCTTAATTATGAAAGGGGGAGCAAAACAGAAAAAGACGTCTAGCCATAAATCACTAGTATTTAAGTGAAAGCATCATACAGTGAAACCTGTAAAGCATGCTATTTGCTACATGATCTATTCTCATGAACTTCTCAAATATTTAAAGATACATTGTAAGAATGTGTACGGATTGATAGCTTAGTCTTAGATGTATGATTTCTTTATTAGTTGTTAGTGGCTTTGAACTAGCTGTCAGATAACTGTGAGTACTCTCAGAACTATTCATTGTGTCTTTTTGTGTCTGGATGTATAAGTACCCGTCCACTACCACTTGTATTTTTGTCCATCCAATGAGTTGAGCCTTTTTCAACTGATTTTAATAGTTCGTTCTTATGTTGTACTGTTATACCACTGTCCCAGGTTAGGGGAGGGTTGGGATCCCGCTAACATGTTAAACCCTGCCACATTATTTATGTATGTGCCTGTCCCAAGTCAGGAGCCTGTAATTCAGTGGTTGTTGTTTATTTATGTGTTACAAATTTGTTTTTCGTTAATTTTTTTTTCATAAAAAAGGCCGTTAGTTTTCTTGTTTGAATTGTTTTACATTATCTTATTGGGGCCTTTTATAGCTGACTATGGGGTACAGGCTTTGCTCATTGTTGAAGGCTGTACAGTTAATGTCTGTGTCATTTTGGTCTTTTGTGGATAGTTGTCTCATTTGCAATCATACCACATCCTCTTTTTTATATTGTAAGTATCTAAACTTTGCCAATGATTAAATACTAACCTGATAAAATACACACTACTGCTACAGCCTGCTGCCTCCTAATATTATATTTGTCAATAAAAGTAAAATGTTTAAACATCATCATCAAAGACAGGATCATTCCACACCATCCTATCAAACTTAATAACTGTACGATGTGATACCATACTGCAATTAATAATTAAAAAAATATTTAAGATTAAACAGAACAATTTATTATATCATGGAAATAATATTGAATATTTTAAATATTACTTCCATGATTATACATGTACCAACATTTCTTTACTGTGACATTGTAATGATGAAAAGTAATAAAAGCACTGTTCTTTTGCTTTTTAAGTGTTTTTAGCTGTGTATGTACTGATTTCTTTTTCCCTGATTGATACCCAATTTATATTCTTTGTTTTTCTTATATGATCGTTCACAATGAATACAAATAAATCAAAGGGTAAGCCAATAGTAAAATTTATTGTCTTTAATAGATGAAAGCCTTTAATTTTTTATTATTGACTTTAAGTGCAAATTTACTAATCATCAACATGAGAGGAGCAAATTCATTCAGTACATATGTTTATGTCATGTAAATACTGTTTATCGCTATTTTGTGCATTTCACCTTTGATCTTTTTTTGTGATAATTTTTCTTATCATGCTACTCACTAGAGATGGAAAATCATCGCTAGAAACTAAGGAGGCATGTGGCATTGCTAAATGAAATTGACATCGTCATTATAGGTAAAATAGTGATAAACAGATTATCATTGGTCATCTCAACTCAATTGCTTTTCTAGCTTTCGCTGTACCTGCTCAAGCTAGAAAATCAATCTCGTTGAGATGATCAAGGATAATCATATGTATAAAAGTTCCTTAGACCTATACAATGCAACATACATTTAAATGTACATGTATACCATACAAAACAAGTATTTAAGTATGGATTAATCACTACAAAGATTAATTCAATCTAATACACAAATGAAATTATAAATTGTCTAACAATGTAATTTTAACACAGTATTATGTAAATATAAAATGTAAAAAATATTTACAATGCAAAAAAAATTACGTAGTATTTTGCTAGACAAACTAGCTTCACCGAACATGCATCTGCATGCAACAGCAAGTTACCCACTTTAAGGGAAGTCCTTTTTTTAAGCAATTAATTCTGGGATACATGTACATGTACATCCCTATCTTTTTGGGGGAAGGGGAGGGGATCCTAACCTGTTGAATCGATACGTCAATTTTCTTACCAGGCTCCTCAGTGAAAAAGGCAGGAACAATATTGCAAGCAAGGAAGTCGCAAAATACAGCCCACCAAAGTCCATATGATACTCCCGGTAACTTAAACCATGCATGACTAAACAGTGCGACAACATATAGCACATTTGCAGGAACCAGTAAGAAGAGACATATTTTCTCTTGCTTTATAGTTATCTTTGTCATTTTCACAGCATTTTCACATTTTTATAAACATTTATGTATCATTATTTACGGAATTTCTGCGCATTATTAAATGCAAATGAATAAAATGCCCAAAGTTAACAAAGTAAACAAACAAAATCCAAAAAGATAAGCAAAAATTCCCGGAAGTAAAAAAATACAAATAAATTAGGTCGAGTCTGAAAACAAACATGAAATTCTCCGGGTTTTCAACGAAATGAAAGTAGATATCATTTAAAATTCCATTTAAAAAATGAAATTTAATATCAATGATTTGTATATTAAGTATTGCTACTATAAAGCCTTGATTTATATCATATACGTTTATTTCGGTGAAACAGGATAGCTATATATTTTATTTGACATGATTTCCTCTCAGTCTATGACCATTATAGAGGCTATAGAATTCATTAGAATTGAATAGTTTTCCCAAATCACAGGGCCCATGGCATCGAGGGACCCATGATAAAGGCCCGGGCCGCGATGATCCGACAGTGACATGTAATTTATAAATACAATGTTTGTGTGCTGGCGTCCTGGCCAGCACTGGTGCTGGTGCTGTTTCAATATTAACCGATGATGGCATAGTTTACAATGTCATGACTCATGTGAATGTTTATGTAGATTACTGGCCTATATCTTATTCTAACAACTTGACAAAACAGCAATTCAATTCAATGACACGCAAAACACGAAAAGCCATGATCGAGGTCTACATACGGTCTTCAATCTAAAAGAGAAAAAAATCTTTATTATATATCAAAAGCGTTTAAGCAAATTTGGGCACCGTATTTTACTTTTCAAATATTGAATACTGCAAATGAAATAATAATGATCTCGTCCACTATTTTAAGTATGCACTGTTTCATAGTGAAATAAACTAATCATAGATATACAAGGATAGATGCAGGCCCTTTTACAAATATAGTTAGAAAACTACAAGAATCATAAACATGATAAAGAAAATATTACAAATTCATGGAGGTAGTGTTTAAATGGAATTTGAGGAAAACAGGGATCAAAATTTTATTTATTTACCCATCAGCACATAAACTATGAAAATTGTTTAAAATCTGTCAATACTTTCAAACCTTTTAAATTTTGTACAAAAAAAAAGCCAGAAACAATATGAAACTTGTGAATTACATGAGAATTCTAAAAATTATCACATATGATGTTGTGAAAGTGCCTTAAATAATAAGAATCGGACAAAAAATCCCATATACACATATTACTTTCGGCTAGTTATAAATTAAAAAAACGTAGGATTTGCTCGTCAAAGTAAACCCATAAAAGCGATCATAACATACCAGATTTATGTGTGTAATTTTCTTTTCAGAGCTGCAAAAATCATTTTTCAAAAATACGTCCAGTCAGGACTTTTTATAATAAATTCACCACACATATTACACATCAAACTTTTGGATATATTAAAATTTTGGAGATGCATAACTCTTAGATTTCTTTTTATATTTTGTTTACACTGAGTAAACTGTATATCGTGTATCTCCTTTCATTGACACCAAATCATCGACATCGTTGTGATAACCTTCATGTGAAATAAGAAATAATTTTTCATGGAGTTGGTTCAGTCAAATTTAGGAAAAGTTTAGTCTCTTGCAAGAAAAGAAGATTTTAGTATCGCATGTTCTAACAAAAATTATGAAACTGTGTTTCCCCAACATAACAACCCAGATAACAACCTAGATGGCACAGTTGGTAAACAGTTGGCGTTGGCAGGACAACAAGAGACCATCGTTGGCCCAACAAAACTCAGCCAACAGTTATTTTGACACGATTGGCCCCTTGTTGGCCCAACCACTTTCCACCAACTGTCATTTTGATGTTGTTGGCCAGATATTGGCCCAACATTTTCTTCCCAACAGTTATTTAAGTAGTTTGACAACCAATATTCGACTTACGTTATCCATGGGTTCGGTGTAAGATCTTCTGACTGAAACTAACTTTATTTGAATGGTCTTTATGCACAAACAAAATATACTTAAAACTAGTATCTCAATTGTTTGTAAAACAATTGAAAGGTCTTTCCTGTAAAAGTGATGTTTTCGTAATGTTCTTTGTACGACCTTTCGTTTGATATACGACAAGCATACCTTCTGAAACTTTTCACTTTTTACACTTTATTACCTCATTCGCATACATTTTTGAGATCGGAAGTATGATATATGTAACACAGAGTAGGTGAGCTTTTATTTGATATGCGACAACGCCATGTTCTAGAAAGTTTGATTTTTTCACTTAATAACCCCATCCAAATATTTTTTGGAGGTCGGGAATTTGATATTTCAAATGTACACATCATGACCTTTCATTTGATATACAACAACCCTAGCTGAAAAGAAAATTTATTTTTTGCACTCAATGACCCCATCCAACCCATTTTTGGGAGACGACAATTTGAAATTTTAGATGTACGCTTTATGTTCTTTCATTTGATATGCAACAACCTTACCATCTGAGAAATTTGAATGTTTTGCACCAAATGACCCAACCCGTCCCCCTAGGATGAAAAGGGGGTTTACAATTTTCATTTTTAAGTAGAGTTTATCAAAACTTTCAATTTGATATATTAGATGACCCCATTTGACAAAGTGCAAATAATGATGCAATATCAACTATATAAATAGAAGTTATGAAACTTACAAAGTCAATGCAAAAACATGAAAATTTCAAATTAATTATTTGTGTTTTTTTTCCATGGAATGTTTTTGGTATTTGGTCAAACATATAACTATGTTAACCTCTCAATTTCTTAAACATTTTAAGTGGTAACCTGTTGTTGATTCAGAAATACATGCCTCCGCTCGCAAAACTTCAAACTGCATTATCTCTAAAACGACAATAGATATCTCAAATCTGTTAACTGATAAATGACAACATTATAGAAAAAGAATTGGGACAATTTCAAAGTTCACCAAGGTCACAATTATTCATCAAATATATGATGCAATACCAAACGTAAGAACCGGAAGTCGTAGAGACATGGGACTATCACCATTCAACTCAGGACCACTTGACCTTTCAAATATCACAAGGTCAAGGTCAATGTATACTGTTAAGGTGAAGGTGAAATTTCATCATGACCTGAAATTGACTTCAAATTGAAGGTCTTGAATTACTTATCGTCTTTGCAGTTTATATCTGTTACCTTTAAACAGATATACACACAATACTATACTTTTAAGAGTCATCCCGTTGTAACTTTTAAACAGACGGTTGGACATTTTTGGGCTTATTGTATAAAATGTAGAGCTCGTCGAGAGAAACAATTTACACGCTGTATGTATGCAACAAAGTCTTATCGTTTTCCTAATATGTAAGCTTGAAATTGCAGCGTATTTTTTTTTTTTGCACTCGATGACCTTTGACCTTGGGTGGATATTAAAGGTCACATGAATTAAAGATTATTGGTGAAGGTTCCAAGTCTCTATGACTTCTGGTTCTCGAAATAGATTTTTTTTTAAATATTTATAATTTTTAAAGGGAAATAACTCCTTATAAAGCTTAGTAACAAATTAATTGTTTATGTTTATAAACATTGCCATCTGTTCTTGTACATGCTGCCATTTTTAAATTGATTATCTCTCTAATACTTTTAAAGAAAATGCAAATAAAAGAAATTGCTTCAAGGGGACATAACTCTCAAAGGGGATGATGAAATCTTACGCAGCCTCATATGGTAATACATCATGATGAGATCTACCTATTGTTCAGATAAGGTCATGATATCTTTAAAAACAACGAGGGGGGCATGAAACAAAACAATAAAAGAGAGATAACTTCTACAGGGGATGATGAAATCCTACACAGCCTCATCTGGTAATACTTCATGATGAGATCTATCTATGGTTCATATTTGGTCTTGATAACTTCAACAGAAACGGGGGGAGGCCATGCCAAAACAATGTTGGAAGAAAAAACGGAAGAAAAACAATAAGGTCTTTTCTTTGTAGAGGAAAGACCTAACCAGCCCAAACAAACAAATACATTTTGAATATAGTTTCTTTATTGTAAAGAGTCATTACACTGCAACAGTTCGTTTAACACGAGTGATAACAAACACTCTCCAAATAACAGTTGGCCCAACATAGTGTTCCAACGTTGGCCCAACAAAGTTGCCAACAGAATGCCAAAATTGGCCCAACACATGTTTGCTATCTGGGAAATATCCTTTATCAGAATCAAATAACGCCCTTTCCGATTCATAAATTATCCGAACAAATCATTCCTTCATCATTATGCGTTTTAAAACCATTTAAACTTTTTGAAAAGACATTAATTTATCTATATATAGATGAACTCGAACTTCCTTGTTTGGGTTTGTCGTCAACATTGATTTTACATGGCGCAGGGAAACTATTCTGATATTGATTCAAAATGTGGGATTTGTTTGTCTCCGTACACAGAACCGCGGCTCTTGGAATGTTTCCATACTTTTTGCACACCGTGTCTCGAAAAACTGGATGTGAATGATAATAATTTGACGTGTCCGTTATGTAGGACACAAATAGCTCTACCAGACAATGGGGTAAGTGGTTTAAATACTTATCCCTTCTACGTTGAACCATCTCACAGAGACAATGAATTAATGGATATCTGCGAATTATGTTCGGAAGAGAATTATGTTGTAGCTAAATGTCTAGATTGTAAAATTGATTTATGCGTGAACTGTCGCGACTACCACAAGAAACTTAAGGCGTCTCAGAATCACTCGCTTCAGAACTTGAAATTAGATGAATCGAAACAACACCACGAAAATCCAATAAACGAATGCAATGAACATAGAAAAGAGATTACTTTATTTTGCGTACCTTGTAACATCTTTTTGTGTAGTGAGTGTTCAGAAAAAGCCCATCGTTTGCACAAGGTCCAGAACCTATCACAGTTAGTTCAGACTAGAAAGAAAATGTTACTTGCCAGAACAGCGAGCTTGAAATCAAGAATATCGGTTATCGGGAACACTGCAGAAAGAGTCAGACAAGAAGAAAATTATTTTTACAAGAATTGCAGCATAGTAAAGAAAGATATATTAGCACACGCCACAAGCATTAAAGATGTATTTTGTAATACCGTCGATATATTGTCCAACAAACATTTAGCTACAATCGACAACTCTAAAAAAATTGATAACAAGGTGATTGACACGTATTTAAATGAGATAGAAACAGAACAATTGTCATTGGCTGGTCTCATCAAGACAACGGAGGATTTCATTGCCAGGTCTACAGACAAAGAGTTGATGGTTGATGCCTTTATTATCGGTGGTCGTCTTGACAAAGTCTTGAACAAAACTCTGAAGCCATTGAGTTTGCATGTGCAGAAATATGAATGTAAGGAATTCACTGAAGCTACCGTAGAAAATTTGCTTGGAAAGATAAATGCTTCAAAGGTAAATGTTATTACACCTTTATATACACAATTGCCTATTCCTGAATTGTTTCCTAAAGTGAAAATGGTACATAGCTTTCAACTTCCTAAATGCGCAATCAAAGATATTGTTGCTGTAAATAACGACAACGCGTGGATATTCAAGGAGGATTTGGCCTGCCTAGTAAGTCAAGATGGAACAATGCGTTCTACTTATGCACCACCGAAGGGAAGCGGAAGAATGCTAAGAAAGTCTGCAGATGAGATATGGTTCTGGACTGGACAGTCTGCAGTGAAGAAAGTAAATTCGCAATTTCAAGAAGGGTATAAAGTTTCTTTTTATAACGGATCGGTCGGTTGTTTCATTCAAAATGGGAATTTGCTTGTGTATAATAATGAGGAAAAAGTAATCTGTGAAGTATCCGAAAAAGAAGGTGTTCAAAACAAGATAAAAATCACAGATCCAAAAAACAAACTTCAGAATACCAAGGATTTGTACAAATCCTTAAGAATACTAAAATGTTTACCAGTACGGATATATTTATGGCAGAAACTAGGAACTGCAATCTGGTTATTTCAAGTTCACAAAATAGTACTGTTGTAATAACAAATAAGCATGGACACATTCTTGAGACATTTACACGATCAAATGCAAAATTCCAAGGTATAGCTGTGGATAATTACGGAAATATTTTAGTATCTGATTGCAGCAACGAGTTAATCGATATTTTATCGGAAAATGGAATGTTTCAAAGAAACTTGTTGAAAACTAGATCTCGTTTTATTAGTATTGATGAGTGTGGCTTTTTGTGGGCGTGTGATAATATAAATATGTTCGGTCAAACTCCGAAAACCGATATACATGTATATTCGTACCAATGAAAGTCTTTTAAAGATTTCCTTTTTTATGAGGTCACCGTAACATTTTTTTTAAATCAAATGGATACCGAAGCAACTTGAGAAATGTACAACAAAACATCAGAACACGACATGACGGTAACACTAACCGAATATATATAAACTAAAAGAGATTTATCTGAAGTTATAAACACTACATCGTCTTATAATGACAAGAACTGAATTGGGTACTAGTATTCCGAGAAGGAAAGTTTGCCTTTATATCGTCGTGAAGCAATATCAAAGCTTTAAACCCGTAAGTTTCGTTGGTTAATATGATTTCTGCTCTTTGTTTAGTTGTTGTAAGATTACGCAATTCGTATCATATCGTGTATATGCGAATGGTCAATTGGATACTAACGATCAAGCTGTACGGACGCCGTGCATTTACAATTGAATATAGAACATTTGTTTGGAATTAACTTTTATTGTAATTGCGTTGCACTATTTAGGAACTTATACATAAACTACCCACTAACTGCATTTAGTCTTTTTTTGTTGTTGATCTTAAGCCATACAGTGAGTCACCACTCCGCGGTTGAATCTTAAAATATAACAGGAATTACGAGAAAAAAAACATGTTATATATAAGCCAGTGAAAGAGAGAAATACAAAATATTCAAGAAGTTTATATTCAAACTTTTTTCAAAATTAAAAGAAGAAAAAAAACATGACCCAACAAAACAAAACAACCTCCAATACAAAGGCAAAGCTTTACGATTTACCATCATATAAAAATATGGAGATGGGGTTTGATTGCAACTGAAACAATTCACCAGAAAACAAATGACGCAGATATAAAAATATATGTGGCTGTAGGTCACCTCAAGGCATTCAACGAAAAACAAACATAATAGACAAAGGACAACCACTGAATTACGGGCTCCTGTCTTGGGACAGACACCTAAGGGAATATGGCGGGATTAACATTTTTGCGAGCGCTTTATATATAATATATCTTTTCCAAATCTTAAACAGTGGTACAAAAGCGCAACTTAAGTATAGAGAATGGGAATCAGTTTAAAAGAGCTAGTCTCGTCAGACAAGTACGAAGCGCCAAAAATAATGAATAAAAAAACAAAAGACAATAAGTACAGATCTGAGATTAGTAATGGCAAATGTACTAACAGGCACAGGAATATATAATGGTTTAAGATAATATTTGAGAGTTTCATTCTCCCCCGTTTTAACTTTCTTTTCGATATGCTTGAAAGTATAACCATAATTGTAAAACCGTAAGTTATTACTATACTATATATAAAAATATTAATTTTCGCGAACCATTTAGGTCACGGAAATTCCAAAATATGGCATCAGTAAGGAGAGTTGTGCAAATAATGTGAATACACAGAACCCCCATCCAAATTATCTTTAGCTAAAAGTATTCATCATTTTCTATTTTATATGTACTAACAACATTCCATTTTTCTATAATTTCGATTGAAATATTCCAAAATCTGAGTTAAAATCGATCGAATGCCCCAAATAAACATTGTCTGATTGGTTGAAGTACTGTTGCGTCGATGATTAGCATAATAAGCCTCGATGTAAAGAATAAGCCTCGATGTAAAGCACACGCTTCACATGAATAAGGAGAGTTTTACAAATAATGGGAGTACACAGATCCTCCATCCTATTTATATTTTGCTGGAAATGTTGCAGTATTCATCATTTCTGTTTTGATTCTGCTCACAACATTCCATTTTTTCTATAATTCCGATTTAAATATGTGGAACCCGCAATAAAAATAGATGGCCTCAATGATCTTATAGCAACGCAAAAAATATCGTTACCCTGAGTTTTACGATGTTACATTAGCCTGGGATCCGGTCCAATCTAGCTGCGCGTCGTAAGGTCAAGATTAGCCAGGATCCCAGTCTAAATTATAAATGTTACATAAACCAAGGATTTGTATAGTTAGTAACTATACAAATCCTTGCATAAACCAACCAAACCACATACAGAACTTTGCGCTCAAATTTAATTCTTGGTAATTATACGGGTAACTTCGTTTAAGAAAACTTATACACACTTTATCATTAACATATTACCTGGCTTTTGCATATTCACGTTTTTTTATGCTGAACTGTTTTATAAATTTTTTTTTACATGAAGCAATAGGAGTAAGAATATTTATTTCGCGCCAACTTAACTAGCAACATATCAATCAGCAAAATTATTTACCGGTATTTTTGTGAAATTTCAGTTCTATAGGTTATCAATTAGAGAAATTTTGGTAAGTATTACTTATTTATGTTAAGGTTCTACTGATGTGCTTCTCTAGACCTTTTTGGCGTTCCGTTTTATCCCATTTATCTCAATACTATCTCTGATGACAGGAATGTCAACTCGACCTATTCGTGTCGAAAGTGAAAATCCAATCTATTTGATGAAATAATTTCTTCTTCAACGGTTCATGCATTATTTTCATATTATTTTATAACCAATCACATTCACGTTGCATGTTTGCATGAAAATGGTTATGTACATGTATTAGTGAATTGTATTGGCGATGCAGCATGCGAGGTCAGTGCGCGATCACGTGACATTATTATTTGTAAACAAACATGCTCCCCGTGTAACACGTGTCTGAATTATCCTTTCAAAGTGTTATGAATCTTTCAATCACTATTTTAAGATATTTTCCTTTTTGTATTTAGGTTTGCATATCAGTAGTGCAAGTGAATTAGAAATAGTTCCGAGTTGTGTGTGTGTTTTTTTTTAATAGTCTATAGAATTAGAAGGTAAGTCTACATAAGTTATATTTACATGTAACTAAAGTCTAAAAAGATGACTCCGCTTTCCCTCTATATTTAAAACCCGCTTACCAATTTAAACAGCATTTGCTCCCCTTGAACGCTAATTTGCCCCTTCCCCGTCATTTCCCTTTAAATTTGCTCAACAGTCATACTTATGGTCCATTTACATTAACGGCTGATTTGTGATTTTACCATCTTAACTCAAATTTTCATATTGTACACATTTGACCATTCAGTATGAGTTCCCATGTTTTTTGTCTTATATGAAGGAGGTTTTAGGTCATGTTTTCCTAAACATTTTATTGCTATTTGTCTGTCTGGATCGTTAAAACCACAAAATCAGATAGTGATGAATATGCAAGTTTTCAACAATCCCGGAAATTACACCTTATTTAATTATCGCTATTTAGTCCAATCTGGGAAAAACAGTCATACATTGTATGTACAACTTCCTGTTTGGGTCATGCGGCCGAAAATTAAGGTTTTTTAGTAGAGAGCTGAGGGAGGAAAAACTTAAGAAAGCGATCATCAAGAAACTTTAATAGAGTATGATCCACTTTTTTTCGAAATTAAAATTGAAGTAAAAAATTATTTTGTTTAAAGTATTTACAATAAGTTAAAACGGGTCTCATTAAAAAGTATTGTGCATGGTGAATTGTTTCAACGGCCCCCAGATAGCTTCAACTGGATGAAAAAGTTGTGTAATTTTAGAATTTATCCGGTATGGAATAAATAGCGATTAGGTGTATTGACATCCATGAAAAAATATAGGAAGTAAGATACATGTAACTCCCCTTTAGGTTTTGATAAATATTGGATATGACATTAAGAAGTTATAAAACTTTTATTCTTTGAATATGTTTCAAGCGTAACATGCACGCTTAGTACTGATCAAAGACGGGACGTATAAAGGTATGCAAATGTCAGGTGTCCGTCTGTCTGTCCAGCGTAAACATGTGGCACCGTAACTTGAGAATGACTTATCCAAATTTCATGAAACTTAATATAGTTGTTTCTTTTGATGGTCACATGATCTGTACTTTTTGGTGATGATTCAAAATTTCATATTTGAGTTATTGAGTATTTATCATGTTTTTTCCAAGTCCGGATCCTTAATTAGTTTCAAAAACCGGAAGTGTGCCATTTGGCCACAGACCACAATTAATTTCTCTATCATTTCTTTTGAACATTTTGTATCATTAAAAAAATTGCACCATGCACTTTTGTCAAATTTTTTGTGTGTCTTATGTATAGCACTAGTCCAAAAATATATCCAAAATTCAGAAAGATTGAAGCAATCACTTTTACAAATTTAGCCAATATACATCCATACCCCTATGGACAAGTCAAGAGATGTTCCGAAAACTGTAAATATGACCTTTTTGCACTTGGCCTAATCACTCATTCCATATCAAAATCAGTTTAAATACAACATCCAAAAAATTATTTCACCTCTGATCTTTCATTTCCACCCAATAAAATCTAAGAAATGAGTGGGGAAGGGAAAGAAAAAAAATTCAGGAAAAATACACTCTAATGACTAATTAAAAGGAACTACATTCATGAACAACGAACAGTGGGGTCATTAATTGTGGTCTTAGGCCATTTGCAATGTTTTCGAAGCACCTGCTGTGCAAATTTCTTGGATTTTAACCTGTTTGGAATACCTTTTGACATTAATAAAATGTTTTACTGGCTTTCTATGCAAGAGGAAGCAAGAGAGAAAAAATATGATGTCATTTATCAGAAGCCTGTGTCAAAAAACAGGGTCGGTTGATAATTTTTTTTTTTTTTTTTTTGAAAGATCCAATATAAAAGTTAAGGTCGGGGCTAAAAAACAGGGTCGGTCGGGTTACCTGAAACACGGATCTTTTTTTTCTCGGCCCAAGGAGAGTTGTTCAAATAATGTGAATACACACAACCCCCATCCAATTACGGTTATTTTTGGTAAACAAATAGTGTGATTTGTCAAATTCAGCTATTTTTTAATCTTCTGGAAAAAAGTGTACATTTTATGAGGGGGGATAATCTCGAGCTTAAAAACACCCGATCCTGTAGTCCTGATGAAGGTCCTATCCCCCCTCTTTTATGGTCATGTCTAAGAATTACTGTTTAATCTTCATTTGGCAAGAATACTTCAATAAGATACCCCCATTTCTACCGTCATACATGTATATGGACAGATCATATGTTATCCCATGTCATTTGAAATTGTGACGCCAAAATGCATTCCATGGAGAGGAGATGTCAAAAGAGTTCTTCAAACACGTGAGTCAAAAAGTGGTAAATAACTCCTGTATGTGACATTTAGTGGAAGCCATTCAACATATCATTTTGTCAAACAACTCAATCAACACCTTTATTAATTAGTCCTTTGTTGTAGATAGCTGTAAATTGCAATCAGCTGATAATTGATTTTCTGTCAAAATCTTAATGAGGTCATTCAAGGTGAATTCCGAGTATTGTCTGATAAGTTAAAGTCCGAGAAACTCGAAAAAAAGTAAATAAACAAGGAGGAAAATAAATCTTTCTATATAATATATTTCTTTCGCCAAATTCTTTAGCAAATGACGAATTTTTATCGCCACAAGTATTATTTTTTCGCTAATTGGGAAAATGGCGACCGCCAGCGAAAACCCTGTGTGAGGACACCCTATCAAGCTTGCGCTCGTGTTGTGTTAAAACATTTTTAGTATGCTGAAAAATACCAACAATTGAAAAATAAACAAATAATCGATATTGTAAAATATCATTGGTTGAAGAGCCAATGATTTACATACATGTATATACATAAATATATCAACCATTAAATACAACTAATTTAATTTACAACACAACTGTTGGAAAAAACCTTTATGTCTATCATGTATATAACTTATCTCATTCTAGTCCATTCAACTGACAGAATCAGTGTAAATTTCATGAATTCTTTAATGTCATGTACATGTATAATCATGGACTATTCTTTTATATAGCAATATCTGTTAGCCATTTAGAGGTCTTTTGCATTTAAAGTTCAGTTTAAGTGGGCTTATTTTGTGAAAACGAAGTCAATTTCCAGATCATAGTTTACATTTTCTTTATATTTTGCTGTGTCAAAATAACCTCAATATCAAGGACAATATATAGACTTAAAAAATTATCTCCTCCACTAATTGAAGTAGAATATTTAATGAAGGTGTGTCCACAACTTAGAATATGTTTATATATGTATAGAAATGATGTTGAGCCTGTTTTATAAATTGAAAAGGTTACATTTTCCTCCTTATTTCAAAATCTAAGCTTGAACCTCTGTGGTCTTACAAAGTTGCTCCCTGCTGGGAATCTGGTTGTAACATGTACAACAATCAAAGATCAACCCACACTAAACTGAATGTAATTGAAAGACATCTAGAGGTTGATATCAGAGGCGAATTTAGGGGCGGGGCTGCTTTTTGAGAAAAAATTTGGTTGCTTATATAGGGAATCACTGAATCATGACTTGAGCAAGCCCCCTTTTAGGTCAGTCAGTGGGCCCCCACTTAAGAAAATTTCTGGATCCGCCACTGGATATACAGTATCTAACAGAAGATGAAATAGGGAACAATATGGTGAATTTTAGAGATTTATATTATTTCATGTACAAGTGTACATGCATTTGAAATATATCAGATATATTGTTCGATATTTTTTAGTTCTAAGTTCCAAGGTGTCCTAGCTTCCATTTTAGAAATCGGATTTAAATGCTAGTCTATCGGAGGGATTTTTCCTTTTAATTGGTTGTAGATATGGAATCTTATTTCACCATGAAGTCAGATTTGAAAATGACTTTGGGAATGAAGATGTTGTAAAGACTGAATGTCAGTTTTAGTCTTATATACAAACATGTATGTACTAAATTTGATGTACTTTATAATTTTAGTCTTGCATGTATATAATTATGTGTACAATACATATATCACTGATTCAGTGGCAATGGTAAATAGACACTGACAAGTCTTAGATCTATAATATTTTATAGTTATGAATGTTTTGTCCATTGACTAAAACTAGGTGGAGGTTTGTGTGTTCTTATTTCCAACAGAGGTACACTCAACATATATGATTATCAATATGTGCATTAAGCAAATTGATAGTTTCTAGCTATATATATATAGATACGGAATGATTATACAACAAGAAAGTTTTAACCTGTGTATATATGGGTCATTTTCAAAAAATGTCGAATTTTCAGTACACCCATGCTAATTTTTTTATTTCTAATGGAAATTTCAGTTGTAATGGTTTAAACGAAAGCTTGTCGGATTTGTGATTCAGAACATTAATAATAAACACACCTTACATCTATTTTGATAAGATTAAACTGCATTTAAGACCGATTTTGGGGGTATTTGTCTGCGTACAGTGTCAGAAAAACACATTTCAAATGATTTTTTTGCGATTTTCTGATCGCCTTGATATCTGCAAATGGGATTTTTTAAGAACGTTAAATATTACTCTAACGAAAAATCGTAGCTTCTTTATCATTGTATGTAACATATTATCTACTAAATAAATTGAATCAGCGTACAGGAGGTTCATGTCTTTCCTGTTACCGCTACTTAAATCAGCCGTTAAATTATTCTCCCTATGAATATTGAATCAGTCAGTGTTGATCTCAAAAGTGCAAAGTAATCTTTACATTTAAAACGCCTCGTTTCTTGAACGACAGTGTAGAGAAAGGAAATTTCAAGATATTTAGTGAAAAAAAAAGAGCGTACTTTTTTTCATGTCTATGCTGTTACCACCAATTTTGATTAATTACACCAACAGTATACTTGTAAAAAGTGCAATAACGTGTTGGAAACCAAATTCACAATAGAAAAACATAATCACTTCACCAAAGGGAGTAGTTATTTCACAACAGCAATAAAAAACGATGAAATTTGTCTATCCTGTTATGTCTATCCTGTTACTATGGTTGCTATGGTTACAGTAACAGGATAGACAATTGTAGACAAAAACGTCGTTAATTTTTAAAGGCAGTGCTTTAAGGCCTGACTTTCAAGTCATGAGGTTAATCTTTTCATACGCAATCTATGCAGGGGGTCTTTTGGCCAGAAAAAGATCCGGAAATGTTCGAATTTCTCCTCTTCTTTTTATGGTATGATATGGTTTTTGTTTCTTTCATTTACATTGGGGACTAAAGAAACGATCAGTGTGTATTGTTCGTTTTATAGAACTTGTTTGTTTAAAACAAATATATATGGCCTGGAAGAGTACACATACATCAGTTGGATCCAGGATTTTTGACAAGTGGAGTTATTCCATATAAATGTATTATGTATTTTTGGAACGATTTTATGTTAAAAATGATCTGGTCAATGTCAACATTTATAAATCAAAAAGAATAGATATTGTCTATCAATTCATACGCACTTGTTTCGTAAATTTTCGGACGCCGTCACGAATTGGTTGGCCGTTATGGAATATCCGTTTCACAGATGAGAGCGGATATATTCCAAATTTCATAAATATACAAACCCCCTTTCCCCCGAATATGACTTGCATAATTATACTTATTACCAGTTTTGTGCTAACCTTTGCAACACGCTGGTTGCCACATGTTGAGTAGGATCTGCTTACCCTTACGGAGTACCTGACTGAGATCAAGTTTTTGTTGGGGCTCGTGTTACTCAATCTTTTGTTTTCTTTGTTGTGTTTAGTATACCATAATAATTGTTTGTCTGTTTATCTTTTTTTTTTGTCATTACTTTTAATGACTCGATATCTAGGCAGGGAAGATAAGGCCTTCACAACAAGAAAAAGAGACAGATTTTAAAACAAAATTAGGTGATTTGCAAGTTTTCAACTTTGATATATTGTAAATGTGAAAGAGTAAATATTTTTTTTTTTAAATGTGTGTTTAACTATAAGATTATGATTCTATTTGAGGAATGCACTTGAAAATATACACAGCGATTTACAGTTCTGTAAAAGCTAAAATGTCTTATCTATTGTATGTACTCTTCGGTTTATAACAATGCTATAGTATCAATCGTTTATGAAGGGATTAACACAGTTTTAGTTGCATAGATGCAATTACTATGTCCAAATGGAATGTAGTCACGTGGTCCGCGTAAAACGAATGTTCTGTTTCCCCTTTTCTGCTATATAACGTTGACTGACACTCCAATATATTGTCTACATCATGTGCAATCTTAAGTGCATGCTATGGGTTGCCAGTGTTTTCTTACTGATAGCAGCTATTGGTCAGATATTAGCAGTAGCTGCTCCTTTCTGGTCTTTCGATGGACTTCACTATGTAGGGCTGTGGAAATATGGACGATGTGCTTTTGACCATAAAAAGTGTTACAGGAATTGGCAAGTGGAATATTTCGTCTCAGGTTTGTGGATGACTAAAACCTTATTGGTTTGGTTGAAAATATATGAATTATTTTACATTAAAATACAAAAATATGTATTTTTTAAAAGTCGAACTATAGCAATTAGCAAACCATTTAATTGCATGCAAGTTGAAAGAGATGACGTTTGGCACAGCAACTATTCACCCGAACACAACAGTTGAAAACAAGAGTATTCGACTGTTATTATGTCAAAACAAATTCAAATTCAAATTCAAATATATTTTATTGCTAATCAAAGCGCCCACAAGGAGCAGAACAATCAACATTAATTACATACAAATGATTACAAGTGATTCAATATGATTAAGACACAATGTTATAAAAAAAAAGAAAGAAAAAGAATACAACAAGCACAGTGTTTAATAATATAAGGGGGGTCACTGGGCATTAAGAGTGAGAGCAAACTCAGTTTCAAACAGAACTTCAATCAAAGATTATTATTATTATTATTATTACAATTTTTCTATAGCGCTAAATCTAAAACAATATTACTCAAAGCGCTTTACATCACATGTTAAACGAAATATACACACAGACAGTGATAAAAATATAGAACATGAACACACAAAATAAATATTTAAGTGTTAAAACTTTTCTAGATAAAAGGATTAATAATGTGGAAATTTTTACAAAAAAGTGAAATATATATATCAATGAATCAAAATAAAATTATACTGAATAAAGCTGGTAAAATAAAATAGCCAAAAAAGTCTAAAATAAGATTAAACAGAAAAAAGAGACAAAGTATTTACAAAATAGAATGTAACTCTGACAGAATTTACTAGGGACGAAAAAGATAACCGCAGTTAGCTTGCGCTTTCTAAAAACCCCACCATGATTTGGCGGATGTGTTATTGAGATAGCAAACACATTTTTTACCAAGATATGAAGAGAAATTATTTTTGCCGTTAATTTGTAAATAATTATAACACATCACATTATTCTTAACTCGCTCCGCTCGACAGTTTTTATAAAGTTTTCGAAATTTGTGCTTCCTTTGAAAATCCTGGACAATCCAATCAACCCCTAGGTGAAAAGTTGTCCAATTGTCAATCAAACCACATCTTCCTATTTTTGTATTCTTTTGTTGAACGTTTACATGTATAAATGGCATTTTTACCGAAAATAAAATATTCGTGTCATATGATCGAGACTGGTCAGACGTCGCGTACGGTGTTGGTGATAATACGGGTTTTGCTTTCCAGTTCGCCTTTATTGCATTTGTTAGAAGTTTCGGAATTGATAACTATATAAATGTATATATCAAAATGTGCGTAATTAAAAGTAGAAATGGAATATGCCTTAAAATCAATACTTTTATTAATTTTGTTACTCGAATGATCCCTAATAACACTGATTTTGAGCGTGTAGACAAGTAACACCGCGACATATGATCAGCGTTGCTTTGAAGTTATTCTTGTCAATTTTTAAACTTATTAAAAAAAAGTTGTACTCCTAGCAAGAGTAGTCTTTGGTGTTAATGGTGTATGTTTTATTTAGGACGTCATCGTTAACTGGACGCGTCTGACCAGGACAAAATGTTCACTTTGTTTTGTGGTCAAGTCGAAAATTGAAAAAAAATATGGATAGGGGTGAAGTTCAGAGTGATTTTTAAAGGTAATTCAAATAGATTATTCCGAAAATGATATATCTTTTTATTCCGTATATAATAAGGAAAAAAAATAAAAAGTTTTGTTACAACATTTCAAAAGATCGTGGCAGAATTAATGATTTTTTGAAATTTGTATTTCTGTCACAAAACCCAAATCTCGCATATTTTTTTGAGCTCTTCAAAATTCGAACGAATGCTGCAGATCCAAACCACAATTTACATATCCACCCTCCCTGTGTCAAAATTATACAATACATATACAACTTTTTATGTCTTCAATTAGTAAGTATTGTTTAAATTATGTCCTAAATTGTTCATTTTATTAAATCCGTTGAAATGTCACACTCGCAGTTTTCTGACGTTTTGGCGTATTTGTAAAGTGTCTTATGAAAAGTAATAGGCAGTTGCAGTCTTTTCTACGATATGAAATTTTATTCAAACGTGAAAACTTTTTTTTTAAGTGTATGAAAAAAAATTGTGTCGAAGTTTTAAGAGAAAATATTGAAAAAAAAAATAAACGCGATCTTTTTGTTTTTGTCTAGTCAAAATGTCACAAAACGCCGTTTTTTACATTTTTGTTACAAGTATGATAAGTCATATTATACAGTTTTGGAGGGGGAAAATTTGAAATTATAATAGCACAAAAAATACTATATAACATTAAAATCTACTGTTCAGGGATTTTTTTGAACCCATTTTCGATCACATGTCGGAAGTATTAACGACACAGTCAGCGACTACTTTTGTCTAGTCATAATGTCACACCATGCTTTTTTACTTGTTTTGACGTTACGTTCTGTAAAACTTGACATGTAGTGCCTAACGTCGAAAATTGCGGAAGCCTTTACGTGCCATGCTAATTAACTTTTTCCAATTTGATATAACGAATTATGAATTTGATATAACAGATTATGAATTTGATATAACAAATTATGAATTTGATATAACAAATTATAAATTTGATATAACAGATTATCAATTTGGTATAACAAATTATCAATTTGAGATAACAGATTATCAATTTGATATAACAAATTATCTATTAGAAATAACAAATTGTCAATTTGGTTTAACAAATTGTCAATTTGGTTTAACAAATTGTCAATTTGGTTTAACAAATTGTGAATTTTTCTACCAATAGTATGATTTAATTATAATAATGAGATTGGTTGAAACATTGCGTAACCCAAATTTGGATCATTTTTTTTGTGTATTGATTCATTGTTTATCTGACGTCCAGCGACAAATATGTCATTGAATGCTTATTCAAAACTTTCTTAACAGGTTTAATGTTTCTGAAATCTTCTCCCTCCCTTTTTATCTATTATTTGAGGCAGTTTGGGGGACCAGTTTGAATGTTCTCTATTCAGTACATGGGACCTGGTGTCTTAGAACGAACGATTAAAATAGAAAAAGGATCAATTTATATTGCACATATTCAAATCAGAAAGAATGGATAGTGTGTTTCTAGGGACATAGGAACATGAAAGGATAAACAAATGCTGGCATGCTTCTTTATCAATTTCGATGGGCACATACAAGGATTAATAAAACATCCTTAAGTTCATCCTTGCATTTTTCTTTATATATTTGTTTCAATATTTATTTTGTTTGCACACTTTTCATTAAAAAACAAAGACCCATGCGCGAGATCTGGAAGATAAAAACCATGCACAATCAGTACAATATTGTTGATAAAGTTGCAGTAGGAACTGATTTTTCTCTTTATCTTGTCTAGATTGTGGTGCACATTCGCCTATACATTGTATTTTTATATATGTTGTTGTTTGCAATTTGATGATAGTATCAAGAAAAACGTAAAAAGCTGAGTGACAACTATAAAACTACTTTTATTTCCACGATGAACCAAAGTGAACATATATATACATACAACTTTAATATTAAACCGTCGTGGTTTTAGTATTATTCAACTAGGAAAGTTTTCGCTAAAATGGGCTATCGAAAATACAGCTGAACGGATTAACCCTGCGCTAAAATGGACTCTAATGTCTGCGCTAAAATGTCCCCTAGTAGTTTTGCGCTAAAATTATCTGGGCCCATCTGTTTTCTTGTTCATAGTTGAGATTAAATTTCTTTTTGTTTATGAAATTGGCAGATTTTATTAAATTTATTTTATTGTGGTTAATTTGAATTTGCTTTCAACTGTTGATTCTTTTACCATTTAATACAGGCGATGAAACAAACGATTCAACTAATAAAAATTTTATTTTCGGAAATTATCAAAAGCGGATTAAAGAATAAGCCATTGACATGCACCATTTGCGAGTATGATGGTCTTGTGAAACAATGATAGTCCGTCGGAAGGGGGCGATAAATGACTGACCCGTGTTTTATTAAGAGAGAGCATTGCCAATATCTCTTGCACAGAAAAGTCACCCTTTTAGATTTCGAAAAGAGCAGGCTAAGGCTACAAGGAAGCATTCGCACCCTCAAAGTGGAAACGGATTAATATAAGTTGTAATAACTTGTTTCCCAATCCACTATAAATAAATATGTTTAAAATAAAAGAAAAAGCAGCAGAAAAGACAGTGGTTTAAACTTTTTTTTTAAATATCCTGTTTCAATCAAAAGAAAGAGAAAATATCTTTGCTCCAAGGGGATAGTAATGTAAATGAATATTATTTTTCCGTTTTAATTTAACTGTACTTAAAAAAAATATGTGCCGCTTTTGCATTTCGGTTCTATTCGTAGCAAGTCAAGCAAACCGCTCATATAAATTATGCTATATAATTGAGCTGCACGAAATAAAAAAAAGTACGACGTTATTTATACAATGCATGAAAAATAACGTCAAAATAACGTTACCAAAACTAACACCAACACCGTACGCGACGTCTCAATCTAATTGATTATCATAAATTTAAAACACCAATACGCTTAAGCCACCCACGTATATCCGACCATCGATATTGGCTTAAATTGGCATCTTTTATGATTCTTTATAATCATTAGATCATCTTAATCAGATATTAAAGCGTCACATTTTTTTGGGGGGGGGGGGGGGGGGGGCGCTAATATACAACTATTTTGTCCCCATCATAGTAGATCAGGTATCCTTTCTGACCATTCCTTCTGGACATGTTGCAAAAATATTATACCAAGTATCATTCAAAATACAACTGAACAGATACATCTCATCTGATACTTGAAATTTAAAGTGTAAACTATAAAGAAAATATGTGTCGTTAAGTTCAACTACTCAACATATCTAAACTTTACAAAAAAATCCTTTTCAGAACAAAATCCTCTTCAGGCAGATAATTATAATGAATTTGCATGGACAATTTTTTTTGGTATCAGTTTGCAAGAAAATAAGGCCCGTGCCAATTTGTATAGTCCTAGATATAAGTTTTATACAAGTAACCGATATTTGGTGAACTTTTAATTTAATAATATAAACAATATTCGTTTCTTTAAAGATATTCAGAATATTCAAGCTAATAATAATGATACTTTACTAATTATTTCCGAATTTAGGCATTATTTTGAATCCACACAAAGAACCTATATGATATATACAATGCATAGGCGAAAGCCAACTGTCATCTCATTAGATTATGCTAATTACAAAACTAATGAAATGGGGTCGTATATTTTAGTTTTCAAAGGCTATATGTTACTTAGGATAATTTATGTTCTGTTAGCCTGCATTTATACCAATGTAACATACAGTAAAATTGTAAATACTCTACATTTCGAATGATCGAAAGATTCCTTATAAAGTCTGCGATTTGAGATGGATCCGCCAATTTCATCAGTTTATCCTCGAGACCCCCGGAACTAACCGTCAAAATATATCGATATCCCTTTGAAAGTCAACATATTCTTAACATTAAATCTTTGTACTCTGTCAAGCAATTTTTACAGAAAAGGAATTTTAATGAAATCTGTAAGAATGTCACGTGACTTATCTCACCTGTCAGGTATCCATCCATCACTTTGAAAATAACCCAATAAGCTATGGCAGGGAGCCGTGTGATAGGCGCTGCTAGTTTACCATTAATAGGATGCATAGCATTAATAGCAGCCGCCGTGTGTCAAGTTATAGCATTTGCATGTGCCAACTGGGGATATGATAAAACTCGAAGTTTGTATGTCGGTTTATGGAGAGATGGGAATTGTTTCAAATCGGATCATAGGGAATGTTATAAGAGAGATCATGTGGAGTTTTTTGCTGAAGGTAAGGTGTAGTTCTTTGACGTTCTTATGATCGTGATTAGTCGACAGCTGATAGGAGAAAATATCTTTCTACATGTATAAGAAAAGCTTTCCTCTCTGTATATATATACAACACACTTTATCATGTTTATCAACTTGAAACTTTTTTTTAGGAACAACATGGTAAGGGTACGAACATTTAATCCCGTCTTGGAGTAAATTGTTCATTTTCCTTGTCAAGCTGGGGGAAAACATTAACATTCCGTTACAATTGTGTTGTACTTTAAACTTCACTAGTTATATTTCAATCTCTACTGAGAGACACATCTTTATTGAAAGAAACACGAATCAAACAACACAGTTTTACCTTTCAATGTTTGATGCCTTGTTTTTTTTTTAAAATCTCACTGAAAAAAGAAGTATAGTACTTTTAACGTTTAACTAGCCATTAAAAATGATGCCTTTGTATTGATGTTTTGGGTGTAGAGTAAAACCGGTTACTGTACCAATAAAGACCTGTGGTTATGAATTTATAATGTGACTTCTGTTTAATAAACCAAAACACCCACATCTCCTTTTAACAACCTATTGATGGGATGTTTATACATTCCTGGACTGTCAATTACAGTATATTCATAATCTGTTATTACTTTAAGTTTCTACTTTGTTATTTTGTTGTCTTCGAAAACATCACATTTAAGATATTTTACAAATAATATACCAGTTGACGATACGACCATTTATAACTTTAGATAAAAGATGTAATACATCTATGCTTAGATCTACCGAAGATTATATATGTAATTTCCATATTTGTATAATTGTAATGTCCTCTAGGTTTTACTTTTCTTTGTCATGGTAATTTGAACATCTCAGTATGCCATAAAGTACACAAATATAGTGAGTTTTCCTAGGGTAGGGGCATATATAGGGTTGCCCCAGCTGAGTTTTTGGGAATCCCGAATAAGTAGTTCAACCATGTAAAAATCGACGGCATTCAGAGAGAACTCCACCTAAACCAAAGTATCATTTTATACCAATTTGTTGTTCTTTAAAGGTGACTTGTTTATATATGAAAACAGTTTTTTTATAAGTTAAAATCCTTTATGGGATGATGTTTATGTGCAGCGCATTGAAATGATGATTAATAGTTAGTTATTAATATAATAAAATCCCAAACTTGCCAATAAATTATCTTGATGCATTTTACAAAATGCAAATTTTCGAAGGACAATGACTTTAAAATATGTAAATAGGTAAAGATTTTAGAATAAAATACGCCGCAAGTATAAAATCGGTTTTGAGCGTTAATCCACAGAAGGATAGAGAACTTATATGATACTGTTAAATCTGCACCGCTTTAGCACTTTAATCGAAATGCATTAACTATATTCAGCAAAGAGCAACTTGTCATCGTGCTATCATGATATGGTCGTTTAAACATGCTCGCCTAGAGTGCAGGAGGCCGTAGGCCGTATCGAACCAAATACGTATCTCTATGTGTTATAGTCATGTGCAAAGAAAGGTTCATATTCATGTAAAAACATGCACATATATATTTCTCTTTCTTTCTGGATAAGCCATGGTGTCACTATGCGTTTAACACTTATTAATCCACCCATCAATCAAAACCATCTAAACGAAAACACTTACTTTCTGTTTTGGTCAAGATATCAATAGATATATAAAAGCAATTGTAGTATACCGGTGTTCAAAAGTCTAAAATCGATTGCGAGAAAACAAATCCGGGCTACAAACCATAACCGAGGGAAACACATCAACTATAAGAGGAAAACAAAGGAACAACAGGAACATCGAAGTGCAACAAAAACAAACGCCAACTACATAGAAAGGAACATGATAACAAATGCCATATTCCTGACTTGGTACGGAACATTTTAAGAACCTTGAAATTGTGTGTTGAACCTGATTTAATGGCTAGCCAAATCTACCTCTTTATGACAATGTTAAAAAAGATATAGCTTAAATGACAACACTACGTGACAGAAATACAGCACAAAAAAAAACGTGCAAGAAAATTCATAACAGAGAAACGCACAATCAAATAATATTACAGTCGACACAACATGCAAACCGCAGAACAACAATGAACATATTCCATCAAAGACAAACACCAGAAGATGTTATACCTTGATCATTGATATTTTTCATCATCTTTACCCGAGAACAAACGTCTGGAAAGCTCAATATATAAAACATACGCCTCAGCACATCTACTGCTAATTGGGCAGCGTTCAAAAGATCTCCGAATGGCATTTGTCTTACAAAATCAATTATAAAATTTACAGACTGAAATTTTCATTCATATCAGTTTAAGGCATTGCCCAGGTATTGATCGGTCAGTGATGTTAATTCGGGGACTCCGTGCACAGTTCACATGCAGCACCGGCAGAATTTGTTTGTGAAAATAATAGTTACGTCAACTAAGCTCGAAGCAAGTTTTTTAACACCCAAAGGTGCACTCCAAACCAAATGGTACCATCAAGATGATTATTTGTTCGGAACTTTAGTTCTTAGACATGAACTTGCGATTATGATGGTGAAAAAAAATACGCATGCACGAACGGTACACGATACAGCAAACAATCGTTAAATCAGATGCAATATCTAACACTTTATTGGTGGTTATCTTTTTCGTTCAATCTGAATTTGAGACTCATTTAATGGTTACCTAGCTGTTCTTTTCACATTTCTAGTGTGTGTCAAACGGCTAGTCAAATAATAAGATTTAGATTTAACGCGGTTCCTTGGGTAAATGGTATTCCAACCGTTAAGTTGAATAGAGTCAAGGTTGCAAACTAATGCATTCCACACGACCAAACGGACGACCAACTTCTTTTGCAACCCAACAGCTAGAGGCATAGGGGGAGGGTTGAGATCTCATAAACATGTTTAACCCCGCCGCATTTTTGCGCCTGTCCCAAGTCAGGAGCCTCTGGCCTTTGTTAGTCTTGTATTATTTTAATTTTAGTTTCTTGTGTACAATTTGGAAATTAGTATGGCGTTCATTATCACTGAACTAGTATATATTTGTTTAGTGGCCAGCTGAAGGACGCCTCGCTCCGGGTGCGGGAATTTCTTGCTACATTGAAGACCTGTTGGTGACCTTCTGCTGTTGTTTTTTCTATGGTAGGGTTGTTGTCTCTTTGACACATTCCCCATAATTTCCATTCTCAATTTTATTCTTTGTTGGCCAGAAGAAGACCGATTGTTTCATTTTTATATCTTAGTCGCTCTACGGGTTCCACATGTTGTATAACTCCTGTGTCATTTGGTATCTGAGAGATAGTTGACACAGTGGCAATCCTACCACGTCTTTTTTTTTTTTTTTTATATTTGACGAACTTGCTATAAACCACCAGTACTTTTTTTATTTCAGGACCTCCGTAATTCCTATTCAGAATATCCTGAAATATATCAGGACCAGAACAATTCGATTCAAGGATATCCAGGAATTAAATTTTGGAGGTCCTGAAATAGAATTATGGACCTCCTGAAATGAAATATGATTTAAGGAGCTCCATAAAAACAATAATTTTAACTAAATTCGCGCATCATAGCTTATCGATACGTGGCTTATTTAGGTATGGATATGCATTAACAGAACAACTGATCATGATTTTGACATGTATTATTACAGTTATCACTTTGTAACACTAATTCTGAATACTCGTTTTAATAGCGTCGAGGCTTTTGGGTGGAAATGGTCGGCTCAGTTGCTTACCAGTAGTCTTTATTTTTTCTGTTGTGTTTTTTATACTATTGTTTGTCTGTAGGTATTTATAGCAATGGTGTTGTCGGTTTGTTTTTGTCTCATGAGTTTGAATGTCCCTCTGGTATTTTTCGCCTCTCGTGGTTTTACAAGTACGTTTGCATTGTTACCTTTGACCGTGCACTATGGCAAGCCGTTTTACTATTTATTCGAATTTCAAGATATCTCCTATAATATATAAGATATCTTATATAAGATATAAGATATCTCCTTTAATATATAAGATATCTTATATAATTTCATTTTTATAAGATATCTCATATATTATATAAGATATCTCATAAAGTTTATAAGATATCTCCTAAAGTTTATAAGATATCTCCTATATATTATAAGATATCTTATAAAGTATATGATATATCTTATAAACAACTTGTATATAAGATATCTTATATAATTTATAAGATATCTTATATAGTTTATAAGATATCTCATATATTTTATAAGATATCTTATATAGTTTATGAGATATCTTATAAAGACAATTATATAAGATATCTGATAAACTATATAAGATATCTTATAAACTATATAAGATATCTAATAAACTTTAGGAGATATCTTATAAACTTTACGAGATATCTTATAAACTAAATAAGATATCTCCTATACTATATAAGATATCTCCTATAATATATAAGATATCTTATATAATTTCATTTTTATGAGATATCTTATATATTATATGAGATATCTTATATATTATATAAGATATCTTAAATGTTATATAAGATATCTTATATTCTTTATAAGATATCTTCTAAAGTTTATAAGATATCTTATAAAGTATATGAGATATCTTATTAACAATTTTTATATAAGATATCTTATATAATTTATAAGATATCTTATATAGTTTATATAAACTTTGTTTGATTTCATCAAAAATTGAACTATTGGGGTTCTTTAATACACCGAATCTAACCGTGTATTGCGATTCTTAATTTTTGGTCCCGTTTTCAAATTGGTCTACATTAAGTTCCAAAGGGTCCAAAATTAAACTTAGTTTGATTTTAACAAAAAATGATTTCTTGGGGTTCTTTGATATGCTGAATCTTACCGTGTATTTAGATTTTCAATATTTGGGACCGGTGTCATATGGTATTTTGAACCCCATGGTAAATTGACCCCGGGGTCAAAATACCGCTATGATAAATTGAACCCCCCCATGGTAAATTGAACCCCCCCTGTATGGAAAATTGAACCCCCATGGTAAATTGAACCCCCCTGTTTTTTTCATCCTAGATGAATATTAGAACATTTTACATTATTCTAAAGCTTATCATAGATTAAAAAATCATTCATACAAGAAGGGGAGATACATTTTCCATGCTTAATTAAAAGAAATATCTTTGCTTGGTATAAGTGCTCTGAAGTCTTTACCAACAAAATGTCATTCAAAATACTTATTGACACATTATAACTAGACCATATGTAGCTTGAATGCTATAATTATTTGTAATTATAACATATGCATATATATATATAAGGGTAGTTTTGATTTTCCATGGCAAAAATAGGGGGAGGGGTCAAATACCATGGCAAAGTAAAATTTTAAAAATAACTATTCCAGCAAGTTTAATACATACAAACTACTTTTTTGTGAATTCTAACTACATAAATAAGTTAGAATTGCCAGAATTTTTTAAATTAAAGGTCTAGAGTAAGGGGTTCAATATACCGCAGGGGGTCAAAATACCATGGCAAAGTAAAATTTTCAAAATACTCTTTCAGCAAGTTCAATACATACAAACTGCTTATTTGTGTATTTAACTTCAATAAAAGTTAAAATTGCCAAAATTTTTTTAATTAAAAGGTCTGAGATAGGATCAATATACGCAGGGGGTCAAAATACCATGGCAAAGTAAAAATTTTCAAAATATCTTTTCCAGCAAGTTTAATACATACAAACTACTTATTGTGTATTCTTAACTACATAAAAGAGTTAAGAATTGCCAGAATTTCTGAAATTAAAGGCCTAAGTAGCGGGTTCAATATACGCAGGGGGTCAAAATACCATGGCAAAGTAAAAAATTTTCAAAATAAACTCATTCCAGCATGTTTAATACATACAAACCTGTATTATTTGTATCCCAAACTATAACAATTAAAATTGCCAGAATTTTATTTAAATTAAGTCTATAAGGGGTTCAATATACGCTAGGGGTCAAAATACCATGGCAAAGTAAAATTTTAAAATATACTCTTTCCACAAGTTATAAAACATACAAACGACTATTTTTGTGAATTCTAACTTAAAACAGTTAAAATTGCCAAATTTTTTAATTAGTCTAGAGTAATGGGTTCAAATATATACCGTAGAGGGGTCAAAATACCATGGCAAAGTTAAAATTTTCAAAATATCTTTTCCACAAGTTATAATACATACAACTACTTTTTGTGATTTACAACTAAAAGATTTAAAATTGCCAGATTTTGATGAGTATATTGTCAACCGCCTACATGGAGCTTATTCAAAAATCAAGCTTTCAAAATAACCAATGAAATCAATAGATAATATATTAAATACTGAAAATTTAATAATTTCCAGCAAGTTTAATACATACAAACTACTTATTGATTAATTCAACTTACAAATAACAAGTATAGAATTGCCAGAATTTTGTAATTAAAGTCTAGAGTAAGGTTTCAATATACGCAGGGTCAAAATACCATGGCAAAGTAAAATTTTCAAAATAACTATTCAGCAAGTTCAATACATACAAACTGCTTATTTGTGTATATTACTCAAAAAGAGTATAAAATTGCCAAAATTTTTTAATTTACTAGTAGGGGTTCATATATACCGCAGGGGTCAAATACCATGGCAAGAGTAATAATTTTCAAAATAACTTTTCCAGCAAGTTAAATACATACAAACTCTTATTTGTGTATTCTTACTAACTAAAAGATAGAATATTGCCATGATTTTGAAATTAAAGCCTAATAGCGTGGTTTCAATATACCGTAGGGGTCAAAATACCATGGCAAGTATAAATTTATTCAAAATATCTTTTCAAAATTTATACATACCATGGTATTTTGACCCCTGGTATATTGAACACCCTACTAAGACTTGAATTCAAAAATTCAAGCTATTTAATCCTTAACATAGTTATAATACTCCAATATAGTAGTTGTATGTATTAATACACTGGAAAGTAATATTTTAAAATATTTACTTAGCCAATGGTATTTGACCCCACTGCTATATGTATCCACCTACTATAAGACCTTAATTTCCAAAATTTCTAATTCAAACTCTTAAAAGGTTAATATACTCCAAAAGTATGTAATATTGAAACTGAAAAATATTTCGAAAATTTACTTAGCAGTATTATTGACCCCTGCTTATATTGAACACCTACTATAGATTAGAATTCAAAATTCAAGCTATTCTAATACTTACATATGTATAATACTCCTCAAATAAAATTTAATATGTTTTAATAACTTAAAAAGATATTTTGATAAATTTTACTATAAGCCATGGTATTATGAACCCGCGGAATATTGAACCCTAATTAATAGACCTGAATGTCAAAAATTCAAGCTATCAACTCTTAACATATTTAATACTCCAATAAGAGTTTGTATATATATACTGAAAATAAAATTACTTGCCATGGTATTTTGACCCCCCTGGGTATATTGAACCCCCTCTATAGACCTTGAATTTAAAAATTCAAGCTATTCTAACTCCTTAACATAGTTATAATACTCCAATAAGTAGTTTGTATGTATTTGATATACTAAAAAGATATTTTGAAAATTTTACTTAGCCATGGTATTTGACCCCCCTGCGGTATATTGAACCCCCTACTATAGACTTAATTCAAAAATTCAAGCAATTCTAACTCCTTAACATAGTTAATACTCCAAAAGTAGTTTGTATGTATTTAATATACTGAAAAAGAATTTTGAAATTTTACTTAGCCATGGTATTTTGACCCCCCTGCGGTATATTGAACCCCTACTATAGACTTGAATTCAAAAATTCAAGCTATTCTAACTCCTTAACATAGTTATAATACTCCAATAAGTAGTTTGTATGTATTTAATATACTGGAAAAGATATTTTGAAAATTTTACTTAGCCATGGTATTTTGACCCCCCTGCGGTATATTGAACCCCCTACTATAGACCTTGAATTTCAAAAATTCAAGCTATTCAAACTCCTTAACATAGTTATAATACTCCAATAAAAGTTTGTATGTATTGATATACTGAAAAGATTTTGAAAATTTTACTTAGCCATGGTATTTTGACCCCCCTGCGGTATATTGAACCCCCTACTATAGACCTTGAATTTCAAAAATTCAAGCTATTCTAACTCCTTAACATAGTTATAATACTCCAATAAGTAGTTTGTATGTATTTAATAAACTGGAAAAGATATTTTGAAAATTTTACTTAGCCATGGTATTTTGACCCCCCTGCGGTATATTGAACCCCCTACTATAGACCTTGATTTTCAAAAATTCAAGCTATTCTAACTCCTTTACATAGTTATAATACTCCAATAAGTAGTTTGTATGTATTTAATATACTTTAAAAGATATTTTGATAATTTTACTTAGCCATGGTATTTTGACCCCCCTGCGGTATATTGAACCCCCTACTATAGATCTTGAATGTCAAAAATTCAAGCTATTCTAACTCCTTAACATAGTTATAATACTGCAATAAGTAGTTTGTATATATTTGATATACTGAAAAAGATGTTTTGAAAATTTTACTTAGCCATGGTATTTTGACCCCCCTGCGGTATATTGAACCCCCTTCTTTAGACTTTGAATTCAAAAATTCAAGCTATTCTAACTCATTTACATAGATTTAATACTCCAATAAGAAGTTTGTATGTATTTGATATACTGGAAAAGATATTTTGAAAATTTTACTTAGCCATGGTATTTTGACCCCCCTGCGATATATAGAACCCCCTACTATAGACCTTGAATTTCAAAAATTCAAGCTATTCTAACTCCTTAACATAGTTATAATACTCCAATAAGTAGTTTGTATGTATTTAATAAACTGGAAAAGATATTTTGAAAATTTTACTTAGCCATGGTATTTTGACCCCCCTGCGGTATATTGAACCCCCTACTATAGACTTTGAATTTCAAAAATTCAAGCTATTATAACTCCTTAACATGGTTATAATACTCCAATAAGTAGTTTGTATGTATTTAATAAACTGGAAAAGATATTTTGAAAATTTTACTTAGCCATGGTATTTTGACCCCCCTGCGGTATATTGAACCCCCTACTATAGACCTTGAATTTCAAAAATTCAAGCTATTCTAACTATTTAACATAGTTATAATACTCCAATAAGTAGTTTGTATATATTTGATATACTGGAAAAGATGTATTGAAAATTTTACTTAGCCATGGTATTTTGACCCCCCTGCGGTATATTGAACCCCCTACTATAGACCTTGAATTTCAAAAATTCAAGCTATTCTAACTCCTTATCATAGTTACAATACTCCAGTTAGTAGTTTGTATGTATTTAATATAATGAAAAAGATATTTTGAAAATTTTACTTAGCCATGGTATTTTGACCCCCCTGCGGTATATTGAACCCCCTTCTATAGACTTTGAATTTCAAAAATTCAAGCTATTCTAACTCCTTAACATAGTTATAATACTCCAATAAGTAGTTTGTATGTATTTAATATACTTAAAAAGATATTTTGAAAATTTTACTTAGCCATGGTATTTTGACCCCCCTGCGGTATATTGAACCCCTAACTATAGACCTTGAATTTCAAAAATTCAAGCTATTCTAACTCCTTAACATAGTTATAATACTCCAATAAGTAGTTTGCATATATTTGATATACTGGAAAAGATGTTTTGAAAATTTTACTTAGCCATGGTATTTTGACCCCCTGCGATATATTGAACCCCCTACTATAGACCTTGAATTTCAAAAATTCAAGCTATTCTAACTCCTTAACATAGTTATAATACTTCAATAAGTAGTTTGTATGTATTTAATAAACTGGAAAAGATATTTTGAAAATTTTACTTAGCCATGGTATTTTGACCCCCCTGCGGTATATTGAACCCCCTTCTTTAGACTTTGAATTTCAAAAATTCAAGCTATTCTAACTCCTTAACATAGTTATAATACTCCAATAAGTAGTTTGTATGTATTTAATATACTTAAAAAGATATTTTGAAAATTTTACTTAGCCATGGTATTTTGACCCCCCTGCAGTATATTGAACCCCCTACTATAGATCTTGAATGTCAAAAATTCAAGCTATTCTAACTCCTTAACATAGTTATAATACTCCAATAAGTAGTTTGTATGTATTTAATATACTTAAAAAGATATTTGGAAAATTTTACTTAGCCATGGTATTTTGACCCCCCTGCAGTATATTGAACCCCCTACTATAGATCTTGAATGTCAAAAATTCAAGCTATTCTAACTCCTTAACATAGTTATAAATACTCCAATAAGTAGTTTGTATGTATTTAATATACTTAAAAAGATATTTTGAAAATTTTACTTAGCCATGGTATTTTGACCCCCCTGCGGTATATTGAACCCCCTACTATAGATCTTGAATGTCAAAAATTCAAGCTATTCTAACTCCTTAACATAGTTATAATACTCCAATAAGTAGTTTGTATATATTTGATATACTGAAAAAGATGTTTTGAAAATTTTACTTAGCCATGGTATTTTTGACCCCCTGCGGTATATTGAACCCCTTACTATAGACTTTGAATTTCAAAAATTCAAGCTATTCTAACTCCTTAACATAGTTATAATACTCCAATAAGTAGTTTGTATATATTTGATATACTGTAAAAGATATTTTGAAAATTTTACTTAGCCATGGTATTTTGACCCCCCTGCGATATATTGAACCCCCTACTATAGACCTTGAATTTCAAAAATTCAAGCTATTCTAACTCCTTAACATAGTTATAATACTCCAATAAGAAGTTTGTATATATTTGATATACTGAAAAAGATGTTTTGAAAATTTTACTTAGCCATGGTATTTTGACCCCCTGTGGTATATTGAACCCCTTACTATAGACTTTGAATTTCAAAAATTCAAGCTATTCTAACTCCTTAACATAGTTATAATACTCCAATAAGTAGTTTGTATATATTTGATATACTGTAAAAGATATTTTGAAAATTTTACTTAGCCATGGTATTTTGACCCCCCTGCGATATATTGAACCCCCTACTATAGACCTTGAATTTCAAAAATTCAAGCTATTCTAACTCCTTAACATAGTTATAATACTCCAATAAGTAGTTTGTATGTATTTTATAAACTGGAAAAGATATTTTGAAAATTTTACTTAGCCATGGTATTTTGACCCCCCTGCGGTATATTGAACCCCCTACTATAGACTTTGAATTTCAAAAATTCAAGCTATTATATCTCCTTAACATAGTTATAATACTCCAATAAGTTGTTTGTATGCATTTAATAAACTGGAAAAGATATTTTGAAAATTTTACTTAGCCATGGTATTTTGACCCCCTGCGGTATATTGAACCCCCTACTATAGACCTTGAATTTCAAAAATTCAAGCTATTCTATCTCCTTAACATAGTTATAATACTCCAATAAGTAGTTTGTATGTATTTAATAAACTGGAAAAGATATTTTGAAAATTTTACTTAGCCATGGTATTTTGACCCCCCTGCGGTATATTGAACCCCCTACTATAGACCTTGAATTTCAAAAATTCAAGCTATTCTAACTCCTTAACATAGTTATAATACTCCAATAAGTAGTTTGTATGTATTTAATAAACTGGAAAAGATATTTTGAAAATTTTACTTAGCCATGGTATTTTGACCCCCTGCGGTATATTGAACCCCCTACTATAGACCTTGAATTTCAAAAATTCAAGCTATTCTAACTCCTTAACATAGTTATAATACTCCAGTAAGTAGTTTGTATGTATTTAATATACTGAAAAAGATATTTTGAAAATTTTACTTAGCCATGGTATTTTGACCCCCCTGCGTTATATTGAACCCCCTACTATAGACCTTGAATTTCAAAAATTCAAGCTATTCTAACTCCTTAACATAGTTATAATACTTAAATAAGTAGTTTGTATGTATTTAATAAACTGGAAAAGATATTTTGAAAATTTTACTTAGCCATGGTATTTTGACCCCCTGCGGTATATTGAACCCCTACTATAGACCTTGAATTTCAAAAATTCAAGCTATTCTAACTCCTTAACATAGTTATAATACTTCAATAAGTAGTTTGTATGTATTTAATAAACTGGAAAAGATATTTTGAAAATTTTACTTAGCCATGGTATTTTGACCCCCCTGCGGTATATTGAACCCCCTACTATAGACCTTGAATTTCAAAAGTTCAAGCTATTCTAACTCCTTAACATAGTTATAATACTCCAATAAGTAGTTTGTATGTATTTAATATACTGGAAAAGATATTTTGAAAATTTTACTTAGCCATGGTATTTTGAACCCCCTGCGGTATATTGAACCCCTACTATAGACCTTGAATTTCAAAAATTCAAGCTATTCTAAATCCTTAACATAGTTATATTACTCCAATAAGTAGTTTGTATGTATTTAATATACTGGAAAAGATATTTTGAAAATTTTACTTAGCCATGGTATTTTGACCCCGCTGCGGTATATTGAACCCCCTACTATAGACCTTGAATTTCAAAAATTCAAGCTATTCTAACTCCTTAACATAGTTATAATACTCCAATAAGTGGTTTGTATGTGTTAAACATGCTGGAAAAGATATTTTGAAAATTTTGCTTAACCATGGTATTTTGACCCCCCCTGCGGTATATTGAACCCCCTACTTAAAACCTCAAATTAAAAAAAAAAGATAGCCAATAAATTGTAAATTAGATTATCTGCAATACTATTTATCAAAAACAGGGGGTTCAATATACCGCAGGGGGGTTCAAAATACCATATGTGAAAAATGACCCCGGGGTCAAAATACCATGCGGTATAATGACCCCGGGGTCATTTTACCGCATGGTATTTTGACCCCGGGTTCAATTTTTAGGGGGTTCAAAATACCATATGACACCGGTTATCAAATTGGTCCACATTGAGGTCTAAAGGGTCTAAAATTGAACATTATTTGATTTCATCAAAAATTGTATTCTTGGGGTTCTATGATATGCTGAATCTAACCATGTATTTAGATTTTGGATATTGGACCATAATAGGTAAATGTCAAATTAAAAATTTTTAGGTTTTTAAGTTGAAGTTCTTAGACCACATTCATTCTGTGTCAGAAACCTATGTTGTGTCAACTATTTAATCACAATCCAAATTCAGAGCTGTATCAAGCTTAAATGTTGTGTCCAAACTTGCCCCAACTGTTCAGGGTTCTACCTCTGCGGTCGTATAAAGCTGTGCCCTGTGGAGCATCTGGTTGGAATAAGGGAAAGGGGGAGGGGAAAACAAATTGGGGGGGGGGGGGGGGGGGGGGGGGGTAAATTTTTCTCATTTCAGATTTCAGAAATTAAAAAGAAAATTACTTCAAGTATATTTTTTTTGAAAGGATTAATATTCAACAGCTTGGTGAATTGCTCAAAAGAAAACAAAATATTTTAAGTTCATTAGACCACATTCATTGTGTCAACTATTTAATCACAATCCAAATCCAGAGCTGTATCCAGCTTGAATGTTATGTCCATACTAGCCCCAATCGTTCAGGGTTCGACCTCTGCGGTCGTATAAAGCTGCGCCCTGTGGATCATCTGTTCCATTCATTTGTTTATTT
>CM034350.1:78743077-78783680 GCA_019925275.1 Mytilus edulis | reverse complement strand
TTTTTATTGGCACTACATGGATAAAACAAGAGGATTCCGAATATCTGACACAAAGTCAAAACTAAGAGTAACCAGCATCCTTTATGCCTCTTTTGAAAATTTGAAAGCCCTTACTATATAATGTCTTCTTAAAATTACACAAAAGTTCCATTTTCGTTTTATCTTATCTGTTCTCAATCGATTTATTACTCTTGAACATCGATATACTACTGTTGCCTTTATCTTTTATAAGTGTTTTACGACTTATCTTTCTGTGCTGTAAACTAGTTTCTTTATTTACTATACTATATATAAAAATATTAATTTTCGCGAACCATTTAGGTCACGGAAATTCCAAAATATGGCATCAGTAAGGAGAGTTGTGCAAATAATGTGAATACACAGAACCCCCATCCAAATTATATCTAGCTAAAAGTATTCTTCTTTTCTATTTTATATGTACTAACAATATTCAATTTTTCTATAATTTCGATTAAAATATTCCAAAATCTGAGTAAAAATAGATCGAATGCCCCAAATAAACATTGTCTGATTGGTTGAAGTACTGTGGCGACGATGCTTAGCATAATAAGCTTCGATGTAAAGCACACGCTTCACAGGAATAAGGAGAGTTTTACAAATAATGTGAATACACAGATCCTCCATCCTATTTATATTTTGCTGGAAATGTTGCAGTGTTCATCATTTCTGTTTTGATTCTGCTCACAACATTCCATTTTTTCTATAATTCCGATTTAAATATGTGGAACCCGCAATAAAAATAGATGGCCTCAATCACGTGGCCTCAATGATTTAATAGCAACGCAAAACATTCCATTAATCATGTTGTACTTAGTTACCAGTCGGAACTACTCGGCCTTTCTGGTTGCACGAAGTGAATAGCCGAGTAGTTCCGATTGACGATGTTACATAAGCCGAATCATATGAATTCAATTTGGATCCTAGAAAAATAAAGATAATGTACAAAATGTAGACTATAACAGAATTTATTATTTGTTTACCTAATTAAAATATGCATTTTGATATATATATATATTAAGAATTCATTATTGGTTCTAATTATTATTATTATTGTTATAAGCTTCTGTAGAAGTGATATTTCTCAGTATTTGCTATTAGTTTGTAGATTAGGGATAAATTTAGCCAAGGATGGCAAAAGACAGTTTTGTAATACATTTGTAATACTTACACTTTATCATAGTTTTAAAAATACTTGCATTTAAAGTAACTTTCCAGCTTGTATGCTAGTAGAGGGCAAGCACTTTTATTTAATTTCACATATTATAATCAAAGCTGGATAAAGGCAAATAAGTTAAGCAAGTAAGATTTTAGACTTGAAAATAATTAAACAGTGATAGTATTTCTCTATTTTATTTTTTACTTTAATTTCTCTCTCTATCTGTTTTACAGTTCACCGACCCCTGTGCATTTTGAATGGTTAATTCAAATTAAATTTTGATCATGTGTATAAAAGTTTCAAAGCAATTATCTATCAGTTCTTGGAATGTTAATGGATTATTTAAAAGAATAAGTGGCAACAGAGTTTGTAAACTAGATGATGCTAATATTTGTCATATTATGACTGCAGACATTGTTGGTCTTCCAGAAACTCATATCCCCGCCAATGAGATTTTAAACTATGATGGTTATAAATGTTTTGTAAACTGTAGATCATCTGATTCAAATAAAGTTAGAGGTGGTTTAGCTACATTTTTTAAGAAGGAAATATTATCAGGTGTAAAGTTGATGGATAAATCAATGGATGATATAATGTGGTTTAAACTAGACAAGACATTTTTCAGTTTTGATAGAAATGTATTTTTATGTTTTTTATATATTCCTCCTTCAAACTCATCTTACACATTAAGAACAAATTTTGATAAACAAATTTTTGAGAAACTTGAAGCAGATATTGCGAAATATAGTATATTAGGGAATGTAATCCTTATGGGAGATCTAAATGCACATATAAACTGTAAAGAGTTAGATTTCATAACAAATGAAGTAGATGACAGTTTGGACAACTTTCTTCCCACTAATTATGTGGCAGATAGTGTATGCAAAGTTAGAAATACTCAAGTACACCAAAAAACTAATAACTATGGAAAATTAATACTTGACTTATGCACAGAATCTCAATTAAGAATCCTTAATGGAAGAACTCTTGGTGATTCAAAAGGTAAAATCACTTTCTATAATCATAATGGTGTGTCAATTGATGACTATTGTTTATGTTCATCTGAATTTTTACCAAGTATTGTCAATTTTAGTGTAGGACAATTTGAACCAACAATATCTGATCACTGTCCAATTTCAATAACTTTACATTCTCAATTAGTGAATAAGTCATGTGATAATTATGTTAAGCTCTCTTAGAAGAGTTAAATGGACTACTAAACGAGAAGAAATTTTTAAGTCCAATATGTTGAAAGTGAACTTTAGAACTATAAATTCTGATGTAGATAATTTAACCCAAAATATAGATGCGAATAATACATGTAATTCCAATGTAACTCAAAGTGTTAATGACACCGTCTCCAGTATATCATCAATATTATACAATGCTGCTTTTTTAAGTAATACTAATAAGACCCCTGGTAAAGACAAGAGAAGTAAAAGAAGAAAAATAAAAAAGCCATATTATGATAATGAATGTGAATCTAAATATAGGTCCCTAAAGAGTCTGACTAGAAAATTATGTACTGAGCCCTGGAATGACAGTCTTAGACACAAAGTATTATATCATAAAAAGGAACTGAATAAACTTATAAGGAAAAAATATAGACAATTTAGACATACAATGATAAACCAGATTATAGATTCAAATAATAGCTGTCCAAATGATTTTGGAAAACAATTAAGAAACTAAAAAAGGAGAACTTCAAGGATCCTAGTTCTAACATACAACCTAAAGAATGGTTTAAATATTTTAATAAATTAATGGATATTCAGGGATCTCCATGGATGAAAATTGAACGATGGAGGAACTTTCACCATTACAAACCGTGTCTACGCTGTACAGTGTAGCGCGATCGGAAGTATTTTATTCCTCCATACAAGGAATGGTGAACATGCTAATTCATTGCTTATTTAAATTATATTTATTTGATTTTTCATTATAGAATTAAAAGTATCAATATTTTCATTTATTGCCGTTTTTAACCATTCAAATGCCAAGTCTTCATGGTCCCCCCTTAGTCGAGAATGACCAAAAGCTGTCATGAAGGTCCCCATGTAGATTTCTTGTATTTTTGGTAATTGTTATGGGGGTTAAAAATCATATGATGTGGAGCTTATTTTTCATGGACACTGTCAAATTCAGAACCCATTACCGGTATGGCTGATTTCCAGCAACAACAAAACGATTCGTACGGGTTATGTAAAAGGTTAAAGACATTTATAAAGCAAACATTGACAAATGAAAAGGTTTTTAATGACTTTATCTGGCAAATTGATGCTGTGCAACATGCATCTTTCGAGTCTGAAAAGAAACCGGAAACGCGGATGTATCAATTTGATTGTAATATACGAAATGAATTCGGAATTACGATTCGATATTTCTTTACAGGAAATATTTAAGTTTTTACTTTTAAACTTTTAAAGTAATTCTAAATTATCGTTACAGCAGTACTCGAGTTATTTGCGATGAAATAATATTTACTGTTTTGCGTCTTATTTTGTACTTCTTTTAAGAAAAGGGGGATGCTAATTGCGTAAGTCAAAATAAAGCACGTGTTCGACTTGTTAAACTGTTTTCTTTGTAACTGGATTATTAATTTATTTATTTAATCCAAATTATCATAATCATTTGCTGAAACTTAGTTGATTAATTCGACAAATGGATCGTCTATCCTCGGATCGTATTCTCCTGTCTGGTTTGTTGATCTACCTGTATATAAGCTCAGGTACAAGTGATTAGCGATCTTAATACAGATATCCCTCAGGCGTTAGAACTGTATTGGATTATAACATAAAATGCCTAAGGGTTATGCAATTACATGCATTTGATTATAATTGATAAACAAATGGCGTCGGGCTACAAAAAACGATGAAGTTTTGAACGATGGCGGAAGACAATTTAACGATGGCGCATGACAATTTAACGATGGCGCAAGACAATTTAACGATGGCGCAAGTCATTTGACGATGGCGCAAGACATTTGAACGATGGCGGGGCGCCATCGTTAAACAGGCCATGGAGATCCCTGGATATTGATTATGATAAAAATGTATGTAATGATAAGAAAGAGTATACTACTTTTAAAGATTGTAACACATGTACTAAGATGTTAAACAGTTCTATTACAACTGAGGAGGTGGTTATTGCAGCAAAATCTTTAAAGAATAATAAAGCAAGTGGTTCAGATTGTATTACAAATGAAATGTTACAAATATCTTGTTATATTAAGGAAATAGTTTATGAATTTTGTAATTAAGTATATAATATGACTATTTTGGTGTGTCAAACACTCTTTGGATGATTTTAGATACATAACGTGCATTTGATGATCTGTTCAATTCGTTTGCAGTTTTTAGACTTTATATACTACACTTCCACAAACAAGAAAAACTGGATACCTCATCATTATTATTGCGATGATGTTGTTTAGAAAGTCCGTAAACTAAGATACAATTAATGTAAATGTATTGATCTTTTGAAGAAAAAAAAAATATTCCCTAAAGTTATCAAATTACCACAGTTGTAAAATCTTTAAATATTGTTTGATTGGTACTTTTTTGAAAAATAAATCTTAACTTGGTACCTTTTGCTTTATGTGTAGTTAGGATAACTTCTTAATCTACATTCGATCGATGCAGTTTTCCTATATTTTGGCATTACACAGGGTCATGTACCTGATTGTTTCGTTTCTAGGGAATATAGTATTGCTGTTGTTGTTGTTGCGTTTCTCCGACTGTTTTGACGTAATAATACTAAATCCGTTGGATGTGAACTGATTGATTTTTAAGTCTGGGAGAACTTTATGTATTTATTATTTATAGTTAGCTTTTGCGTAGCTTGAAATAACTGCAAGTACTCATGTCAGTGCATTGTGTGTATTGTTTTTATGATAGTAAATGTCGTGTCTCGTAACTATCGTTGCGAATTGTAACTGATTTGTACATTTTGTTCTTATATTTTGCTTTTACACAACTGTCCAAGGTTGACAGGGCTGTGCGCTCACAAACATGATTAACAATGCCTTATGTTTTATGTGCTTAACCGAAGTCAGGGGTCTGTAGTTTCGTGGTTGTCTCTGGTTAAATTCTGTCATATTTGTTTTTCGGACATTATTTTGTTATAAATTAGGCCATTAGTTTTCCGTTTGAATTGTTTCACTTTTTTCGTGTGGGGCAACATTTTTGCTTTCTATACGGTAATTTTGTTTTTACTGCTGAATGCAGTATGATTGCCTATAATTGCTTATGTTCACTTCAATCTAGCTCTGGTGGATAATTTTTTAATAGACAGACATACCACATTTTCTTATTTTATACAAAATTCTAATTACGTTTTGGTCAGAGGACTAGGAAATGTTTCAAGAAAGGTGTTTCCTACAGACCGAATTTGAAGGTTATTTGTGTAATTTACTCACTAATGTTTAGTTTAAACATACTTATTTATAGTAGATTAGGAATCAAGTTATTGCAACATATATTAATTCATATCCACTTTGCGGAATGCTCACTAATATGTATTACTGGTTCGCAGCTGTGAAGGCAAAGGTGATGAGGGAAAAAAACTCATTTGTTTAAATTGTCGCTTGCATTTTGTAAATAACCAAAAAAAAACAAAAAAATGTTTTCCAATTTCAAAAAATCCCTGTACAATTTCAGATAGATATTAGGGTTCTCTTAGTTCTTCTATGACTCAGTCTTCAGTGTTCTATGTTTTGTCTTGTGTCCTATTATTTGTCTGTTTTTTTTTGGGTTTTTTTTAGCCATGGTGTTGTCAGTTTATTTTTGATCTGTGAGTTTGACTGTCCCTCTTGTATCTTTCGCCCCTCTTTTATTGAATAACCTAATTTATATACATCAATTTCCCAGTGAAATAAAAACCGATAATTTCACATGTGAAATAAACGTGGTTATTTTAACAGTCTGACGTCATACAACAATAATCGTTGTCATGACGTCGGATGGAAACAAGTTGTGAATGCATAGAAAAAATATAGTTCCTTTCATTTTTTACTAGAAAAAAGCCATTTGCCAATGTAATAAAAAGAAAAACTTATCAAAGAATTCAAATATCGACAAAAATAACACTGATAATTATCTCATGCTCTGCGCGGATTCGTGAATTAATGTGTTGTTCGGTCACTCGTTAAATATTTTTTCTCTACTTAAATTCTTCGATTAGTTATTCTGTAATTACTAAACAGTATTTTGCTTTTAAATTTAACTATTAAAATTATCTTATCACATTTTAGCTTCCTTGTTTGAAAAGTATGAGTCCTTAGAAAAAGAAAAGAAGACATTGCCTCACATGAAAAAATGTAAGTTTATTTTAACATATAACAGTTTCTTGTGATATTACGCAAGTTCAATGAAATACAATATTTAGATATCTGTATACAGTATTTCAATCCAACAGTCACTTGAATATAATCTCACTGTCCTTTTTATAATTTTAATAAGTAAAAATGTGGCTTGTTAAGTGTACTGAACCATTGATAAGAACATTCATCTAGTTGTAAGAAAGATTTAATTTCTAACAAGAATTTTTTTGGTGTTTTGGTGTAATTCAATTTGACTATGACGTCATTAAAATTATGTATCAAAGTGTTTTTTTTATCAAATTTAAAAGCAGGGAACAATTTCAGTTAATTGTTTGTCTATTAAGAAAGACACTTCCTAAATGGTTTAATTGGAACGCATTGCTCCTTTGAGCATTTGATATTCAAAAAGGAAAGATTGTGTGTAATTTCGATATTTTACTGAATGGAATATTATTTTAGCATTGTAAGCAAAATGAATATTTCATATACTTGAAAGGCTTATCAAAATATTCAGAAAGTGACTACCTGTACAAAACGATTTTGAATGTACTCTGACTTCGTGTTCAATAAATTCAATGTAATTTTGGTCCTTTAAAATTGTTTCTTTTTTTGGCATTGCTTTTCAGAATAATCTTTATTTTATGACTTGTATTCATTCATTGTACCTTTTGAGTTTATTCATTTTGTACTACATTTTTTTGTGTCGAACCAACCGTGAGAAGATGGTTATTTCTGCGATGAGAGGTCATTAGTACAGAGAGATACACTGGCTATACCATTGCCCATAATGTGAATGAATATAAAGAATTTAGATGCAAAACACTGGTCATTATGGTAATCGACTTTAAGTTGTTGAAGTTCAATCAAACCAGAAACAAATATTTACGGATACCCAAAGAAAAGCAATAACAATTGCATCAGTTTTTAAATCCCTTTCAACAGTTAGTCTAGCTCATTTAAAAATGAATAAAATAATATATCAGAACCACAGCTAAAAAAACAAGTTCTAAAATTTCAAGATTCCAACTTTATTCTAAAATATATTAATTAAATTGAAGTGCAAAACATTTTATAGTGATGGTGATGGTGAAAAAGACGATGATACATTGTAAGCCTTATGGATAACTATATGTAAAGTGTTATCGAACTTTTACCAGAGGTGATTATTTTCTTGAAAGAAAACGAGCAGCTTAAAATTCTAAAAAATGATACAAGACAATTTTTTTTCCGCCAAATCAAAATTCGTATTTTCTTTTTCTAGCTCACAAGGCCCAAGTGAGCTTTTCTCATCACTTGGCGTCCGTCGCCTGTTGTCGTCTTTGTCGTCGTCGTCCATCGTTAACTTTTACAAAAATCTTCTCCTCTGAAACTACTGGACCAAATTTAACCAAACTTGGCCACAATCATCATTGGGGTATGTAGTTTAAAATATGTGTCCGAAGACCAAGCCAACCAACCAAGATGGCTGCTATGGGCAAATCTGACAGTGTAGAATTGATAATCAGGTCAAGATTTATCTGCCCTGACATTTTCAGACAAATCGGACAATCCATTGTCTGGTTGCTGCCCCAAAATTGGTAATTTTAAGTAAATTTTGCAGTTTTTTGGTTAATTTCTTGAAAATTATTATAGATAGAGATAAACTGTAAACAGCAGTAATGTTCAACAAAGTAAGATCTACAAATAAGTCAACATGACCCCTTAAGGAGTTATTGTCTTTTATAGTAAAATTTTTAACAAATTTTCGTAAATTTTTGTAATCTTACAAAAATCATCTCCTCTGAAACTACTGAGACAACTTTAACCAAACTTGGCCACACTCATCATTAGGGTATTTAGTTTAAAAAAATGTCTCCGATGTCCACGCCTACCAACCAACAGCCTGACCTGGCTAAAAATAGAACATAGGGGTAAAATGCAGTTTTTGGCTTATATCTCTGAAACTAAAGCATACAGAGCAAACTTGTCATTTGGTGAAAATGTTCATTAGGTGAAAATCTATCAGTCCTAAAATTTTCAGACAAATCAGACAACCGGTTGTTAGGTTGCTGCCCCTGAATTGGTAATTTTAATGAAATTTTGCAGTTTTTTGGTTAATTTCTTGAATAGTATTGTAGATAGAGAAAAACTGTAAACAACCATTATGTTTAGCAAAGTAAGATCTACAAATAAGTCAACACAACCAAAATGGTCAATTGACCCAATAAGGAGTTATTGTCATTAAAGTAAATTTTAAGCATATTTCGCAATTGTTTTTAAATTTTACAAAGGTTTTCTCCCCTGAAGCAACTGAGACAAATATAACCAAACTTGGCCACAATCATCACAAGGGTATCTAAATTTTTTTTTAAATGTGTCCGATGACCCTGCCTGCCAACCAACATGACAGACATGGCTAAAAATAAAACATCGGAGTAAAATGCAGTTTTTGTCTGATATCTCTGAAACTAAAGCAAAAGTATAACGGTTGCATTACTTTGTGCATCAATTGTAAATGAAAATATCAGGTGAGCGACACAGGTTCCTTGGAGCCTCTAGTTTAGATGATCTTTTAGAAACTTCCAAGTACAGATAAGGTGTAATCCCCTTCTCCCTGGTACGGGAAAGACTCGGGTGCCAAATTGTGGAATATCCAGGAACTGTGGCGCAATACACATGCAAATGGATGTCGAAAATTGTGTTATAATAAAATAAAATATTTGCCACAGTTCAATTTTAATTTAAAATAACATTAGTTGTAGCTTAATGTTAAACATATTCACATTATGTACAGTGGCTTAAATACACTAATTAATTAGCCAGACAGGAACCTCAAAATGTTAAAGTGGAGATACCACATTTGAAGGATTCTAGGGAGAGTGACATACAAATTGTTTCTGGGAGATCGTTCCAGACAGCAATAGTGCTTGGGAAAAAGATGACTTAAAAAAAGTCTGTATTTGTATGTATGTGCCGAAATTTATATTTCTCTATAACGCCTGTTAGATTGTGTCAGGACGTCATTAGTGACTTCAACCATTAATCTTATATATTAAAGCAAGCTTAGCTTTTGTTCTACGGGATTGTAAGTTTTCTCATTTTAGTTTGTTTAACATACCAGTGACAGCTCCTGGTAATCTATCATTATAATCATTAAAAACATATCTTGCTGCCTTACACTGTATCTGCTCAATTTGGTTTATTTGTTTTTGTTTGTATGGATCCCAAACTGGTGAGGAGTACTCGACGGTAGGACGCACAAGTGATGTACAGTTTTTCATGTTTCTACGTAAAAAGCCTAGCGTTTTATTTGCCTTTGAAGTTATATTATTAATATGGGGCCCCCAATCAAGATCATTGCTTATTGTAACTCCTAGATACTTGCTGTCTTTGACAGATTCAAGTACATGATTATGTAATTTATATTGAAATAAGTTAGGTTTTGACTTTTTAGAAATATTCATGACATAGCATTTTTTAGGAGTAAATTTCATTTGCCATTCAGATTCCTAATTTTCAAGGCTTGATCGATCTTTTTGGAGTGCTTGAGACTTATTTATATTATTTGATGTTTTATAAAGTAAACAGTCGTCAGCAAAAAGACGAATCTTACAGGAGACATGCTCAGGTAGGTCGTTATGAATAACAAAAATAAAGTTGGGCCTAACACTGTGCACTGAGAAACACCAAAGTCAATACCTAGATTGTTTAGTGAATCTAAAAAGATTTCATTCATTTCCTTTGGGTGCATTTTGCCTTCTATTGTCATTGGTGGCCAATCTATATCAGGAAGATTAAGGTCTCCACTTATCCAGAAGGTTGTATTTTTAAACTTTAATTTTAAATCACTTATTTCTAATAACATCTGTTTAAAATAGTTTATATCAGATTTACTTGGTGGTCTATAAACTGAATCAATTATCAAGGACTTTGAATTTGTAATATCTGTTTGTGCTGCAATCAGCTCTACATTTTTGCTACAATAAATTTGTTGGCATATAATACCCTTTTTAATAGCTATTAAAACTCCTCCCCCTTCTTTACATTCTCGGTCTCTTCGGAATACATCCTCAAATAGTGAAGAAGAAAATATCTCCGAGGACATGACATCCTTGTTTAGCTATGTCTGATTCCCAATTATGATATCCGGTTTAGATGATGTTATTAAATTTTCTATTTGGGCCACTCTGTTTTTGCAGCTTCTAAAATTTATGTTTAACACTATTAGCGAAGTTTGCCTATTTATTCTTTTATTTGTTTTTGTCGCTACTGGTTTTGGAGAAGACGTAGCTACTGGATTTCCAGTATTACTGTTTTATCAGTAAGACTGACTGAACAAGCTGAATTGTCAGTTTGGGATAAACATGAACACGAGTTTGTTGTTAACACTAAATTTCCTGTTGATAAAAAGGACTGAAAAATTGTTCTGGAATGGTTGGGGTATCACAATTTGGACATACCCAGAGGGCTGAAGTATTTTCATACTTTTCATACATGGATTAGCTGATGTTTACACACCCTGTATGACACCATTTATCACAGTTATCACAGACTATAGCGTCTTAATTGTACGTACACTCCCGTGAGCAGATAGAACATGGGTAGCTAGACTTATTTAAGTTGTTTGGTCCTGGATTGGTTTCGACCTTATTACTGAGGAATAATTTTATTAGTAAATGCAAGTGTCTGGATCTTTCAGAGCTTTTAAATATTGGTCTTTTAAAGCTAGACACATGCTACCTCCAGTAGTATAATTGAGATGACACACTTATAGACAATGTATTTTGTAAACTGAGATCATTGCCCACATTTTCATACACATATGGTTTTGAAAAATGTCCACAGTTCAGCAATATATGGTAAATACTGAAAAAATTGATAAGAAGACGTTATGTAACATTTTGACAAAGTCTTTCTTTCAACATGGATTTTATTTGATGTGAAGAGCTGGTAAGTGACACTCATATACTTGTTTAACAATTTATAAGAGGGTGGTTAGTATCTCCAACAAGTTAAGTCTTCGTTCCTTGGGCGACTCAAGGACACAGGTTATTCTCAATAGGTAGCCATGTTAATATGGAATGTTTTAAGGGAGCATAAAGCTAGGAATTAACAACCTATTTAATTAAGAGACTGTATAAAACTATATTATTTTAAATTTTTTATCAAAAATTCAAAACCGGAAATCGTGGATTACGATTTCCCGCCACTGTACATAGTGGAAAAGTGTAAATATCTAACTCAAAATTTCACCAATTTTCTTGAATTTTTTAAATATGGTGAACTTAAACCACTAAACATGCAATTGCAAGTTCCGGGATCTGTCTCAGCATCTGTAGTTGAGTTTCCACAGATTTTCCTGGAGCTGCAACATTTCGACTTCCATTCACACGCGCATGCGCACAACCTTTGTAATTGCGGAAAATTTCGGTTAAATTGTTCCTTTGAAGATTTCTTCGATTAATGTTTTTAGATAAATCCACTTTCAAATTTTCAATGGAGATTGACCACAGTTTAATTTTGCCGTGCAATCAATATTAGATTTACAAGTTAAAAAGCTCTATCAAAGAAACGTAATGAAATCAGGATTACTTTCGCACATTTTGCCCGAGGTGTATTCTACGACAAGAAAACCCTTAAATATGCATTATCTGACTTATATAGCGTCAAAAATATTACTTTTTATAAAGATTTGCAATATTTATCATCCTATTTTACCGACCACACTTAAGTCGGATATTTTTTTCTAATGCGTTCAGGTTTTAATATGCCCTACGGCTCATTTGTGAAATAAACTTACTAATTAATCTAGATATATATTAAACCTTAGAAACTATTATCTATACACAATGAAAAATATAACTGTAACTGCATGAAGTAAGACACAAATGAAATGTAACCATCCGATAACGGTGTATGAAAAATACAAAACACTTTGTAAGTAATTTATTGTACCAACACTTTTTATTGAAAAGGGGAGGCAGGGGGCTCTGTTGCTGTTTTTTTTCTATTTGTAATGACATTTCTATCGCGGAAATTTAAAGTGATTATTTTTTCAACAATTTTAATTGAATCGAATGAAATATTCAGAATGATTTTCTTTTGAATATCAATACATTTTTTTAAAAGATAATAAGGATATAATTCTATACCCTCCCCAGAACCCCCCCAACCCGACCCCATTGTGAGGTACGTGGATGTTATTTATTTTATTATTGATCATTTGATAGAGTAAAAACTTCAGAACTGACACGAAGGGTGCACGAAATCGTGATAAATGTACAATGTAACACGAAAACGAATATCAATACATGTAGGTCACAGTATGATTTCCTTTTCAGTGTGAATCAATAAGATTTTCAAAATCTTACACATGAATATGATAATTCTGGCTTTTTTTTTTTAAAGTGTTATCAAAGTTTTACATTAAAATTCCTCTCACATATATGATAATGTCTCTATATTGAAGCAACAAATTATTGATCAATATTTGTTTCTAAAATTAAAATGGGGACAATGACGATTTTTTTTTACACCTATCATAGATTTAACTTTAAAAAATAAATTCCCAAATCGGCAAAAAAAAACTATCAGACGCATATAATTTTGAAGTTAATTATAGTTTGCATTTTTATCAAGGAAAATAATGACCTCACACAGGTCATTATTTTATGCCTTGGAGCATATTTCATTGAAACATGGTATCGTCCGGGTTGATTCTTCGGAAGAATGACCTATCGTTCTGAAAGAAAATAACTCCATATAGGTATATAAGTTATGGTAAAGTTAAAATTACACACATATAATATCCGTCTTGGAATCTAAAAAATTGATAGCTGATGTTGCAATATATATTCCAACACAATACGAACTCACAGAGCACAAAATCGTGACGACACTTTACCGTTTTACAGTAATGAACGCAAGAGTAAGAATACATTTTCCAACTAATAAGCCATGTATATTAGTTCCATGTAAAAATGTACAGCCTTATTACGGATGATACTGAGGATCATGCTGTTTATATATATGAGGCGTCTAATTCATGCTTTTGGAATTTTTAACTAAATACGCTTTTGTAGTAAAAATCTTGAAACGCCATTCAGCATTCAGACAATAAAAAACCCAATTTGTTTTAAACTGTATTATTATTTCTATGTAAATATGTAGTTATATAATGTATGCACACTTTATTTTGTAATATACCATGTTATTTTAAACGGAAGAACTATTATATTTGTTTTAAATAAACCATGCTAAATTGAGTTTACAAGGGAAAACACGTGCATAGCGGACTTTAGTTTATATGCATACTAATACATTAGTATATAATTACCTTATATTTCAATAACAAGAAACGTGTTTAATTTTATATTAACAAATATAATAAGTTAGTAAGGCGACAAAAGTGATTGTGAATTTAGTTCTAGAAATTTCAAACTAAAAACAAAGAGAACAGTTGTTTAATAACATTTGCAAGAAATTCTCAAATGTTAATAATTTAAAAATTATTTTGGTCCAGTGCTTATTAAAACGTAGCAACAAGTATAAGACAAATATTTAAAAACAGATTGAGAAAGACAACTTTAACTAAACGAAATGAAAATAGAAGAAAACTGATTAACGTTTTCTTAGACTAATTATGACGTCTTGACGCTAAATCTGTTAATATTTTGTCTTGGGTTCTTTTTTTTTATTAGGTGTAATAAGCTGTGAACTGGCTTTTAGTTCAATACCTTAGCTGTATGTGGAAAAAAACCTTTGTGAATTTTGATCCTCAATATTCTTCAACTTTATTTGGCCTTTTAATCTTTTTTTCATTCGAGCGTCACTGATGAGTTTTGTGTACACGAAAAATGCGTCTGGTGTACAAACTTATGAGCCTAGTATCTTTGATGAGTGTTTTTACCTCAAATATTCGATACTATGTTTCTTTAGTGCTTAAGTTTGCTGTTGTGCTTTGTAATGACGGGATAAGTCGATCCCTTTTCTAATGATTGTTATGGCCTGTAATTCAGCGGTAGTTGTTTGCACACATATACACAACGTTGTCTTTCTCATTTCCTTTTTTTTTTAATTATGGGCCTGTTATAGATTACTGTGCAGCTAGAGTTATGCTTTTTGAGGTCGTGCAATTACCTATAGTTGCTAACATTTACGCCAATTTATCTCTGGTGAGTCATGAGGGTACACCATTTTCTTATTTTATATTGTCTTTTAAGAATGACAAATTCAAAGGAAAGTAAACAAAAAAAGATCATGTGTGATGTTTCACAAACACATTATAATCATCAAAAGCATTATTCATGAAAGAATGTGAGCATTAAAAGGATTGTATCTTCTGATTTTTTTTTGACCCAACACCCATTCCTTCGTAAAATGAAACCCTAATTCGACATTTGAAGATCATTTCAGCTTGAACTAAAAGTTTTATGTAACATCAATTGTATTACGTGCCGGTTAACTTTGAACTAACAGATGGAAAATAAACAATGGACATGTTACAGACCATATGAGTATTTTGACCGTATGCCTACTTTTTCATGTATGTTTGGACTGTACGCGTACGGTCTGCTTGATTTTAAGAAGTTGGTCAACTTTATTAGATACAAATTTATATTACAGATCTACATAACTGAAATCTCGAATTGATATAAATAGTAAAAACTTAATGTTATAACTATTTTAAAAAGCTAACTTAATTTGTTAACCTTCTGTATATCACGACAGAAATCGAAAGATACCGTAAGATATTATAAAAAATATGTTGAAAATACAATGAGAAAATATAACAAAAAGTGTCGAAAACTAATGCAAAGATTGAAAAATTTGTTTTTTTACTGTGACAATACCAGTTGTTGATAAGACATAGGGGGATGTAGGGTTGATGATATTATTGTACAAATTGTATGTGAAATCAGCATATATAACTCCTGTTATGATTAGGATAATATAGAACTTTTGACATGCAAAATTAAAACTGCACATTGGAAAAGAGGAGAAATTTCATTCCATGCTTTTTTCTTGCAAGCAAGAGATACAAATACATAAGGACATGCATGAACAAAAACATGTAAATGTCAGAAATCTGACGTTCCTTGTTGCAGCAAGTGTCACCCCGGCGAGAGTGCCAAAATAGGATTTAGATAGACAATTAGATACAGAATTATATAATTGCAATTGATTTAATTTTCACTTATTCACTTGACTCGTCTAATATAATAATATCAATTTGTAAAACTCAACAAACGTTTTTGATAAATGGGTGTCATAAACCCATATGGTCCAAATACATGTATAGTCCAGCTCTTACTAGACCGTATAAGTATACGCATACGGTCCAGTAACTCATATGGTCTGGATCAGATACACATATGACAGTGTTTTCTTATTTACCATTTTAATGCTTTTTCAGAAATTGACCTTTGGTACAACTTATACGAAAAAAATATTGAAAAGAGAACAACTTTAATATTTATTTCTATTTTGTTGGGTTTTTTTCGTTATTTCAATGCAAAATACACAGGAATCTTATTAATGGACGCTATGCAACTTACTCCATAAATGTATTCAATATATATATGGTAAATGTAATTTAAGAGACGCAAATACATAATATCTTTTGACAGATTTAAGTTTTCACAGTGTTTTGAGACAACCACAATCAGACCAAGCTGTTTCAGGTATCGTATCTCTTCTTCAAGCAGAAATGCCTGATTCTCATTTAGAGGTCATACAAGAATCAGAAAGAAACAAGGACAATCCGTTACTGGTTGTGTTATATAATCTGTCTAATTTGATGACTGAAGCTAAAACTGCTTTTGATGATATCGAAGGTATTTCTCGTTTGTAATTTATAGTTTCCATATTTTACGAATCTAACAGCTTCCTTTTACTTTTATGAAAATTGTAAATAATGGACCTGACACGAGCTTTGGTTGGTGGCTTATTAAAACTCTTTAAGTAGAGTTCCTGCAAAAATGATCCTATATCTAAATTTAGATTATTTGCAGGCGGCATAAATGAATCTGATCATTACATTAACCTTTTTAAATCAATGTTGTTGACTATTAGATTATATTTGACCGAAAGCTCATTTAATCGATAATTTGTTAACTTTCCTGATGAAGGTTAATCCAGAAAAGCGCTTCGACATCAGTAAATGCCTGGTCAGGAATATGCCAGTTGTCATCCATTCGTTTGATTTGCTTAAACTTTGTATTTTTTCCATTTGTTTAGGGAATTAACGTTTTGAAATTTCATTGGGGTGGGGTATATCTTTTATTTTACCTTTTTTCGGACACATTACTTCATAAATCCCAATTTAAAACGCTTTGTTTTCACAGTTTTTCGTGCAGTTTCAGCGAAAAGTTTCCTGTATACACTTTTTAAAAAATCTCTTGATTACGATAAAATTACAGTTTTACATCATTTGCATGTATTTCAAGTCATTATTCCTTTAAACACCGTTCCAAAACTGAAATCAAATTAATTTAAACTTGGAAAACTTTTCAAGACATGTATGATACTTGTGCAGAAGTAAACTCATTTCACTGGATCCTATTTTGGCTTGTCATGTAATACAGTATAAGGGTATTTTCAAACTGTCTCAAAATGCAAAGATACTTTAAAGAACTGCTTGAACAATGGATAATAAAAAATAATAGTTATTCCATATATTTTCTATAAACAAATTTGCTGTAATTAGATATAAGAAGATGTGGTGTGAGTGCCAACGAGACAACTCTCCATCCAAATAACAATTTATAAAAGTAAAGCCTATTTTAGTCGGCATGAATATATAACATCATAGTTGGAACGGAACGATAGGCGAAAGATATCAAAGGGACATTCACACTCATTAGTAAAAACACAAACCTAACAATGGTAAAACACGACAAAATATCAACTTTGAACTTTTGATATATAAGCTTTATTATAAACAGCAGACTTGAAAGTGTGATAGATAATTGCAAATTGTAAAATTCCCTTAGAAATTAATCATTGTGCTATTGAAAAATTGTGTATGCAAAGATCTGTTTATATTTTGTTTTATATAGAATTGAAATTGTGACACTTTAAAATTTAATGGTTAACTAACAGTGAACCATTATTTCTTTCAGCTGCTCCAAACGTTGCTTTACTGGTTCTTCATTCTAAGACTGTAAAGAAACCAAGTAAACATATTATAACCGAACCCGAGTTTAAAAAACTCGGCATTATAGTCGACATGAGCTTCTTGACATCGAAAGGGATTATATCAAATGAACTGACGGATGATGCCATACAGCAATTAGTTGAATTCTTAAACAGATTCTAATCTATCATGAAAGCTTAGATTGCAAGATAGTTGTGTAATAATTATTATAGAAGAAAAAACCCACATATTTGATACTATAGTATCTTTTAAGCGATATAACAAACTTTAAAGGCAACACACCATATTACTTTCTTCTATATTGCTTGTAATTTTGTTTGGAAATAAAAATTGAAAATGGATCCCATATGTGCTTTTGTTAAAATGCCATCGTTGAACGTGTTTATTATTCAGTTTATTACCGTTTTTTCAACATAGAAATTTATGTCCGTATTAGAGGTGACAAACCTTCCTTGTACATGATAATGCTCGTATATCCTAAAAGAAAAGAAAACCTAGGGACCAATAAAAGTCATAAGTAAAAAATAGGACGGACATTATAATAGAAAAGAGTTCCGATTTAATAACAAACACCAGTTTACAAAATACAACATCTGGAATTTAACATTGCGCTATATGAATTCAAATAACATTGAACTCCATTTTTTTAATGGAAAATCAATCATTTCCAGCTCTACTAGTTGCTACTATGATGTATTAATGCAGTGATTATTCTCATTCGTTGATAGAATCAATATGAGAAAGATATTAAGGAATTAATATTCTAACACAAATGTATGTATGTTCATGGTCATCTGTGATATCCAATGTGGTCATAAAATGTATTATCGTGTGGGAACAATTTTCAATCAACTTTCAAAATGACAATTATGAACCTTAATGAACATTTCCTTTTCATACGACCTACCTTTAAAAGAGGGATGAAAGATACCAGAGGGAGAGTCAAACTCATAGATAGAAAATAAACGGACAACGCCATGGCTAAAAATTAAAAAAAAAACAAACAACAAAAAACACAACATAGAAAACTAAAGACTAAGCAACACGAACCCCACCAAAAACCTTGGATGATCTCCGGTAAACCAGTAACAATCAATATGTTTTTTAAACATTATATTGATATGCATTTAACTACATACTAATTCAGCAGTATATTGGAAAGGGTTTTAATTTTCTTGTATCAGTAAAGGTAATTTTAGGTCACAAAGTTTTAGAATTTTTAAATTTATTCTTTTATCCTTTTATTTATTTTTTTTAGGGGGGGGGGGGGGCAACTGAACTGGCCAGGCAGGGGTCTCAAGTGAGATAATTATGAAATTAGGCAGATGGAAGTCGCATGCTTCATTTTAAGACAAATAAAGTCTAACAACTTAAGGTTCAATTTTTTCTATGTCCCAAGATTTAATGGATTGTTGGAAGTTCCCTTGTTCATTGGCCAATGTAGAAGCAAAGAAATATGGTAGGCCTAACCTTGGGCTGCATTTCAAAGGAGTCACAACATAATGGATTGGTCTACCTGGTTAACGGTTAAAAAATTTGGACTCACTATAGCTACTTGAATGCTTGATGCGAAAAGGAAATTTTAAGCTTCTTCTTATTTCATGATTATTCACTGTGGATCTATTGATTTGACGAATAGGGAAGGGTTTGATTGAAAATTTAAAATCTTATATTCTTCGTTATCACGCCTTATTCAAAAACGATATTATAATCTGTCTTCAATGCTACGTCGCAGATCCTAGCTTTTTGCTCCCTTAAATGCTGGTCAAATAATCGAACAGAAAAGAAAATGGCTTAAGAAAGTGGTCAAAAACTTTGTTATAGAAAAATGGGGGATAGCTAGTTTACACGAGAACATTAAGGCACGTGTTGTGTCTTTATACAGAACAGATGGAAATCATTTATCACAAATAAGATTTTCTGAAATAATAAACAAGGGGAGGTGGTCTTTTTAAAGCACAACAATATGAACTTTTCCACAGTGCTTCAATAATCAAAATTTTGTGGAGTAAATTAACTCATGATAGATATCTAGTAATTTAGTATTTGCGCCAGACGCGCGCTCCGTCTAAAAAAATCATTAGTGACGCTCAAATCAAAAATGTTAAAAAGGCTAAATTAGAAACAAAGGTAAGGAGCATTAAGGACTAAAAAATCCTAAAAGTTTTGCCAAAGACAGCTACGATAATCTATACCTGCGGTAGGAAAGCTTTAGTATTTCAAGCATTCAAAGTTTGGTAAACAGTTAATTTATAGGTATGACCATATCAATGACAATTCATGTCAACACAAAAGAGCTGACTACTGGGCTAGTGAAACCCTCGGGGAATTTAAACCACCAGTAGTGGCATCGACCCAGTGGTTGTAAACAAAATTCGTCATAGATACCAGGATTGAAATTTAGTATTTGCAGCAGACGTACGCGGGTTTCGTATAAAAAAAAAAACTCGCCAGTGACGCTCGAAACTAAAAAAGTTAAAAAGGTCAAGTTAAATACGAAGTTGAAAAGCATTGAGGACCAACAAATCCTAGAAGTTTTGCAAAAAACAGCTACGGTAATCTATACCTGAGTAGAAAAGTCTTTGTATTTCAAAAAAATCAAAGTTTTGTAAACCCTCGGGGAATTAAAACTCTACGATGTCAATACCAAATAAAATACTAATTCCTTCAGTTCAATTCTCTTTATTCAAATACGAAAAGATTAACTACAAAATAAAAGATAAAACACATTAAATTCTACTATCAAAACTAACATTTTCTGAACTGTAATGCAATACAAAAGTGCATCTATCATAACATTTACGGTAGTAACATACACTTGTTCTCTTTCAAAAAAGTAATGTTATGAACATTTACGATAAATAATTGCCAAATCATCAAGGTCAAGTTTTATCAGTTTTACATCAACTAAACTCAAATTTTCTAACTTTTAACATGAAAGATAATTAATCTGTAATAAATAAAAGAAACATACAATATTGGTTGAATCTGGTATTCCTTATTTTCATTATAATCAAAGATTTTAACCATACACGTTTCGTGCAAAATCCCTGAAGGGGTTCATTAAAAGTAAAGGGAAAGTAACTTATCTTAAAAATAGAATATCACTAATTACCAAAAAATACAACATTAGGCAACAATGTCTTTTGTTCTCAAATTTGGCCGCTACATTCCAGTCCCTTAATTGTGGCCTTAAAGAACTCAATTATTTAAACTATAAGGAGGCCAAATATTTTTTCCAAAATAAGTGACAATTAATAAACTAAACCTATATATAGTCCATTTATACAACAATGTTTTTTCAAACACAAGTAACTGTTCTAACATGACTAGTTCAAACTATGACTCTAAATGTCCGCTTCTAATACCAAACACAACTTTGCAACGGGTCGTAATAAAGTTGTTGAATATGTTTTAGCCTCACTATACGAACATTGTCTGATTTGTCCTTTATTACTTCAATGATTCTCCCTAAGTTCCAAAGGTTCCTCGGTGTATTATCCTGGATCAATGTCTCCTATTTTCAAGTTTCGCTTTTCAGAGTTCCACTTTTGCCTACTTTGTAATAAAGGCAAATACTCACGAGATATTGTATTTGTCGCCAACGTCTTCTTACGTAATTGTCTGTCTTACAAAAAGTTCCTGGAGGAAAGTATTCACCAGGTCTTAATAAGAAAAGATGATTCGGAGTAATCACCTTTAAATCGTCTACGTTTTCAGATACTTCGGAAATTGGACGGTTATTCAAGATTGCCACCACTTCACAAAACAATGTATTTAGATTATCATCGTTCAATCTAAGACTCTGCTCTTGGATGACAGAATATAGTACCTTTCTTACAGATCTAATTAATCTCTCCCACACACCTCCAAAGTGTGACGCGGCAGGAGGGTTGAATGCCCATTTTATACTTTTCTGAAGCATGATATTATTTATCTTGTCTATATTCCATCTTTCTATTTCTTTTCTCATTTCCCTTTCTGCTCCAACTAGATTTGTTCCGTTATCGGATCTTATGAATTCTTGATTTCCTCTGCGAGATATCAAGCGTCTGATTGTATTTATACAAGAATATGTATCCATAGAATGTGCGATTTCCAAATGAACAGCACGGATGGAAAGACAAGTAAAGATAACCCCATATCGTTTCACTAAACTTCTTCCTTGTTTGATCTGAAACGGTCCGAAAAAGTCCATTCCAACCATCGTAAATGGTGGTTTGTCGGATATAAGTCTCTCCTTTGGTAAATTAGCCATTTTTTGGTCAACAAATGGTGCACAGTACTTTCTACAGATTACACATTTTGATACTATTCCTTTAATAGTAGAGCTAGCACCAATAATCCAAAACTTTTTCCTTAGTTCCTCCAGGATTGAGTTTTTACCCAGGTGTCCTACTGAACGGTGAATGTCTTCAATTATCAATTTGATATGCTAGAGTCTTTCGGTAATATAATTGGGTGTTTCGCATCTTACGGTAAATCAGCACGCTCTAATCTTCCTCCTACTCTTAACAAACCATTCTCGTCTATATATGGATTAAGTTTGAAGAGTTTAATTGACTTCTTAAACACTTTACCTCGGTCGATATTTTGAAGTACATGTATTTCTTCTTCAAAGTGAACATTTTGCTGATATTTAATGATAGCCATTTCTGATCTATTAAGAGTTTCAGTTGTCGGTAACGTGATCTAATCTGATTATCTACTGAGTTCTCACCTTCTGACTGACGTCTGTTTCTTATCTGTTTTCTTTCCTTAACTAGTTTCCTAAAGTTGTCCAACGCAATAAATATCCAACTAGTTATTTTCTTCAGTTTCTTCCATTCTGAGAATAAAGTCTAATCCGTGATGTTCGCTTGGCAATATTGTAGTGTTAACGACTCGTTATACTTCTTTATCTTCATCAATAATAATCTTGTCTATGTGCCCTTCTGTCCATTCTATTTCTGGTTTCCAAAGATACTCTGGTCCATTGAACCAGTCTGAGTTTGATTCAAACTGACATTCCTCTAGATGCATAATCGGCGGGATTAAGCTTTGTATTTATATACTTCCACTGATCAACAATTGTAGCTTCATGAATGACTTCTAAGCGGTTTGCAACGAACGTGTGGAAACGTATACTAGTATTCTGATTGCTGATATAGCGTAATACTGACATACTAGTTGTCTGTCCAAAAGAATGTTTTGTCTATGCTATAGTTTAACTCCTCAAATATTACTTTGCTAAGTTTAACTGCGCGTGTTGCGGCTGTAAGCTCCATCCAAGGTATAGTTACCTTTTTCAATGGTGCTACTCGAGACTTGCCGAGTACAAAAGAACAATGAATCATTCCTTCATCATTAACAAGGCGTAAATTATAAATTACCATTCCGTAGCCAATTTCACTAGCATCTGAAAAGCAATGAAGCTGAGATGAAGCAACCTTTCCAAAGTTTTCAGTTTATAGCACCTGCCTATTCTCACGTTCTCAAGGTCGGAAAGCTGACCTAACCAATCGTTCCATTTCTTTAAATCAGTAAGTTCTTTATCCAAACTAAATCCTTGTCTGCACAAACCTTGAAGAATAGATTTAGCATTCAGCACGTACGGCGATATTATTCCTAAAGGATAGTATACTGAACTAGTAATTGAAAGAATACTTCTTCTAGTCGCTATCTTTTCTTTGCACTTAATTCTGAATCCAAGAGTGTCTCTATAAACCATTACACACCTACTGCACGTTCAACTGGGAGGTCATCCTCAAGACTCCACTGCTTGACATCTTTCGCACGCTCCTCCTCTGGTATCGATTTAATTACAAGTGGGCTGTTACTGATCCATTTTGTCATATGAAATCCATCCTTTTCACACAAAGAAGTTACGTTCTTTATCAACGATATTGCCTCAACGTCAGTTGATAAGGACGAAAGACAATCATCAACATACATGCTCTTAGTTATTGTGGGTGCTACTCCTTGGTCATAATGTTCACCGAAGTCTTCAGCTGTTCTTTTTAGCGCATAGTTACAGCAACTTGGTGATGATGTGGCACCGAACATATGTACGGTCATTCTATACTGGTCCGGTTCAATCTCCATATTATCGTTCGGCCACCAAAAGAATCTTAAACAGTCTCTATCAAATGGTGGCACTTTCACCTGGTGAAACATAGCTTCTATATCTCCCAAAATTGCTACTTTCTCTCTTATGAGAACTGGTCCCTGTAAGAGTGGTTTATTTAGAGACACACCCATATATGTAGCTGAACAGTCAAACACAATTCTAATTTTGTCTGGTTTCCGACTGTGGTAAACACCATGATGCGGGATATACCATACTCGTCCATCGTTTCTGTTGAACTGTTCCTTTGGTACGTGCTCCATGTAACCTCTTTCTAACAGTTTGTCCATAAAGACAGTATAGTCCTGTTTAAATTTAGGATTCTTGATTAACTTGTTCTTGAGACTTTTCAATCGATGCTGGACCTGGGAAGCATTATTCGGCAGTTTCACATTGCTGTCACGGAAGGGTAGTGAAATGTAGTACTGTCCCTTCTCAAAATGAATATTCTTATTCACATAATTTAAGAAAGAATTGTCGTCTACTGAGTTTTCTCTCTTGTCAAGATCTATAATGCGTTCCGCAAAATCAAAGTCCATAGATGTTTCAACAAACTCGTTAAGCCTTGAATGCTCTTCTTCATGAATTGCAGACATCTCTACTCGATTAACGACTTTATTAATTCCTGTACATTCTCGTATCATGTTCCATATAATCCATCCTAATCTAGTGTGTGTGGCATGAGAGGATCCATTTGGTCCTGTTGCTACCTCAAATGGTGTGTAGGCATCTGGGACATTGTTGTCTATCATAAGTCCAATACTAGCATCAAGGTTAGGCCATTTAGTTCACGACAAGTGACTCCATTTCGAGATTTCTTCTTGTTTCGGAATGTCATCCACTGAAACTGACATCTCATCCTTTGTATAGACTCTTGGGAGTTCTACAATATCTTTCATTTCTATGTCCAATACTTGTAATCCAGAAACTGCATAAGTTGTCATCTTATACATGTTATACGGTTCACCCATGGTATTCAGTGTGATCTGCATTCTTTTACCATTTCCACCTAGCTTGTGCAACAGATTTTCCATACAGAATGACACGCTACTTCCTGAATCAAAGAATGCGTAGGTCTCTACACAAGGTGCTTTATTCTTCAGTTTTACCCTTACTGGTATTATAGTCATTGCACATGACATATCTCCAGCCTCTATTGGGCTGTTATTATCTGATAAATAGCTTGTGCATGCGCTGGTCTTGTTTTCCACCTCTATCGAACTTTCACTCTGTTTCATTGGTGTAATATCTCTTGGTACTTTGTCTTTGTCGTGAAGTAAAGTCGGGTGTCTTTTGTTACAAATAAGGCATGTGGTTCGCAATTTCTAATTAACTGTCCTGTGTCCTATTTTTAGACACCCACAACAATGACCTTTGCTCTTTAAATGTTCATAACGGTTTCGAATACTCAAAGATAGTATGCTTTTGCAATCTTCCAATTTATGACAGTTTCCACAGTAGGTACATTTCAGTTCATTTACATGCTTATCATGTTCGTTTTTAACATATGTGTCAAAGCTCATCCTTTGAGTCTGTTTGGATTTGTTGTCAATCACATTTTTAGCATTCTGGTCTCTTGTATTATTCTGTTTTACAGAAACCGCTATATTTCCATAAGTTGGTTCATTTGCCTTTTTAGCTTCCTGTTTAACAAACTGCACAAAGTGTGTAAAAGTTACCGACTCTTTCTCTTCCTTTGTTCGCATTACTACATTTCTCCATCGATCATGAAAGAAGAATGGTAATTTAATCATTAGTCGCTTAATGTTCTCGGAGTATTCTAGAATACGCATAGCTTCCATGCTTTCAGCTGCATTTTCACATTCAATCAAAAATAAATAGAAATCATCAAGTGACTTTGAGTCTCCAGCTTGTATGGTAGGCCACTCTAGTGCTCTTTTAATGAATGCATTTGCAATAACTTCTGTATCTCCGTATCTTTCTTCTAATTGTTTGATTGCTGCACTATATGCATGTTCGCCTATTAAATTGCTGAATCCACTTACTAATTTGCTTGCTTCACCATATGTAAATTGTTCCAAATAAGTCATTTTCTCCTCCTCGTTATCTGTATTTGCACCTATTCTTGCTTGAAATTGTCTATAAAACTTTCCAGGCGCGGATCCAGAGGGGGGTTTCGGGGGTTGGAACCCCCTTTTTTTGGCAGATCAAAGCATTTGAATGGGAGCATATAACTGGAACCACCCCCCCCGCCCCCTTTTACTCTGGTTTGGGACCCCCCCTTTTAAATGGCTGGATCCGCCCCTGCTTTCTGTATTCTAAAGGATTTCCTCCAAATTTCTTAATATCAGGTGTATGTTTTCGTAAGTGTTTCACTACTGCAGACATACTATTTTCCAATGTATTAACCTGAATATTGTTCATATTTTCATCATGTTTAATGCTGCATATCACATTCATATTAGGTTCATTTTTAGGTTCTTGCAAATGTGTGTTGTTTGCGGTAGATATAATTTTATTGACCTTTACGGCTTTAACTGGTCTAATATCGAGTACTTCTTTTATCTCGTTCTTTGGTACAAACGGTTTTGCCATTACGTTATAATTCACAGCTGTTTTTTGTGCAATGTCAGATTTCTTTGGGTTTGATTGTACTTTGGAAACGTGAGTACTACATGTACTATTTAATTCTAATTCAAGGTTTTCATACTTGTCTAATAACTTTGTTTTTGTATCTGCTATTGCTATATCTGTGTCTAATTGCAATGCTTCTTCTTCTAATTTTAATTTTAACTTTGCTAACTCAATGTCTTTCTTTCTTTTAAGTGCTGCCAATTTTGTCTCTAATTCAACTCGTTTTTGTTCTTCTTTTAACCTTTGCTATGATAAACTTGATCTTGAAAGTGATGATCGTTTACTAATTACACTTTTTGACCTCTGTGTTTGTTTATTTTCTTCGCAGATAGCGTTGAAATAGTTTTCTATTGATCTCTTGATCTCGCGTAAAGATTCATCTCTTTCTTGGAAAACCATCATATATGATTCTTTTCTTCTTCATGACCCATCTTAGGCATAATGTTTTGGTGTTGTTCTAAGAACATCTCATATTTGTCCAACAATATTGAATACTTCCCTTTGATGGTATCATATGGTGCTTTGTCTGCTATTAGATCAATAATGTTTTCAGAAAGACGATTTAAGCCACCGTAACTATGGGCAAGCTTATCAAATTCGTATTGTTGTCCTTTTTCTGATAATGTTCTTGCTCTGGCACCATCTACATGTTCTGATTCCGAACTACATGTAGTCGTACTGGTCGTTTCTTCCTTTTCATTCGTGTCTATTATATTTGCACTTTCTTCAGTTACATTCGTGTCTTTTATATTTGCACTTTCTTCAGTTACATTTGTGTCTATTATATTTGCACTTTCTTCATCTTTAGTAACTTTGGTGTCGCTTTCTGTTAAATCCATGTCAATACGTTAATTATATGATGTCTATACCAAATAAAACACACTAAATTCTACTATCAAAACTAACATTTTCTTAACTATAATACAATACAAAAGTGCATCTATCATAACATTTACGGTAGTAACATACACTTGTTCTCTTTCAAAAAAGTAATATTATGAACATTTACGGTAAATAATTGCCAAATTATCAAGGTCAAGTTTTATCAGTTTTACATCAATTAAACTCAAAATTTCTAACTTTTAACATGAAAGATAATTAATCTGTAATAAGTAAAAGAAACATACCATATTGGTTGACTCTGGTATTCCTTATTTTCATTATAATCAAAGATTTTCACCAAACACGTTTCGTGCAAATTCCCTGAAGGGGTTCATTAAAAGTAAAGGGAAAGTAACTTATCTTAAAAATAGAATATCACTAATTACCAAAAAATACAACAATACGCAACAATGATTTTTGTTCTCAAATTTGACCGCTATAAACTCCACCAGCAGTGTCATCGACCCAGTGGTTGTAAATAAACTAGTCATGGATACCAGGATTGAAATTTGGTATTTGAGCCAGACGCGCGTTTCGTCTACAAAGGACCTATCAATGACGCTCGAATCAACAACGTTAAAAAGGACTAATTAAATCAGAAGTTGAAGTGCATTGAGGACCAAAAATTCTTAAACATTTTGTCAAATACAGCTTCATGTAAGGTAATATATTCCTGAGGTAGAAAAGCCTTAGTATTTCAATAATTAATTTTTTGTGGAGGTGAGAACCCGAGTCAGATTTGGTAGCTGACTTGGGCTCTCTTTAGCTGTCCAGGGAGACAGGTAGTGATTTGGGTATATTTCACTAGGATCTTACTCTGGGCTTGACAAGTTCTACAATTTGCAGGTTTGGAAAATGTGGTTAGTGGTAATGGTACGGTAACGAGTGTGTCTCTTCTGCCTAATCTTTTAGAGCGGAGGCCTACAACTGCCAACAGATGGGGTACTAAAAACTGGAGCATTGGTAATACGAGTGTTTTCCTATGTCACTCCCCATGGAAGGTAGTGGTGTAACCATGTTTAACTACCAGGGGTTTTATAACACTGTGTCAACATAGGTCAGATTATAGTCATGTTGTATAAGTAATTGGTAGTCACCCTGGCGCCTCAACAAAATAGTGTAACGTGTTCAAAGGTAAGTGTGTCTATTTCTATTTTAGAATGAGTTCGTTACCAGTTTGATGCTGAATCCAAAATGTTCTATTTACAAAATATATCACAAGTAAACTTTATTCGTAAATAAACGTCCATGAACCAAAGTATGTACAACTGCTCTTTGCGTTCTAATATAATAAACTATACATAACTATTCTTCTTCAAATATATAAAACTCGTACAAATTTTAATTATTACAAATTTGTCCTGGGTCAGGAACAAACTCGTCCTTTTTGTGCAATCATGTACCCTACAAATTTTCACACTTGTCCTTGTCCTCTTGGTACAATTATGTACCCTACAAGTCCAATACGTCACTCGTACTTTTGGTACAATAATGTACTTTACCAGTTGGTCACACAGACTCACACTTGTCCTATACGTTACAACAATACGGTTCAGTTTGAAAACTCAAACTTGTACAAGTCCGTATGTCTAACAGGTACCAACCTTTTCTTTCTTACACTTAAGTAATCATGATAATAGTAACTAATATCTCTAATATATAAGAGACAACGATCTCAAATACTAACGTACCGTACCTTGGTTTCCGTAGACTTATGACAATCGACCCATAGCAAGGAATCTCTCCTTCTTATAAAGCCCGATGGTAGCCGTACCATTCTTGAAGGAGGGTTGTTCTATTCATAAGTGTATATATTCTATAAGTGCCTCTTTACTAATATCAGGGTTCCCTTTGCACATTTGACCTGACCCAAAGTTTACTCGCGAAACATCTTATTATTTTATATGTTTTATTAAAGTATAAACAATGTATAAATTAAGGCTTTTGTCGAACTGTAACTAATGAAAACTGATACAAAATCATCACAATAGTACTGCCACAAAGTAAAAATTTGTATTCTAGTTATAAAAATGTAAGTATAATGAAATTTATGTTTGATTTTAATGATTGTTTTTCGTTTAAGTGGTAAAGGTAATCTATGAACAACAGCGGATGGAACATCTACACCACTGAGTATTACGAAAACCGAGAAGGATCATTCAAAATTCAAAATTCAGAATTCAAAATTCAAAATTCAGAAATAAATATTGCGAAAACATAACACGTGTTTCCGGTATGAAGAACTGTTATCCTGATACCTTTTAGACAGTTCTACCTAGAACCGATCCTGACAGTTCTACCTAGAACTGACCAAAGTTTAAGACAGTTCTACGACTAGAAAAGTTCTACGACTAGAACAGTTCTACGACTAAAACAGTTCTACGATTAGAACTGATTTGGTCAGTTCTACGACTAAAACAGTTCTACGATTAGAACTGATTTGGTCAGTTCTACGACTAAAACAGTTCTACGATAAGAACTGATTTGGTCAGTTCTACGGCTAGAATTGATTTAGTCAGTTCTATTCATAAAAAAGTTTTAAGAACTCTTTGTCTTAAATATAGATAAGTCAAAAGGATATAATATATATTTTGCGTGTGGCTTCATCAACGATAGTGATAACATTAAATGGTGACCAGTGAGATGCCCTAACTACAATGACGTCATTTAGAACTGTTCTACATCCTACAGAAAAAAATAATATGGGTTGTGTCAATTTTTCCGTTCTATCGTTATGCCCCTTTAGAAATGAAAAATAGTTCGTTTCCATTCTCTAAGTTATGTTTTCCTCAACAAAATGTTATGAGACTTACACAATACTTATAACCCTAAAACTCAGATCAGGTTGGAATAGCGGGTCATCATACATTTATGTGTCCCGTGGACAAAACTTGAAGTGTGGCGAAGAAAATGAACATGAAGCAACGACTCCAAGAAATATGGGTGAGGCATCGATTCTTTTATGAGAGGCCGGCGAGACAGTTGCGGGATGTTTTGGTTTTTTTTTTTTCTGGAAGAAAAAAATGCCTTAATTTGGCAAAAGGGTCTAAGAGAACTGAGAATTGTAATGCAGTAAAATAAATTCTTCACAAAGCACAATATGAATGAAACAAGAGGCTCTGAAGAGCCCGAGGCTGTGTCGCTCATCTGAGTCTAATGTGGTTTTGGAAATCATGTAAAATAAGGGGAAAATCATATTAAATAGTACAAGATACCCATATAACGATTAAGACCAAGTTTGGTTTAATTTGGCCTGATAGTTAAATTGATAGCAGGTCATTCCTGCAGTGTAGTGTTACATCAGTTACTGAAGACCACTTATCATTATTTAAATAGGTGTTCAAGTTGTGACCATTTGAAATTGTTTTTTTAACATTTTCCCATGGACTTCTATACAGAAAACCCCTATGTTTTATTTGAATGTAGGACAGAAAGTCACAGGACAAAAGGCACAGACAAAAAGGCACAGACAAAAAGTCACAGGACAAAAAGTCACAATTCAGTTATGAGATTATTTTTCTTTAACAAGAAACATATATTTTGAAAATATGTTTTGGGTATTTTTCTAGAAGTTTTATATATGAAGCAACTTTGTAATTAAAACTTATTCAATAAATATCAATAATGATCAACTAATTGTTATAAAAACAAAATGTCAAAGTAGCTTGGCACTTAAACGGCTTCATTTTGCCAATAAATATATCCTTGGCATGATTAAAATTTAATACATTTTCTTTTATCAAGGTTTATGAGCAATGTCCTTAGCTTAAAAATAAAGAAATGTAATAAAACAATATATTTCAAATATATTTAAACCATTGTCAAAAACTTATTTGTGACTTTTTGTCCTATCAAATTTGTTATTTTATGTCCTGTGACTTTTTGTCCTGTGACATTCTGTCCGTTTACCGTTTTATTTTCGTCCTGAACATGCATGAAATATTTGCCACTGGACGTTAATCAAATAATCAATCGATGTTTAGCCATGGCGGCAATGTTGGTTGGAAGGCAGGATCATCGGATACTTTTTTAATCAAGATACCCTACTGAAAATTGTGGCTAAGTTTAATTCTATTTGACCCAGTTGATTGAGTGAAGAAGATTTTTGTAAAAGTGTACAAAATTTACTAAAAATTGTTAACAATTAAGTTAAAAGAGCAATAACTCCTTAGAGGTCAATTGACCATTTTGGCAATGTTTGCTTATTTGTAGATCTTACTTTGCTGAACATTATTGCTGTTTACAGTTTATCTCTATCTATTATAATATGCAAGATAAACCAATAACTGCAAATTGTCCTTACAATTACCAATTCAGGGACAGCAACCCAACTACGGGTTGTATGATTTGTTTGGAAATTTCAGGGCAGATAAATCATAACCACATGAAATATTTAACCGCATTTCAGATTAAATTATTTGCTTTAAATGCTTTAGTTTCAAAGATATAAGCAAAAATCTGCATTTTACCCCATATGTTTTATTTTAGCCATGTCATCACTACAAAAGTCTAAAAGTCTGAAATGACCAGTTTTTGTCTCGATTTGCATGAAGTTTTACTCGACATTCTCCAAAAGTATGACTTGTGTCTTTATTTTTCTTGACAAATTCTCATTTATATAAAATGTGTATGAAATTTACTCGACATATTCTCGACATTCTGAACATGGTCTTATAATTTCTTAACAAATTCTAGACATTTGAATACTGTCTTGAAATTTCTCGACATATTCTCGACATTCTTATTTTTTCTCAGTATGGCTTGATATATTCTGAACATTTTGACTTGTGTCTTAAATTTACTTGACAGTTCTGAGTTTTACAAAATTTAAACATGACCAATATTCACGATATAACTTTAATCTATATTTCTCTTTATATATATAGTATACTGTTGTTTCAAGTTACCCTTCTTACGTTTGGCATGTAAAATAGTTGAAAATTTTGGTATCTAAAATATTTTTACAAATGCAAATATGGCTATGAAATCTATGTATAAGATAATTTAAATATGGGTGTGTTGATATAAAACAATTTAAATATGGGTTTTTAATCAATTACAAATTTTTATTCCTAAATCTTATAAATTAAAGGATTTAAACCAATCATACTGTAGACATATTTCATACTACATTCATAATATTCAATGTTAATATGGTAAATAATTATTGTACAAAAATGTGGTTTAAATAAATAGCAAATTATGATAATATACAAATCATTTATTTAACAGAGGAAAAATTTGTGTAATGTCAACTGTTGGAATATATAAAAGTATTACACATGGACAGGATGTTCCCCATAAAATTAAGGTATTCCACACCCCAGAGTACTAGGAAGTGCTGATTTACCTGTAATCAGCCATACAACTTATCAGTTGATCAGTTAAATTAAAATAAAACTACATGGGGATTATTCAAGGTATTCCAACTTAGTTGCACCAAAAGGGTATCTTACTATACCAAATTAATCCTTGATTCTTAAAAGTTTAGTTTAGTTTAGCCATAATAAAAAGAAGTATATAACAGCAATAGAATGTCATAAACAGTGCAGAATAGGTTTGTACACATTTCATGTGAAATTTATACTGTTGAGATAGTGTCAAGACATATTTAATACTGTCAAGAATGTGTCGAGACATATTCAGACATTATTTAGGATGTCAAGAATATGTCAAGACATATTCAGACATTATTAAGAATGTCAAGACATATTCAGACATTCATAAGAATGTCAAGACATATTCAGACATTCATAAGAATGTCAAGAATATATCAAGACAGATCGAGGCAAATTCAAGACAGTCAAGAATTGGACAAGACTTATCCAGACTTTTATCAGATGATACAGGAAGTGCCGAGAAATTTTAAGACAATGTTCATACTGTTAAGACACTTGTCAAGAAAAAGTCACAAAGATAGGACAAAAAGTCATAGGACAAAAAGTCACAAATAATTTGTTGACAATTGATTGAATATACGAGAGAAAGATCTTGAAATATTTCCTTTTTGTAACATATATTTATTTCTAAGTTTAGGCAATTGTTCATAAGCCTTGATAAATGAAAATTTATTAAAATTAATCATACAAAGGACATAATTTTTGGCAGAATGAAGCCATTTAGGTAGTTAGCCACTGTGACATTTTGTTTTCATAACAATTATTTGATCATAATTGATATTTATTGAACACATTTAGAATTACAAAGTGGCTTCATATAAAATAGTTCAAGAAAAAACAAAAAAAATATTTAAAAAAAATAGTGTAGTCTTGTTCAAAGAAAAATAATCTCAAAACTGAATTGTGACTTTTTGTCCTGTGACTTTTTGTCCGTGACTTTTTGTCTGTGACTTTTTGTCCTGTGACTTTCTGTCCTACATTCCAGAAAGTCACAGGACAAAAAGTCACAGGACATAAAGTCACAAATTTGATAGGACAAAAAGTCACAGGACAAAAAGTCACAAAGATTTTTTTGACAATTGTTTGAATATATAAGAGAAATATCTAGAAATATTTACTTTTTAATACATATATTCCTATCAAAGTTAATGATATTTATCATTTTACTTGAATAATGAAGATTTATTTAATTTTAATCATACAAAGGACATATTTCTTGGCACCATAAAGCCTTTTATTTACATATCTTGGTCTCCTTTTTAAATACAATGGTAACTTTGTACATACACAGAAAATGTTAGCAAACCAGGGTAGAAAAGCATTATTTAGTTTATATAGTAAAATATATGATGATTGTTTTAACCATGAAACTATGTTATCTCTTTTTGACACATATGTATCTAGTATATTAAATTATAGTTGTGAAGTCTGGGGACATCACAAAGCCGAAAATATTGAGAAAGTTCACTTAAGTTTTTTAAAACGTATATTGAAAGTCAAAACAACTACTGTTAATTATATGGTATATAGTGAATTGGGTAGATATCCATTGTACATAGAGAGATATTGCAGAATGCTTAGATATTGGTTTAAATTATTGAAAACAGATAACTGTATTTTACAATCTTGCTACCAAGAAATGTTAGAAAGATCGATATTAAAACCTCGTGACAAACAAAATTGGGCATGTGAAATAAGAAACATATTATTTCGTTATGGTTGTCAAGATGTATGGTTACACCAAAATGTTATTAATGTTGATCATTTTTTGCTAGAAATTGTTAATAGAATGAAAGGTAGTTTTGTCAGTGAAATGAATGCTTTTTTCAATGAGTCATCAAAGTGTAATTTTTATAGATATATACACGATCCAGATACTCTACAATTATACCTACAAAAACCTGTAAACTATGTTTTTAAGCCATATATTAGTAGATATAGATTGTCTGCACACTGCCTTAACATTGAAACTGGTAGATTTTGTAATATTGAAAGAGAAAACAGATTATGTAATATGTGTGATAAAAACATGATTGAAGATGAATACCATTATATTTTAGTATGTGAGAAATATTCTGATATAAGGAAAACATATATAAAACCATTTTATTGGAAAAAACCATCTAGTTACAAACTTGTACAATTATTGTCTGTTCATAACATCAAAGAGCTTAACAATCTAGGTAAATACCTTTATTTAGCTGATAAGATTCGTTATTCATAATTAAGGTCTTTCCTTTCTTAAATGGAAAGACCTTACTGTATTTCGTTTGTTTATTAAGGTCTTTCCTTTCTTAAATGGAAAGACCTTACTGTATTTCGTTTGTTTATTATTATTATTATTATTCTTTTTCCTCGTCCGTTTTCAAAGTCAAAAATCAAGAAAAGTACGCAAGATATCCAAATGATCTTTGGTATCATGTATCAGGGGTATAATATCTATCTTGTATTAGAATAACCAAGGTTTACTGTTTACCTTATAGGAGTTATCTCCCCAATTACAAAAAACACTGTTATCGCTACTCCTCATAAACTATAAGACTTAGCGGCAAATGGTTTTTTTTTAAAATGTTCCTTGCCAAAAGTTACAACTTCAAATAACATTAACCGAAGCGATCCGGTGACCTATTATAGGAGTTATTTCCCCTTGAATATTTAAATTTTCGATATGCATATAAATCTCATGAACCGTAAGTCGTAAAGACTGCGGGTCTTCAGATTTGAGTTCATTGGACCAAAACTTGAAAATATAGGTCAAGGTCAAAGGTCAAGGTCATATTTTCGATTTTCAAAAGTTTTTCATTTCCCTATAACTATTGAACGGTTATAGATACAGAAAAATTAAGCAGTGAAAAATGATTGGTACTTCAAGGGGCAACTATTTTACATTATGACTATATTGATTTTATCATCATGTAAGGGACATAACTCCCATTGATGGTTTTTATAAAGCCATTTTTAGGCAAAACTCTTAAACAAAAGGTCCTTGACCCATACAGTCTTTTGCAATGACCTTGTGAGCAATGACCTTGACGAAGGTCACAAGGTCAAAGGTCAAGGTCATCAAATTATGTGTTTTTGGCACTATTTAAACAGTTTTATGTCTGTTTGAATTCCAACCAACCAACCAATCAATCAATCAATCAATCAATCAATCAATCAATCAATCAATCAATCAATGCACGTTTCCGTTTCATGTGTTTAATATGGGATCCAAGGTCTCTTTTTTCCCCGCTTGTTTTAATTGACCCTTTCAAACGTGTTTAACCAATCAACGTGTTTAACCAACGTGTTTAACCGACCAAACAACCGACCAATCAATCAATCAATCAATTAGTGCATGTTTCCGTTTCATGTGTTAAATACGGGATCCAAGATGTTTTTTTTTTCCCGCTGGTTTAAACTGAGCCTATACAACGTGTTTAACCAGGCAACGTGTTTAACCAACATGTTTAAACAACGTGTTTAACCGTGTTTAACCAGGCAACGTGTTTAACCAACATGTTTAAACAACGTGTTTAACCAGCCAACCAGTCAATTAATCAATCAATGGATGTTTCCGTTTCATGTGTTTCATACGGAATCCAATTTCTTTTTTCTCTCTCGCTTGTTTAACCAACCAACGTGTTAAACCAACGTGTTTAACCAACATGTTTAACCAACGTGTTTAACCAACCAACCAACCAACCAATCAATCAATGCATGTTTCCGTTTCATGTGTTTCATACGGGATCCAAGGGTTTTTTTTCGCTATTTTTAATTGAGCCTATCCAACCAACGTGTTTAACCAACGTGTTAAACCAACGTGTTTAACCAACGTGTTAAACCAACGTGTTTAACCAACGTGTTTAACTAACCAACCAATGTGTTTAACCAACCAATCAATCAATCAATGCATGTTTCCGTTTCATGTGTTTCATACGGGATCCAAGGTTTTTTTCCCCGCTTGTTTTAATTCAGCCTATCCAACCAACGTGTTTAACCAACGTGTTAAACCAACGTGTTTAACCAACGTGTTAAACCAACGTGTTTAACCAACCAATCAATCAATGCATGTTTCCGTTTCATGTGTTTCATACGGGATCCAAGTTTTTTTTTTCGCTTGTTTTAATTGAGCCTATCCAACCAACGTGTTTAACCAACGTGTTAAACCAACATGTTTAACCAACGTGTTTAACTAACCAACCAACGTGTTTAACCAACCAACCAATCAATCAATGCATGTATCCGTTTCATGTGTTTCATACGGGATCCAAGGTGTTTTTTTTTTGCTTGTTTTAATTGAGCCTATCCAACCAACGTGTTTAACAATTGTGTTTAACCAACGTGTTAAACCAACATGTTTAACCAACGTGTTTAACTAACCAACCAACGTGTTTAACCAACCAACCAATCAATCAATGCATGTATCCGTTTCATGTGTTTCATACGGATCCAAGGTGGTTTTTTTTTGCTTGTTTTAATTGAGCCTATCCAACCAACGTGTTTAACCAACGTGTTTAACCAACGTGTTTAACCAACGTGTTAAACCAACATGTTTAACCAACGTGTTTAACTAACCAACCAACGTGTTTAACCAACAACCAATCATCAATGCATGTATCCTTTCATGTGTTTCATACGGGATCCAAGGTGTTTTTTTTTTTCTTGTTTTAATTGAGCTATCCAACCAACGTGTTTAACCACGTGTTTAACCAACGTGTTAAACCAACATTTAACCAAGTGTTTAACTACCAACCAAGTGTTAACCACAACAATCACAATGGTATCGTTCATGTTTTCGGGATCCAAGGTGTTTTTTTTTGCTGTTTTAATTGAGCCTATCAACAACTGTTTAACAACTGTTTAACAACTGTTTAACCAAGTGTTAAACCAACATGTTTAACCAACGGTTTAACTAACCAACAACGTGTTTAACCAACCAACCAATCAATCAATGCATGTTCCTTTCATGTGTTTCATACGGGTCCAATGGTTTTTTTTGCTTGTTTTAATGGCCTACAACCAACGTGTTTAACAACGTGTTACACTGTTAAACAACATGTTTAACCACTGTTAACTAACCACCACGTGTTAACCAACCAACCAATCAATCATTTCGTTTCATGTGTTTCTACGGATCCAAGGTGTTTTTTTGCTTTTTTAATGAGCCTATCCAACCAACGTTTTAACAACGTGTTTAACAACGTTAACCAACTTTTAACCACGTGTTTACTACAACCAAGTGTTTAACCAACCAACAATCAATCAATGCATGTTCCGTTTCATGTGTTATACGGATCAAGGTGTTTTCCCGCTGTTTAATTGAGCCTATCCAACCAACTGTTTAAAACCAACGTGTTAAACACGTGTTTAACCAACGTGTTTAAAACCAACGTGTTAACCAACCAAATCAATCAATGCATGTTCCGTTTCATGTGTTCATACGGATCCAAGGTTTTTTTTTGCTTGTTTTAATGCACACCTTTTACAACGTGTTTAACAACGTTAACCAACAGTTAACCAACTTTTACGTAACCAACAACGTGTTTAACCAACCAAAACCAATCAATCAATGCATGTATCCGTTTCATGTGTTTCATACGGATCCAAGTGGTTTTTTTTTGCTGTTTTAATGAGCCTATCAACAAGTGTTTAACCAACGTGTTTAACCAACGTGTTAAACCAACATGTTTAACCAACGTGTTTAACTAACCAACCAACGTGTTTAACCACCAACAACCAATCAATCAATGCATGTATCCGTTTCATGTGTTTCATACGGATCCAATTTTTTCCTTGTTTTTTACACAACCAACGTGTTTAACAACGTGTTTAACAACAACCAACGTGTTTAACCAACCAACAAACCAATCAATCAATGCATTTCCGTTTCATGTGTTTCATACGGGATCCAAGTTTTTTTTTTCGCTTGTTTTAATTGAGCCTATCAACCAACGTGTTTAACCAACGTGTTAAACACACATGTTTAACCAACGTGTTTAACTAACCAACCAACGTGTTTAACCAACCAACCAATCAATCAATGCATGTATCCGTTTCATGTGTTTCATACGGGATCCAAGGGTTTTTTTTGCTTGTTTTAATTAGCCTATCCAACCAACGTGTTTACAACTTAACCAACGTGTTAAACCAACATGTTTAACCAACGTGTTTAACAACCACACGTGTTTACAACCAACAATCAATCAATGCATGTATCCGTTTCATGTGTTTCATACGGGATCCAAGTGTTTTTTTTTGCTTGTTTTAATTGAGCCTATCCAACCATACACGTGTTTAACCAACGTGTTAAACCAACATGTTAACCAACGTGTTTAACTAACCAACCAACGTGTTTAACCAACCAACCAATCAATCAATGCATGTATCCGTTCATGTGTTTCATACGGGATCCAAGGTGGTTTTTTTTGCTTGTTTTAATTGAGCCTATCCAACCAACGTGTTTAACAAGTGTTTAACCAACGTGTTAAACCAACATGTTTAACCAACGTGTTTAACTAACCAACCAACGTGTTTAACCAACCAACCAATCAATCAATGCATGTATCCGTTCATGTGTTTCATACGGGATCCAAGGTGGTTTTTTTTGCTTGTTTTAATTGAGCCTATCCAACCAACGTGTTTAACCAACGTGTTTAACCAACGTGTTTAACCAACGTGTTAAACCAACATGTTTAACCAACGTGTTTAACTAACCAACCAACGTGTTTAACCAACCAACCAATCAATCAATGCATGTATCCGTTTCATGTGTTTCATACGGGATCCAAGGTGGGTTTTTTTTGCTTGTTTTAATTGAGCCTATCCAACCAACGTGTTTAACCAACGTGTTTAACCAACGTGTTAAACCAACATGTTTAACCAACGTGTTTAACTAACCAACCAACGTGTTTAACCAACCAACCAACCAATCAATCAATGCATGTATCCGTTTCATGTGTTTCATACGGGATCCAAGGTGGTTTTTTTTTGCTTGTTTTAATTGAGCCTATCCAACCAACGTGTTTAAAACCAACGTGTTTAACCAACGTGTTAAACCAACATGTTTAACCAAGTGTTTAACTAACCAACCAACGTGTTTAACCAACCAACCAACCAATCAATCAATGCATGTATCCGTTTCATGTGTTTCATACGGGATCCAAGGTGGTTTTTTTTGCTTGTTTTAATTGAGCCTATCCAACCAACGTGTTTAACCAACGTGTTTAACCAACGTGTTAAACCAACATGTTTAACCAACGTGTTTAACTAACCAACCAACGTGTTTAACCAACCAACAACCAATCAATCAATGCATGTATCCGTTTCATGTGTTTCATACGGGATCCAAGGTGGTTTTTTTTGCTTGTTTTAATTGAGCCTATCCAACCAACGTGTTTAACCAACGTGTTTAACCAACGTGTTAAACCAACATGTTTAACCAACGTGTTTAACTAACCAACCAACGTGTTTAACCAACCAACCAATCAATCAATGCATGTATCCGTTTCATGTGTTTCATACGGGATCCAAGGTGGTTTTTTTTGCTTGTTTTAATTGAGCCTATCCAACCAACGTGTTTAACCAACGTGTTTAACCAACGTGTTAAACCAACATGTTTAACCAACGTGTTTAACTAACCAACCAACGTGTTTAACCAAACAACAAACCAATCAATCAATGCATGTTTCCGTTTCATGTGTTTCATACGGGATCCAAGGGGTTTTTTTTGCTTGTTTTAATTGAGCCTATCCAACCAACGTGTTTAACCAACGTGTTTAACCAACGTGTTAAACCAACATGTTTAACCAACGTGTTTAACTAACCAACCAACGTGTTTAACCAACCAACCAATCAATCAATGCATGTATCCGTTTCATGTGTTTCATACGGGATCCAAGGTGGTTTTTTTTTGCTTGTTTTAATTGAGCCTATCCAACCAACGTGTTTAACCAACGTGTTTAACCAACGTGTTAAACCAACATGTTTAACCAACGTGTTTAAC
>CM034350.1:78488077-78740577 GCA_019925275.1 Mytilus edulis | reverse complement strand
GTATCAAGTGTTTAACTAATAAACCAACCAACCAACCAACCAACCAACCAACTAATCAATAAATTTATCAATCAATATATATATGATATATTTATTTATGACAGTATAATTAAAAGAAAATGGAAGGAAAGACCTATCAATTATTCAAGAAGAATTGAACTTTAATATTATACTTATATTTCATTATTTATATTATTTGCTGTCATTCTCCGCCATTGATACAAACTGTTTGTAATAATAAAACATGTATGTAATTATTCACTGATGCTATTATACTTGTATATGTAAATTCTATAAGCTGTATTGCTTCTGAATAAAAGACTATTATTATTTAAGTGCCAATCTACTTTGACATTTTGTTTTCTTAACAATAATTTTAATCATCTTTGATATTTTTTTGATAAATTTTGCTTACAAAGTTGGTAATATACAATACTTCAAGAAAAATAAAAAATGTTTTTGTAAAAATGAGCATTTTTTATTCCAAGAAAATAATCAGAAAAAATGAATTGTGACTTTTTGTCCTGTGACTTTTTGTCCGTGACTTTTTGTCTGTGACTTTTTGTCCTGTGACTTTCTGTCCTACATTCGTCCTAAAGTATCTATACTGATTAAAACAATCAAGGGAAATCTGTACAGTCGTGACAGTACCAAAGCTTCTAGTATCTTGACCAACTGACCTTTATCATAGAGTTTATAATTACTTTCTCTTTAGACAAAACAAATAGGCATAACTAATTTTTATTACCCAACATCCCAAGACATCGTTACTTGTCTTAATTATAATCTGACAGTTCAACTTTGACTGCAGATAATAAAACTAGCCATTTGTCAAATAAGCCAGACGTCATTAATTTTCTATGTACACAAATAAAGTTAAAACAGTTATAATGCTAATGAGTAAGTTAGAGGTAAATATTTACAAAACATTAAAATATTAAGATATTAAAAAAGTATTGGTTATTTATATTTTGCCAAAAATGCTCCTGTTTCTTTTATTTGAACTTAGCAAAGTAGTTGTTGAGTGGAAACCGTTTTTCAAAGAGTCCTATTCATCCTATTTTGTTTTTTGTAATTGCAACAAAATTGTTAGCTAATTTTCTTTAGCCTTTTTCTAATTATTATTCATTACTCCTATTAATAAATTAGTATACATTTCTTAACATTATAATAAACACTATAACATCTTAACCAGCAGCCATCCTTCACCGAGGTAAGTTGATCTAAGTTGAGGCGCAAAGACCACGTGACAAAGAAACGAAATCGAAATCGGATTTCTTTATGTGAGAATTTTGAGTTTTAAATTATGAATTATGAATTTTGAATTTTGAATTTTGAATTTTGAATTTTGAATTCTGAATTTTGAATTTTGAATGATCCTTCTCGGCTTTCGTAGAATCCTCCCTTATTTCGCTTTTTCGCCAAAATACGTTCGACTCTGTATAATTTTCTTACAAATCATGCAAGAAAAAACAAGTTTCCTAAAACTAGAGGCTCTAAAGAGCCTGTGTCGCTCACCTTGGTCTATGTGCAAAGTAAACAAAAGACACAGATAGATATTTCTGTTTGCATCTCCAAATGCTGCTAGGCTTACTGACGAGGTTCCATTCGATTGTAACTGCAATTCAGCGGCTAATTCTTCGCTAATAAACGATTTTTGATATCCTTCATTTAAAAGAATATTAGCAGTAGCTGACCTGTCATCTACCCAAACTAAGTATTCAACTCAAATCTTTATTGCCATAAAACTACATATTTATAGTATGTGACACAACATAACAAAATGTTAATAAAAAATAACAACAAGATTATTAATATACACAGTAAAAGTAAATATTTTAAGAGTCCCCTGTCCTCAGTTCAATAGACTGTTTTAAAAAGGATCCTAGATTATTTACCTCAATGGTGTGAAATTGTGTTGAGTATATATGTTATTTGAATTTATAAAGTGGATATTGTCATTCATCAAAAAATCAGAATGAACTTTTCTATTATTATGGTTTCTATTACAATATAAAAAGAAATGAATTTCATCTTCAATTTGTTTAAATTCAAGTTTTGAACAAGTTAAATATTTTTCTTATGTATTATTTTTTTTTACATGTTTATGAATAGTGAGTTTATTGATATCATTTATATCTGATAGTTTATCATTTTCATAAAAATGCTTCAATTTTAATTTTACTTGTTCTCTTATATTTTTAGTTATCTTTTGTGTGGAATATGTTTTCAAAGTGTCCAAACCCATACCAGTTTCTTCTACTATATGTTGTTGTATATCTGCATGTTGAATCCGTACTTTCCGGAACTGTTGTATTGTCTTAACCATGATTGTTTTGATGATTACATGTATCAACCTTTTTTGGCGTTTGAATCCAAAGTAAAAGGATCACAAATTGAAAGCTCTTCGTTTTATTTACAATATAGATCAATATATATATACTTGTCTTTTGTCCCCCAAACCTAAGTCAGGTATATTACATGGTGGAGGAACCTAAAATCGAACAATTGGTACTTAATATATACAAAATGAACATATGAAACATTAAAATGAAGATATTGTCAACAGTGCAAACACGTGGGTTGACTCGCAAGGGCAGAAAAATGGCTGTATATTTGAATAAAACTGTTTATTTATGTATGTGAGATTTATCTCATTACATTTGAATTTTCTATGACAAGAAGCGTTACTCATGAACCGATATGATAGTGAAGACGATCTAACTCTTTTTCATGACACTTATATGCCACGAAATTACGAATCTGAGGATGCCGAATTCAATGAATTACTTTCTTTAATTCCTAAAATAAACACTCCTAATACTTCCGTGTCATTGACAAATCAACAAGGTAGTTTCATTCGAGATTCAGAGGCAATAATGGAAAAATTGGCTGCTTGTCGCAAATTTGGGGGTATCCCCACGAAAATGCGTCGGTGTTTATGAAAGAATTTACTTCATTTGCAACTCTACACAAAATTGACCATATCGATGATCAGAGAATGATTGCCGCTTTTCACCTTAATTTAACAGGGCCTGCATTAACATGGTTTAATTCACTAGATTCGGGAAGCAAACGTACATGGAGACATTTTCTTGCAATTTTTGAAGAAAAGTATATTGAGTTAGATTGGCAAAGTCCGACTGTGTTCCTTGAGAGCGAAAATTTACAAAATATGAAATTAAGTAGGGGTCAAATTTTGGAAGATTTTTATGGACAGATAGTTGAGAAAGCTCAGATTTTGAAAAAGAAGGACCATGAAATTCTCTCTCAGTTTATCAAGGGTTTACCAGAACAGCATGCGTTTTTTGTTAGGGCTGGTACACATAAAGACAGTGTTAGTGCGTTGTCCGCAGCTAAAATGGGCGAAGCCTATGGGTATAGGAAGAATGATGAAGTTTGTGTTGCAGCTGCTAATGGTTGCTAATGATAATAATCCAGTTCAAGAGTTACAAAACCAATTTAAAGAGCTCACAAAAGCATTATCAGAATTAACATCACAAAGTACTGATAGCAAACCAGAAATGCCTCCAAAATATCAAAAACCTCGTTACAACAACCCTCGTTACAACAATAACGTTTCAAGTCAGGTAGGAAATAACCGACCGAAAACATGCTTTAATTGTCAGGCTCCTGGTCATTATCGAGCAAATTGCAACTGGAATGGTCACGGTGAAATAAGTCAAACTATGCAGTGTCAACTTTGTCAGCAATTCGGTCGTTTCAGTGTTACCATCATAGTAATCCGGGAAACCAGTCGAACCCGGGTGTCATAGGGCACGCTCCCCCGGGCGTTCATCCATAGGTGCCAGAAAAAGGAGTCCGCCTCAAAGTCGTCAACGTGAAGAAATAAACTATGTTAATTATTCCACTGATACTGAAGACTGCGAATTTACTGATGAAAATTTTACTAGTTTCAAATCTCAATTTATTCATATGCCCATCAAGGTCAATCACATATCTGTCGCTGCACGTGTAGACTCTGGAAGTTCAATAAACATTATTTCTAAAAGTTTTTATGATTCTTTGCCTGACACTTGTAAAACGTCAATATGTTCAGTATTAGAGAAAATAGTTTTGGCGAATAACCAGTCAGTTAATATTGTTGGCAAATGTACCGTAAAAATACAAGTGCCACAGGGCAAGCATTGGATACATACATATATTCTAACTCAATCTTCACATCCATTGATTCTTGGAACGAGTTACTTAATTTCAAAGAAAATTGTATTGGATTTTAGTAGTTTATCTGTCTCAAATAAAACAGCAAAGGTAAAACTACAAAAGCATGTTACTGTAGATCCAAATTCTGAACTTTTGATATGGGGTAAAGTGGCAAACTTTATTCTTCAGGGACAAACAGGAATGTGTCAGAATAGTTCTCATTTGTTGAAAAGCGGACTTCTAATTTCAAAAGCCGTTGTAACTGTAAATAGTCATAAAACTGTTCCGATCAAGTTATTAAATCCTACTAATGACCAAATATTTATCTCACGTGGAGACATTATTGCTAGTTTTGAACCGTTCACGGAAGATTACATGTTAATCAAGGCAGATGAAAAGAATAAACACTTTGTTCAAAATGTACAATTAGATAAAAGTAGTCATATGTTTTGAATTTGTTTTTGTCCCGGCCGATAAAGCTGCTAATAATATTATTATTGTTTGACGTAAATTTTACATTGAGGTTCTGAAAAAGGAAATCACCAATTCACCAACATTCCAACTGACTCCATTTTCAGAAAACGAAATCTGTAACAAACAAAAACTTTTAGCCACCGCTTTACAAGCAGAGCCAAATACAATGAAAGTCCCAACTATGTATTGGCTTCCGAAGCTACACAAAACCCCTTACAAATATAGATTTATTTCGCCTTCAAGCCATTGTTCAACTACTAAATTGTCTATTCTTCTTACCAGCACACTTGCCAACATTTTATATGGTACCTATTCCTGGAATGCCAACAAAAATATTTCAATAGATGTTTATATAATAACAATAGGTGTTTTTATAAGTATTTAACTGTTGAAAATAATTAATGAACTTTATAGAAATGCAACATTTTATCACTTTCTCATAAGGAAAAATAGTAGATTTTAGGGGTAAAATTATTATGAATTTTAAAGAAATAAAGAAAATTAAAACGTTTTATTACTTTTTATCAAAAAAAAAGTTTGGAAGGAATATGTTAATAACATAAGAAATATTAAAAATTTTAATGAAATTTTAGTCTTATACAATAATTTCAAACTAAATAAAGGATATAAGAGATTTGTTTTAATTCCATATCAATTTATATATTGTATTAGTTAATATAAACTAAATGAAGATTTCATTTGTACAATTAATTAAATTAAAAAAATAATCAAGTTAATTGAATAACATCTAAGCTGGAAACTCTACAAAAGTTTCAAGAAAATTCATGAAATATGGCAACAAGAATTCAGATGACTTGCAAACATGACACACAACTAAACGATGTTATTTTACGAATCACTTACAATAAAAAAAAAGGGGGGGTGTAATTGTATAACCAAGAAAAATATCCTGAACAAACTGAAATAAACAAAATAGTAATCTAACACGAGATACAAAGTTTCAAGAAATTTAATCTGTGATATGGTAGGATATTACAGCACACACACAACTATAAAAATATTGAAAAGAACATTCAAAGTCCAAAGAGTCTATTGTAGAATTTGTGCAAACTGGAATTCCTGTCCTGACAATATGCACATATTGACTTTGTGATGCAACACTTTTGAAAGTTTCATTTTAAGAGAATCCATATTTGTTCAAGTTGGAGCAGCAAAATATGATTTTTTAACACTTAACAAACATGAACTAGATTTAGCTACCTGTGTTTACCTATCTGTTTAATTAGTATGATTGTTTTAATAAGCGTGCACTTTTGTTGTGATAACTACTTGCACCTATTCCTTGAACGACAACATAATTTTACAGGTAAATTGTCGGTAGATCAAAGGTTGTTGGCATTCAAGGAATAAACCAATTAAAAACCTGATAATAAATTGTTCAAATAAGGCCTTCGAAAATAGTGGAATAAATTACTTTTGGAGTGTCAAGAACTCGTTGGAAGTACTTGATAAATTGCATGCTTATATTGATTTTGAATCTGTTCAAAGTTTTGATTTTTCTACCCTGTATACCACATTGCCTAACATTCTCATTAAGAAAAAATTCACACACCTAATTAAATGGGCATTCAAAAAATCAGAATGTGAATATATAGGTTCAAACTCTTTTAGGTCATTTTTTAGTAGCAATAAACAAAAACACTATGTTAATTGGACATGCTTTGATACTATATATGCCCTTGAATTTTTACTAGATAACATTTTTGTTCGCTTTGGGGATTCCGTATATCGTCAGATTATCGGAATTCCAATGGGGACTAACTGTGCACCACTTATTGCGGACCTGTTTTTGTATTGTTATGAGTTACAATTTATGACAAAAATAAGCAAAGACCCATCGAAACAACATCTGATAAACAAATTTAATAATACTTTTAGATATTTGGATGATATTTTGGCTCTCAATAATGACGACTTCAATATGTATATTAATGAAATTTATCCTGTTGAACTTACTTTAAATAAAGCAAATGCTAACAATGACCACTGCCCTTTTCTCGATCTTGATATCTATATCACTAATGGAAAGCTGAATACTAAAATTTATGATATAAGGGATGATTTTTCATTTCCTATCGTTAATTATCCGTTTTTAGATGGTGACGTTGACTTTCCTTGTCACCATCTTACGGTGTTTATATATCTCAACTTGTACGATTCGCTCGTGTATGTAACAATGTTTAACGAGAGAAATTTATGTATTACTGAAAAATTATTACACCAGGGTTTTCGATATCACAAACTAGTCAAAACATTTACTAAATTTTATTATCGGTATAAAGACATCATTCGTAAATATAGCTCAACATGCAGACTTCTTATACGTTCAGGTATTTCACATCCAATTTTTTATGGAAATATTCTTTATAAAGCACAAAGGTGTCAGTATTCACCTCAGAAACTTAAAAAACCTTTGAATAGGCTTATTAAGAAGGGATATAATTACGATACTGTTGTCAAGTCATTAAAGATTGCATATTTTGGCGTTAATATTGAGTCACTGATAAGGTCTTTGCATCGAAACTAAACACATTTATTCTAAAAACAGTTGTTGGCATGACACGGGTTATGTTCTTCTCATATATGTTATGATGGTATGATACTAAACCCCTAACGGGAAGGATTGTGCATAATATGATGAAATCATAATCTTTCAGTCAGTTTAATTGAAGTCTGGAGCTGGCATGTCAGTTAACTGCTAGTAGTCTGTTGTTATTTATGTATTATTGTCATTTTGTTTATTTTCTTTGGTTACATCTTCTGACATCAGACTCGGACTTCTCTTGAACTGAATTTTAATGTGCGTATTGTTATGCGTTTACTTTTCTACATTGGTTAGAGGTAAAGGGGGAGGGTTGAGATCTCACAAACATGTTTAACCCCGGTTAAAGATGTACGGCGAGCCATTGGACTTTTCAACTGGTTTCGTAAGTACATACAAAACTTTAGTGCGGAAGTTGACCCAATGACCAAGTTACTGAAAAAATCTGTAAAATTTAAATGGGGAATCGAACAGGAGCAGGCTTTTAAGAAAGTTAAAACATTACTAGCGAACTCACCAGTTCTTGCATTTCCGAAGTACGACCTGCCGAAAAAGTAAATGGCAGAGGTCTTATGGTCCCACAAAATTGAATATGATGGCGATACCGAGGAAAATGATGATTGTGTTAATCGCAAATTTACTAAGAAGCGAGTTCACACAAATCAACCAATATCGATAGTCGAAAAACCGATGGCGTCTGACATTTCCGACTCAACTGCAAAAGTTTCAGAAAAAGAACATTCTGTACAATCTTTCGATAGAGGTGAAACAAGTGATGAAAACCTTATGATGAACAATTCAAGCGAAACAAGTCAATTCACTACAAATAACGTTAAAACGAGCCAATCTGCATTAAGCTCATCAAATAAACCTGAAAGTGAAAGCATAGTATCGGCAACTGTAGACGATTCGTCAGATGTTAATTTTATTTCCGATGAGCAAACTGTCCAACAGAAAATGGAATCGATGAAAATTTTCCGAAATTGTGATTTCAGTCCGAAAAGTTTAAAACAGTTACAAGTTAAGGACCCGCAATTTGGCGATATTTTCCGATATTTAGAAAATGGTGATTTACCACAATCACAAAAACTAGCTCGTAAAGTTCTACTTGAATCAGGAGATTTTTCTTTATTCGATGATTTGCTTTTTCACACTAGAGTCGCAAAATCTAAACGAACACAACAATTTTGTCAGTATCAGCTTGCATTACCTGAAATAGCCGTAAAAACAATTATTTCTCTTGACCACGATTCACCACTTAGAGGCCATGGCGGGATTCAGCATACAGTAGATTTGATAAGGGAACATTATTATTTTTCAAATTTAGCAGGAAAAGTGTCTGACTTCATAAAATCTTGTCATGCTTGCCAGTGTCGTAAGATGACTACCAGAAAGACTAAAGCCGGCATTGTTGCTTTTCAAACTCCAATTCGTCCTTTTCAAGTTTGGGAAATTGACCTTTTTGGTCCTGTTCCAGTGTCTAAGTCAGGCAACAGTTACGTGTGAACTGCAGTCGATATGTTTAGCAAGTTTATTTTTACAGAGCCTATACCAAATTCCGACTCAATAACTGTTTCGCATGCACTTTATAAAATAATCACTCTAACAGTTTGGTGTTTTTGATACACTTATTAGCGATCATGGATCGGAGATGATAGGAAAATGCACAAAAGAAATATGTAGACTTTTAGATATCAAACAAAAATTCACACAAGTTTTACACATCACTGTTTGGGAACTTGCGAACGCTCACACAGAACCTTAACAGAGCGGATTACACAGTATTTGTTGAACAATGCAAATTTGGAGGATTATATTCCAAGCATCGTATTTTCTATGAACAACTCCGTGAATGAAGGAACAAAATATTCACCATTTGAGATTATCTATGGACAAAGGCCATCATTTCCCTTATCGTGTGTATCAAAAACCGCATTTTCAGAAATTCCCAAAGATTATCACAATTATATTCGAGAGTTTGCTGACAAACTTGAATTCATTCGAAAACAAGTGCGTGAAAATTCAGAAAAATCAAAAAATTTCAATGATTGAACGGGCTAATCAGAAAGCTCATAATTTGTCTCTAGAAAAAGGGGATTATGTGTACTTAGGAAAAGACCCCAGAGGGGCTGGTCAGAAATTTAAGCTAAAACATGCAGAACCGTATTTCATTCATCAAATAGACAGTCCTCATCTTTATTCATTAATGGACCCAAATACAAACAAAATTATTTCAAAAGTTCACATTAACCGTTTAAAACCAGCGCCTGTATATTCGTGTACCAAATCCATGTGAATATTTTATGGATCGTGTCATAAACAAACAAGATGCCGTGGATACTGCGTCCGCAAGTCATGATAGTTTGAATAGTGAACAATCTAGCACAAATAACAAAATTCCAGAAGTGCCAAATCTTCGGAGATCAATAAGACAGATACAAAAACCTATTCGCTTCAGAGACGATAATTTTGTTACAGCACCGAAACAAGCTCTGCGTCAGACGGGACATTATTAAAAGTGAAAAGATTTTTAGCAAAGAAAAATCACGATGGAAATATTCGTTATATGGCACATTTAATAGGGGAACCGGCACAAAACGCAATCTGGATCGAAGACAATCAGTTAGGACCAAAGGTGCGTGACTTATTGAAGTCGAGACCACCTCCGATTATTCCGTAAACGCATGTCTGTGAGATGGAACGTTACAGAACAAGATACAATTTATTTGAACTGTTTTGAAGATACATTTTATTGATACATTTTCTGTTTATACACTTTTATGATTAGTATATACCATTTATTGCAAACATAATTATGTTGAAAGATTTAATTTTTTTTTGTCACAGAACTGGTATTTTTTTCCTTTCTTCTTAACTGAATATTACGGCATACAAAGTTTTAAGAAAAGTATTAAATTTTCTTTTTAAAATTTCCATTTGAAAAGACTTTCATGTTTTGGCTCACTTAAGACAGTTAATTGTTTTATTGTTAAAAGATTTAAATGAATCACTTAATTATTTTTTTAAATACACTGAGTGCGAAAATAGGGTCAAAGTTCACTGTGTTGAATGATTTTTGTTTTTTGTTGGTCCACATTTTTTTTTTTTTTTTTTTTTTTTTTCTATGGTCGGGTTGTTGTCTCTTTGGCACATTCCCCATTTCCATTCTCAATTTTATATGTTAATTAGACTAGATAGGCCAGCTGCCTTATCGGATTTATTGTTGTATTTTTAAGTAGTTGAATTGCTAATGGTTAGTTTTTGTTTATACCTCAACATGTGAAATATTTTGAAAAGTCATAGAGGGAGAAGTTTTGAAATGAAGTACTGAAATACTTAAATTTACTTGCAAGTAACGATTAATGAAGACTTAATTGGTATGATAACGAACATTATGTATGACTTATATGATGGAAATCCTAGCATTTAAATTTTCAATCTGTATGTGTATAGTTCTAAGAAAAGGAAATCTGATTTGTGTGTTAGTGGTGCATTAGAGATGACTCGGATATCAATCCCTGGTTGATAGTCTTGTTCTGCTGAAATTTATTTGTTTCACTTTATTGTTTTATTTAATCGAGAGAATGTGTGTATGATAGGGATGGTATACCGTGAAAGTCGGTGCAATAGTAGATTTTTTTCTCTTATAGTGTTACCTATACATTTTATTAATTATAAGGTGTATCTAACCGGCATTAGCAGGAGTAGGGACTCCACTGAATCTAATCTCGTACTGTATATCGATCACTCTTTAGCAAGCACACTAAATTCAGTAAATGATAATATGCTATATTTTATAAGATTTCGGCGCATCATATTTATGTTGAAGTTAAAGAGTAACTAGTATTTGGTCATATGTAAGAGTATACCACTGTGTATTTACATGTCTGTGAAACATGAGGAAATTAATAGATGATGAAGTTTAAAGGTGTCTGTTATTTTGTATGTTGTATTGTTATATATAAATGCAAATTTTTGATCTTTTTCTTCTAGGAGTACGAATTCAACATTTTCGAAAAATATGGGAATTTTTCATTTTTGGGCGGGGATGTTGTATATCTGTATGTTGAATCCGTACTTTCCGGAACTGTTGTATTGTCTAATTAACCATGATTGTTTTGATGATAACATGTATCAGCCTTTTTTGGAGTTTGAATCCAAAGTAAAAGGATCACAAATTGAAAGCTCTTCGTTTTATTTACAATATAGATCAATATATGTACTTGTCTTTAGTCACCCAAATCTAAGTCAGGTATATTACAATGTTTTACATATGAGAACCAAGAATAAATTCCAGCCGAGTCTAAGTTTTGAGACAAAATAAAGGATTCCTTTAAGAGAGGATTAATTTCATCAGAATATAACCTAATAAAGATACAATATAGATTGAAATTTAATATTAAGTTCCAGAGGAAGTCTACCCAGATCAGCTCTTGCACCTAAATTTGATGAAGTTTTTCTTATACCAAGTGTATATTTACAAAAACTGTTGGTGTAACTTTTCTAAATGTGTTTTATTAATGAAATACAAAGGGTCCAATTGTTTTCCAGAGTAATTTGCTTTTTTTGTGACTCTAAAATATGTTATATATACATTGTAGGAGTCTAAAAATGTAACTTCTGAATTATATAAAGCTATAGGTTTAACTAATGAATCAAAGAGATTATTTGCAACTTTAACTGGTATATAATTCAATGGACTAGTATATGACTTCATCGCAAAGAGAACTTTTTTTTAGCTTTTTTTGTATACAGACAGTCTGTATATATAGTATTTTAATCTTGGTATCTGTGAACTACAATAACAACGAACAAAGGGAGACAACTCTATTAAACAATTTGTGATTAAAGAAAGGACTTCAACAAAGTGTTGTTCTTCATCTCATGTTATTCGATCATTGTTAGTTTAATGTCTTCTTCTTTTTAGTATTGCAATTTATGCCGAATAACGTCATTTGAAATATTTTACAGAAATTTATAATTGTACTTTCTGTTTATATTTTTAGACCTAGCAAATATCATTTTTCGAAAATTCCATTTCTTAAACTGTGACATACTAAAAGATTAGATTAAAAATTCTTTGTATTTGGCTATTTTTAGTTATGTGCATTTTAGTCACATGATTACAAATGTAAACCAAAAAATCGGAAGTAGAAACAGGCTTCGATCGTAAATGTTTCAACTCTTCTTTAGGCATTGTTAGGAGCATGGGACAGTCTAACAACAAATGGATGACCAGTAGCGAAACCCGTATTGATAAGGCATTGACTGATCTTGAGGCAAGTAAATTTCACATGATTATTTCTATTTTATCTTCGTTTTACTACTTTGAATTATTGCTTACATTATGTACAAATCAAGTTAATAGTTTTTTTAACTTACTTTTGTACTATGATAATCGACTATACCAAGTATACTGCAAAAAAGCTTTGGACAATGAATTTATTGATCGATTAATTGATTGATTGATAATTGATTTCAAAAAGTCCAGTGGCAAATAGTTAAGTCATGTATATTAAAGAACGATAATAACATCGATAAATCTAAAAGTTTGTGCATCAATTTTGATAAAATGGATTTCTGCAAAACAAAAACAAAAAAAGAAAGAAAAAAGTATTTTGGCACAACAAATTGGCCTTAGTCAGCGCCGGCCTTTTTATCACAGAACCTTATAAACGTCTTATTTCGGAGTTCAAAGAAAACTGAAATATTATAGTGCAAGCAGGGCATGCCTTTTAATGTCTTGATTTAAAAAAAAGCCCTTAATTGCTTCACCCATGGTAGAAATTTTGACTTCAAAATGTTTTTTTTTTTAAATATGTATTATTTGTGGAATTTTGTACATGTATATATATGTATACAAAATTCTCAGAAATGGTCCCAGATATGTTTAACTGTCAATTGTTCCATGTTCTGATTCTTTATAGATATTTCAAGTTGAGGATAAATTAATTAATATTTGATGCGATGTTGCACTAATTTTATTTTAATTGTCTGTTGTTATGCCCCACCTACGATAGTAGAGGGGCATTATGTTTTCTGGTCTGTGCGTCCGTTCGTCCGTACGTTCGTCCGTCCGTCTGTCCCGCTTCAGGTTAAAGTTTTTGGTCAAGGTAGTTTTTAATGAATTTGAAGTCCAATCAACTTGAAACTTATTATACATGTGCCCTATGATATGATCTTTCTAATTCAAATGCCAAATTAGAGTTTTGACCCATATTTTACGGTTCATTGAACATAGAAAATGATAGTGCAAATTTCAGGTTAAAGTTTTTGGTCAAGGTAGTTTTTGATAAAGTAGAAGTCCAATCAACTTGAAACTTGATATACATGTTCCCTTTGATAAGATCATTCTAATTTTAATGCCAAATTAGAGAATTTATTCCAATTTCACGGTCCAAAAAACATAGAAAATGATAGTGCGAGTGGGGCATCCGTGTACTGTGGACACATTCTTATTTATACTGTATCTTTTCTTTTGTAAGTGTTAATCTGTTATGTAATAGGGAAATGTGTGTAAAACACCTGAGTAAACATCCAACTTGATACCTTTTTGCAAAATTCCTTAACCTGACAATTAAAACCATCCTGATGTAACTTTCTGCCCTTTATTTCAACTTTCGCTAATAAAAGTGTTAGTGAACAAAATCCTCAAAGTCACACATAATGAGTTCATAGTAATTTAATTAATTTAATTACTAATTCAATTCAATTCAATATTTTATTTACGTCTCACCTTATGTATAAAATTACACAATACATTTAGAACTCACTATTTGAACTATTGATATGTAGAATTAAGGATTAAGTGCTCATATCAACATTATTTATCAATCTATTTTTTTTCCTGTTATAACCTATCTTGTAAATAAACTCCTGGGAAATATTGTGTAGCAATGCCAGTGGTATCCATGTTTAAATGAAACAGAAATCATAATTTAATTCAAATTTTTATTTTATATATATTCATCACTAATTGGGCCCTTGGGGAATCTACTCAGCTAAAATATTTTTGCTCCATGCCTTAACCAATAGGCTAGCTATGTGCATACTGAAAAGTAGCGAAGTATAGACCCCTGGCTTGACATCACAACAATCCAATTGGAACGATGGCTCAAAATAAATGCGTGATGCTATGAGGAATCATATGAGGCTATCATGCCTAGAGACTATCATCCCTAGAGGCTATCATACTTATGAGGCTAGGCGAAAGCCTATTATGAGGCTATGAGAAAGCCTATTATGAGGCAATGAGGAAGCCTAGTAGTGTTGACGTTGAATTCGTGTTGGAATGAACTTGTATGAAATTTTACAGTTTATCCCCAGAAAATCTTGGGGAATGAGTGAAATGTTTGAAACAACCAGTGATAAAATTTCATAAATGTCCATAACACAGATGGTAACAGCTGAGTGTCTAAAAAAATATGTATTATTTGTGGATTTTCGTATATAAATACATACATACATTTATATTGCTGTCTAGTTAGGACATTTCAAATTGATTGTTGATGTCCCTTGATAAAAGAAATTTAAAAAGGATTGATGTGTAGGCAAAACATTTTATCTTAAATATTTGATGGAAAATCAAATGAGGCAAATGAAGTTTGGTCTGCAGGGAAATTCAATGTTCTCAAACCACTGACAGGAAATTATTTAAACGTTATAATATCCTGATCTATATAATTTCAAACTGTTAGAATGTTAAATGAAACATTTTTCAAAAATTTATTAAGCAATTATCGAGTCTTCTTTTTTACCAGTTCGAAAAAAACTGAATTGGCCTGTTCGGTAAAACAACAGATCTGGCAGGGTGAAACCAACAATCATTTTTGCATGACCTTATTTGAACACTCATGTTCTATATCATGAAAGTACGTTTATTTAGCATTGCACAAGGTCATAAATATTTCTCTTAGCTTTAATATTCATGAAATATTTTCCCCTGGACATTAATTAAGCAATACCTAATCTATCATACATTTGTAGCACGTAGCTCATAACGTCGTCACACTCAATTTAAGTTGTACTAAATTATATTATTAAAAGTCATAGACAACATTGCCTTTCTATAAGCTGAAATTGGGATTTGAGAGATAAGTCACTGCATAACTTTCATAAATATGTCATTGGCAATGTTCTTTTGAATAAGTACTTGTCGTTTGACATTTTGTGTAATTTTTGTTGTTGTAGTGTTTGTGTTTATAGGTACCAAATTGACGAGTTGAGTCATAGACTAAGTCTGATTTAAATACAGATCCTGTGTCGAAATTTTGTTTACAAGGATCTGACAACACTCCATTTTACTTTCTGTTTTAAAGACCTTTATGGATCCTTTGGTTATGTAGTAATGAAAAAAAACAGTTGAATAACAAAAATTACGTACTACAAAGAAATTTCTAAATAGAATCAAATAACACACACGTTCAAAAATTTGAAGGCTGAAATTCATTAATGTAACAATTACTAGAACTGAATTAGAATAGAGTGTTGGCAGATCCTTGTAAACAAAAGTGTGGACACATAAGATCTATTTTTAATCAGACTTGTTTTTCGTTCATTGTCTGTACAGACTGTTAGGTGTTTTTTTCATTTAGCCTCCACTATTTTGTTCTACAGGCCGTGACAAACAAAAATGAATATGGGGACGGACTGGCGTAAGTCAGATTGTTATTTTTCTTGTTTAGTTGTTATACATTTGTCATTTAGTGGCCTTTTATGTAGGAAGCTTAAAAGCTACAGTTATGGATTATCTCATTGTTGAATGCCCTATATATATATATGTGTTGACTCATAGTATCAATGTTAGGGACCGTTCAATATAACCAGATAAATGGGCCGGTGCATTCTTAATATTGTTTCATGAAAAAAGTTAATGCCCATCCTTTTAAATTCTGCAAAAAGTGTTTGCCAATCCATCACCTGGCAGAAGCTAGCGAACAATAGCTAGCGAACAATAAGCCAGCGAACAATAAGGCGGTATATCGAGAAACCAAAAAAAAACAGAATAAGACAACAACGGACGTTAAATCAAAAAATATTCAAATAGGCAGAAAATCCGTCAGAGTATAGCAATTTTAAGTCAATTTTGAAATGCTTTTTATCCACTGTGTATCATCGCCACCGGAAATTGGGTACTAACGAAGCGGAGAGAAATAGAAAAAAAAGTAAACAAGTTAAGAATTCATTCAATTTAAAGCATTTCCACTCATTTGATGAGGGTGCCGCTTTAGAAATGATTTTCTGATATATAATTCTTTAAATTATTAGGCAGATAAGTACAAAATTAATACAAGATTGTGTGTAATACTCCAAAACTTGCCACTTAGTACCGGAAAATTTCGAGGTCGATCGTCCTCTGTCACCCCATTCTCAAGATATTGAACTGTTTTTCATTATTTTTCCAGACACGTTTTTCGATTATTATAGTGTGGCATCATATTTACTGAAATTTGTTGTCAAAAACATGTTTTTTTAAAGAATATGGACAAAAACATTGTTTGTTTGTTGTACGGCGAATTGCAGAACGTTGTACGGCGAATTGCAAAATAACAACTTTTGTCTGTACGGCGTCTTGCAATATATTATAATTTTAAGTGGAAATTAATCACTGTTTAAATAATATCAAGTGACGATATGTTGTTGATATCAAAGCTTTACAGGCTTACAAATATACAAAATGTCTTACTATTATTAAATATATGCCGTTAATTCAGTTCAGAAGGCCTCGTTGCGTACCGCTTTTCGATTTTGTACAAAAAGGTTTTTTTCAACCATATTATCCTAAATACATTTATATATCGTTATACTACTAACGACTGTTGTCTTATTTGTTGTTGGGTTGAATTGTATAAGTTCAATAAAATAAACCGTCCATTCCTCTTTTGTTGGTGCTAGCTTTTTTTTTTAGATAAAAACAGTAGAGATGTGGTATGATAGCAAATAAGATAACTATCCATCACACGCAAGTACCACAGGCACTTGTCTCAGAATTTTTTTTTCCTATATTAAGGTACATAGGAAATTTTTTTCTGAGACAAGTGCCTGTGGCAAGTACCATATTTTTTTATTGACACATGGACAGACAATTGAACGGATGGAAAAGCAGACGGAGTGATCGACTCCAAGAAAAAGGACATATGTCATGAATAATCGAAAATGCTTCAAACAGCAAAAGGGAGGCTTCTTCTGGTTATGTATATTGTTGAGTAAATGTTTTATGTCAATCAGTCGTAGTAAACTTGGGTTATCGTCATGACGTAGGAAAGTGTAACAAACAGTTAGAATCAGTGAATACTATAGGGCGTGAACATTTTTTTTTTTTATGGCGGTAGCTCTTTTAAATTATGGTTACATCTCAGTCAGGGTATTCATACGACTCATTGCTTACATGATTTTATTAAAAGGAATTACGAAGGTTTACTCATTTTTATTAAATCATCAAAACCGGCAGTGTATAAATCAGAAAGTAACATGTAAGGTGTCACAAGTTGAAGTGCTCTTTCATCTCCAAGTCCCAATTAAGAGCTCTGAGCTGATATAAAAAAGCCTTGGTCCATCTTTACATTTCTGAAGTCTTAGACTAGCAAATTTGACATCAATTTGAGAACCAAGTCATCATTTTTCGGCCTCTTCTACCAGGCCACACTGTTCAGTTATTTTACGAATTGCAAAATGTAAAGGTACTTTATATTTCACGATTCCGTCCAGGTACTCAGGGTCAATATAACTTATCAAACATTCCACATACTTCTGAATTATTTTCATCATAGGACTGACCAGGATTTTAGCTGGATAAGAAGTAGCCTTTCCTTTTAACATTTTTGATACATAACAAATAGAAGGCAGATACATGTATAATCACATTGGTTAGACGTATAAAGAGGGGTACGAGATATCTCTAAACATGTTTAACACTGCCGCATTTGTTGCACCTGCATGACCCAACTTGAGTCTGTAACCTTTGCTACATTTTTATATAGTCTTGTATTTATTTCATTTTTTTAATTTTGGTTCATTTATATGTTTCAATAAACAAACATTGAACTTCTACCCCCTTTTTGTAGTTAACTGATTGATCACTTAAGAGACAGCTTCAGGTATATCAATACACAGTTACAAGTTTAGTTTCGCATTATAGCCATGGTGAATTTTCTAAATATGAAAATTTGTGTACAATTGAATTGATTTTTAGATAGTTGAATAATAATATAGCCTTCCTAGTGGGTTTATATGAACATTTAGATTGTTTTTAACATGTTTTAGAAGCCATTTTACAGTTTGAACGTCCATACGTTCCTATCCGTACCGCCATAGATTTAAAAATTTTGTATTGTTTTTCAACAAAGATTTGACGCTCGATCTTTTCAATTCAATTTTATGGAAAAAAACGCAGAAATGCATATATTTTTTTTTACCTTTTGATAGATATATGTCTATGGTTTCAGGAAAGGTTTCACTCCTATTGATTGACATTTTCCTTTGGACCAAATTTTTGAGATCTTTGTGACATGTTCAACCCCCTATCTTGCAATATTTGGTATCAAATAAATGCTGATTGTTGCCATGGTTACACAAAAAAAGATCATATTTCACAATTATTACTATTGGAAATCAAATCTATGGACGATTCTCTTTCCATAAATATACACATGCATAACTCAAATAGTAAGCCTTATTTATTAGGAAGGACGGGAAAGAGGGTGTTTAAATTATGAGTGTCAATTCTAAGTTATTTCCTATCTGAATTGACACCCCATTCTAGTGAATAATCTTCTCGTTGCGTTGGGTAGTTTCTTCTATTTGGTCGGGCTTCTGTTTCTTCGACATTTTCCTCATTTCCATTCTCAATTTTATCAAGGATTTACTATACTCAAAGATTTTTTACTTTGCGGAAGCAACGTAAAAAAAGGAATGGACAGCAAATGTGCATGTGATTCTTGTAAATTACAGTTAAGATCAGTTAACAGAGAAAATAATGTCAAAAACAGTGAACACTCAAGTATTAAGTAACAGATAACTGGAATCTCAATTTCAAATTAACAGTTAACAACATTGCAAATTTTAACAAAACAGATTACAGACAGTGGTCGAACAGTTAAGGGTTTTTAAATTTATCAGTCAAATAACAGTTTTAAACAAATTTAAACCTTGAAAAAGACAAAATCAGTTTAATTTAAAAGGGAACCCCCCCTTCCCCCACCCCTTAGATATTTGAACTTAATACTTTATTTATTTTGAAAGGACGGTAAATAACTATTCTAAAATTAGCAAGTTGCCATACAGTTAAAAACAAGTTGCCATACAGTAAATTTGTCAACACGAGCAAGTTGCCGTACACTAGACTTTATTTTTCATGGTCTATATTCTTTAAAATACATCTTTTTAACAACAAATTTCAATAAATATGATGCCACACTATAAAAATCTAAAAACGTGACTGGAAAAATAATGAAAAACAGTTCAATATCTTGAGAATGGGGCGACAGAGGACGATCGACCTCGAAATTTTCCGGTACTAAGTGGCAAGTTTTGGAGTATTACACAAAATCTTGTATCAATTTTGTACTTATCTGCCTAATAATTTAAAGAATTGTAAATCAGAAAATCATTTCCTAAGCGACACCTTCATCAAATGAGTGGAAATGCTTTAAATTGAATGAATTCCTAACTTGTTTACTTTTTTTTCTATTTCTCTCCGCTTCGTTAGTACCCAATTTCCGGTGGCGATAATACACAATGTTATCCAATCCATAGATAAAACAAGTCACATCTCTTTTTATGCTAAAAAAAAGGGGGGCGGTCTATTCTGGGGCATCTAGAGAAAAATAATGAGGGGTGTCACGGGTTAGACTATATAGGTCTTGTAGAAAACATAATGCCGTCTACTATCGTAGGTGGGGCATAAAATCTATGAATATACATGTATAGATCAGATTTTACTCGTGCAGCCTTAGATACAACATCACAATTAAATCTCAAGACATAAGTAATAGCATACTATAGTAGCCAGCCTTTCCTAGAGGCTTAAGAAGTGCTAACAATATTCATGCAAGTAATAAAACATATGAAGAAATGTTAACCATACTTTTAAATGTACTTAGTTTATATTTGTTTTCTGAAATCTGAGGTCTTTTTAAATTTGAAGCAATTAAATGTATCTTTTTACGTCTTTGGTCCATTAAATAACCACTTTTTTCCCCTTTTGTGAGCATAGGACATTAAGATTTATTCAAATCTGTTAACCAGGAAAAAAAAATCTATTTACTAAATATCCAATTTGTATACAATTTAATACACGGTGTGCAAGGTTGTCCTGCGAGAAAACGTTCTGTGCTGTTGATTCGGTCCTGACTGGTGCTGGTGATCATAGAAAAAATGTAAACAAAGACGAAAATGATGACTTTTAACGTTTTCTCTCATAAAAAATGGAAGTAAACAGTTGAGATTTTTCAATTTTGTTTCTTATGGGTTCCTAGGCAAAACGTTAAATAATTGACCCTCTCAACCGTTTCAGTAAGCGTAACACAAAAGTGCTCATTTTCATAAAATCTACAACTGAGAAAATAAAACTAAAATGCTCATGGAGTCCGCTTTCTATACCCAAATCTTAAAGACAAAATTATTTGGTGAAAAACCAGTGCAACTTAATCAAATTTTGCATTTTGTCAGTTTATGCATGTCTTGATACTGTGCTGGTGGGTCCTGTCATTGTGCTGGTGATTTTGGGTAAAAAGTTTGTCATATTTAAAACAAATGTTACAAAATCAATAAAATGTGGCTGATTATTGTATTCTATCGGATCTGTGACTCCTATTTTTACTTTTGTGCATCCATTTGGCTGTTTTATAAGCGTTTAAAATCATCGTAACTTTTATATAAAAGGGCAATATCTTCCGTTCAATATCAGATGAAAATAATATCTAAGAAGAGTTTTATTTAAGATATTAAATGCCCTTGTATTGATGATTCTTTACATAATATGTTAACTTAAACAGTTTTAAAAGGTGCTTAAAGTAAAACGACATTTATAAGATTTTATCCCTCGCAAATCCATCCAACCAACCCCTCCCCTTTTAATGTCTGATAAAGCATAACTTTGCAAGTGTGCAGTGAATCTTGTGCTCACAACAGTTATTTCATAACTATGTATTAATCAGACATTATAAAGGCAATTGGAAGATACTAAGAAGTATTTTACAGTTAATGATCATGAAGGTGTGGAGATTGCATGGAAGTTAACATACATGTAGGATAAGAAAAAAAATGATAGTATGTTTTGGCGAAAGTCGTTAAAACTTCTTTGCATTAAATTCTAAACAGTTTTCTTCTTGTCGTAAATGGTAAAATTCTCAACAAAATCTTAATAACTTTGTTGGAACGAACAGAACAAAGGTGACCTATAGATGTTAATGTCTGTGTCATTTTGGTCTCTTGCGGAGAGTTATCTCATTGGCAATCATCTTCTTCTTTTATATGTAAATCAAATTTTCATGGAGTTTGATTTACTTTAAGCCTCGGTCACACCTTGCCGGATAGCTCGAACGGACGTCTAACGGATAACTTTTTTTCAATCCGTTCATGTCCGTTAGACGTCCGTTCTTATCCGTTAGACGTCCGTCCATATCTGTTGCATATCCGTTAAGCGTACGTTTTATCCGTCGGCGTCCGTTCTGTCCGTTGGAAAATTTTGAGCATGTTCAAAACTTTGAACGGAAGTCCAACGGATAAAGTGTCCGTTGAACGTCCGTTAGGCGTCCGTTTTGTACGGTACTCGTCCGTTTCGTTTCCGTTTTGTATCCGTTACGTGTCCGTTATACATCCGTTTGAGGTCTGGAAGATAATTTCACCAACGGACTTCTACCGGACAATTAACGGAAAAAAAAGGATGTTCAACGGATGAGCAACGGACTTCTACCGGACGTATAACGGATAAAACGGATGGTGAACGGATCTGAAACGGATAAATGCCAATTGAAAATTTCGCGTCAGAAATGCCAATTATTGGTATGTCAGATTTCTTAAGGTTCATGAATTCTTATTATTCACAATCGATCTTAGAGTATAGGCACGTCTTCACAATCAAGCAGTTCCTATTCAGGCCAGACACTGCCCTTTGGCGGAATTTTGAAGAATAAACCAAAACCAGTTACACAGAAACATTTTGAATATATATGCGATTTACATGTATTATTATTGTCGCCTTTGATTTTTCCGTATATCTTGTTCATCCGTTTTATCCGGTACGCTTCCGTTAGGTGTCCGTTTTATGCGGTACTCGTCCGTTGGATGTACGTTCGACATCCGTTCTGGCCGGTACGTGTCCGTTTCTCGTACGTTGGATATCCGGTGTGTGTCCGTTATGCATCCGTTACACGTCCGTTTTATTCGGTCAGTACATCAACGGACTCCCAACGGATAACAATTTTGTCAACGGACAACTTTTATTTTCATCCGTTGGGCGTCCGTTTGTGCTATCTGGTAAGGTGTGACCGAAGCTTAAGCTTCACTGAGCCTTGTTAATTGTCGGTATGCTGTTGCACCCATCGTACGTAAATTTTCATATTTCCATCATTTTTCTGATTGATTTTACCCAATTCATACGTGACAGGATTATAATACTGGTAACCGGTGTTACCAATGTATATATTAAACATAAGTTAAAAAAAATAAACAATACATAATTTATGTGAGTGTCAGTTTGTCAAAACTACAAAAACTTCGAGAAGAAGAGAGATTTTTTTAAATGTCATGATTATCTGTCGATTTCTAGAGCTATACCTAGTATTAACTACAGATGACAGAGACTTTACATCCTGGTGACCCTACTGTGTTTCATAATTATATTCAAATATAAACTGAGACTACTATAACACAGAGATTTGTCACGATAATGCGAGTCTCCTTATAGTTAACTACGTTATTTTAACGTAGTTTCGTATTTACCCGTAGCAGACGACATATATCACCACCTTATCACTCAGACTACTATAACACTGAGACTATTATAACACTGAGACTACTATAAAACTGAGACTGTGTTATAGTAGTTTCATATATTATTAAACAAACTAAAGAGGTTGAAACTGGTATTTTTGCATTTTAAATTATTTGTTGTAACAAGAATATTTGTGCTGAAGTGAAACTGTGTGGGTCAAAATCTAATATTGGTTATAAATCGCTATCGCTCGGGCAAAAATAATCACGAATATAATGCCTACCCATGTTTTAAAAAACTACAATAAAGTATAATAGCTTGCATCAATTATTTCTTAAATAAACCAGAGTATACTGAGTTGTATCACTACAATATAATAGTCATTTCGGTGAGGTTGAATTCCCTGTCATTAATGTATCATCCAAGCACGAATTTGTCCCAGAAAAAAAAATATATATATGTTAATAAACCTTACTTTCAGGAAAAAAGATATGATTTTTTTCTGAGATAAGTGGTTGTCGGACCATCCACAAGAACATGCGCATTGCGGTCAAACGATGTTCAGTACATCAGTACTTTGATTTTTAACTGTATTAATGGTTTTTAAAAGTTAAATGTTAGTGTATTATTTAGTTTTTTTGCATCTTATATACTTTTATAATTATCACTCAATTGGTAGTATGAAGCTACGAGATATTTTAATTTTTGAAATTAAAAACACATTTAACAAAACCGATTTCTGTAGGTGCAAACAAGTGTAAATTCAAGTGGAAAAAAAAATGTATACGAAAAGATAAAATGTAGATTATAATTTGCATATCTGACCCCTCCCCCTCCGATTCCGGCAACAGCTCTTTTTTTTCTTTTTTTTTTCTCTTTTTTTTTTTGGGGGGGGGGGGGAGGAGGTTAAAATGGGCAATCATTTTATCGCATTTTTAGTTCCAAGGCGTGTTTGAGTTGATTATTTTGTCCTGAAAACACATAAATGAACAATAATGTGTCCAAAGTACACGGATGCCCCACTCGCACTATCACTTTCCATGTTAAATGGACCGTGAAATTGGATAAAAAATATAATTAGGCATTAAAATTAGAAAGATAATATCATAGGGAACATGTGTACTAAGTTTGAAGTTGATTGGACTTCAACTTCCTCAGAAACTACCTTGACCAAAACTTTAAACCTGAAACATGCACTTTCATTTTCTTTGTTCAGTGGACCGTGAAATTGGGTCAAAAGTTTAATTTGGCTTTAAAATTAGAAAGATCATATCATAAGGAACATGTGTACTAAGTTTCAAGTTGATTGGACTTCAACTTCATCAAAAACTACCTTGACCAAAAACTTGAACCTGAAGCGGGACAGACGGACGGACGAACGAACGGACGAACGAACGGACGCACAGACCAGAAAACATAATGCCCCTCTACTATCGTAGTTGGGGCATAAAAACAAATGTCTGATGTATGTGGCTTGAGATTCGATTTAAAAAGAAATATAAATATAAAGGCTACATGTTAGTGTTAGTATACAAAAAAGGAAATAAATGCGTGAAGTGATATACCTCAGTAACGAGTCATTACTACAGAGAAGGTGTGTTTGGCACACAAAACTTAAAAGCCTCGTAATGTTACCAATATTTCAGTAAATTTTTAAAGTGTATTTCTTAGTCTGGTATTTTTTCTCGTTCACTCGGTATTTGCTCAATTTCAATTAAAATGACCACTTATTTTTATTCATGAAATATAATTAAATAATGAAAAGAAATTATATATGTTAATAAACCTTACTTTCAGGAAAAGAGACATGATTTTTTTTAGACGACATATATCACCACCTTATCACTCAGACAACTATAACACTGAGACTATTATAACACTGAGACTACTATAACACTGAGACTGTGTTATCATGATAGTAGTTTCATATATTATTATATTATTAAACAAACTAAAGATGTTGAAAATGTTTTTTTGCAAATTTTAGAATTTCAAAACTACTCCAAGCTTAATAATTTCACTGTGACCTCCCTTTTCCTAACCCCCCCCCAAAAAAACCCGAGTAAAAACGCAATACTATAGACTAGTTATCATTTGAGTCAGCGCTGACTTGTTTACAAAGAAATCTGATTTTAGCTGCTGAAGACGCGCAGAAAAAAAGGCTGAGTTTCATTTGGTTGAATAAAAAGTGTCTACAGTATCGTACAGAGAAACAATATTCAGGATGCCAGATTACACTGACTTTATATTATCTAAACTCATCGAAGAAGGTTCAGGCTCACCTGAATCTTATTGTTTGCCTTGATCAACTTTGTTTGTGTCTGATTCTTACAAAACATGCTAAATCCCTTGGCAATTTAGTGCCCAGCCCAAGTCAGGCGACTCTTGGCTTTGCAAGTCTTGCATATTTTTTTTTTAAATTTCAGTTCATTGAAATGTTGATAACTGATAACAGCTTTTAAATCATTTTAAATGAGAAAACAGAAAACAGTCAATTAAAAAATTATGGATCTTTTTTTCATAATTGCAGTAAACAGATTCACAATAATGTCAATTTTAAGAAAACAGATAACTGCTAATTAGTCAATTACAGTTAAGCATCAATGATCTTGAATATTTGCCACTTTTAACAAAAATATAAAGGCACAGAATCAGGACATATGAACACAGAACCAGGACCGTTTTTCTAATCACCAACACAGCGTCAGGACAATTTCGTTTAGCGAACTTGCACGACTTTTGCAATAAACTATTGTTGTAATATGCTTTGCATGGTACTTATGACGTATCAGAGAAAACTTAAGCAACAAAAAAATTGTTTTATTGCCGTTCTGATATAATGTAAACAAACCCACCAGCACAGAATCAGGACCCACAAGCACCCGTCAGGACCGAATCACCAGCACAGAATCAGGACCCACCAGCACCCGTCAGGACCGAATCACCAGCACATAACGTTCTCTAGCAGGACAACCTTACCCACCGTGTAATACCTATTAATTTTAAATATAGGGAATAATTTAAATTAAGTGAAAATAACTCTTAGATAAGTAAACATATTATCTTAATATGCTGAATAACCAATTATTGTCTTAATAACAGAACATGTTTATATTTCAAAAAAACAATGTCCCTTTATCTATTCTACTTTTCAAGAAAGAAATTATGTTCTTTAGGAATTTAGGAAGACATGTTTTTTTTACTTGATGCAGCTTTTTTAAAATTTTTACATATTAATTAAATCCCAAAATATGACAACAGTACACCAAACTACCAAACAACCTGGCATTATGTAAGATCAAAATATAAATGAAATGGCTGCAGAGTTTTATGAAAATCCAAGTCGATTTGGAAATGTTACACACATTTTTAAAGATGAATATCTGATTTTTAGCCTAAATTGAAAATTTTAGCTGATTTTACCTATTATTTTTTTTTAATCCATGAACTTGAGAGCAATACATCAAACAGCAAAACAACATGATTTTCTGCAAGATCAATATGTAAATGAGATAGCTGTAGATTTGTATGAAAATCCAAGTTGATTTGGAAACGTTATACCAAATTTTAAAGATGACTATCTGAACTTAGCCTTAACTGAAAATTTTAGCATTTTTTACCTGGTACCTAAAAAAATCCATATAAATGAGATAGCTGTAGAGTTTTATGAAAATCCAAGTTGATTTGAAAAAGTTATAAGAAAATTTAAAGGTGACTATCTGAATATAGCCTAAATTGAAAATTGGAGCTTTTTTTCTTACCTATTAATTACTTTCATAAATTACAGCAATACACCAAACTATCAAACAACCTGGTATTATATAAGGTCAAAATGCAATTGAGATTTCTATAGAGTTATATGAAAATCCAAGTTGATTTGAAAATTTATATATATTTTTAAAATTGACTATCTGAAATTAGTCCAGACAGAAAATTCTTGCTTTTTTAATCCTTAATTTAAATCCTTAAAATTGGCAGAAATAAACCAAGCTACCAGTTTGTTGAGACATGTTTTGTGTGCCCGCAAAAGAAATTTCCTACACACCGATAAAATTGATAGCAAAATTTTTCCTATAAAATAAGTTCTGGCCCATTCACTATACATATTAAAAAAAGTTCTCGCCCATCCAAATATTTTCACAAAAAAACTGATTGCCCCGCCCCATTTATCTGATAAATATTAAACGGTCCCTTATTTAGTACCGATTGAACATTTATTTCCTTGGCAAACCTATCACATCTTATTTTATACTGGAATCTGTAGAATGGTTGCTGTCTGTTGTTTAATGGATATAGGAAGATATGGTGTGAGTGCCAATGAGACAACTCTCCATCCAAATAACAATTTATAAAAGTAAACCATTATAGGTCAATGTACGGCCTTCAACACAGACCTATATTTTGGCTTCCTCCTCGATTGATGTTTTGCTATCTCATTGCTCATTGAAAAACAGTTCCTGTACTTTTATTTTGTACCATAAGATTTAATTTACCTTATTCAACATTTGTGTCTTCAATGAGTAAGAAGATTTTCACTGAATTAAAATATCTTGAAATTCAATTTGCAAACATTGATTCTCAGATACTATATATACTTTATTGAGTCCGAATCTCTGTTAAAAATATGGAGGTCAGCCAAAATATGAATATGAAGTATATGAAAGTGCATACAAAAAACGAAATGCATTGGGGCCAACATTTTTGAAATCGGTCAAGCGGTTCAAAAGTTATGGCCATTTAGATATAAAAAAAAATATGGCCTTTTTTCCTGCGAAGGCAGGTAGTCTTTTTTGGCAAAAAAGTACAATGCTGGAAAAAAATCTATTACTTGTTTTGTATTGATATTCAGTTGTTTCACAAACAAAATAAGCTCTGTTAGCTGAAAAATAAAATTGAATTAGAAAATCAGCATTTCGACGTTAATTCTTTAACTATTTTTCGCCAAAAATACACTAAAATTGACACCAAATCCTAATTTTTTATTCGACAGTAATTGTTCAGAGAATTTAGTGACTGTTACGGTGACTTTACATGTAAAAGCACCTTTGTGTCATATAATAATAGAATTTAATTCAATAAAAATTAAGAAATGGTCAAAATTAAGAAATGTTTTGACAATTTTGAAAATCGCAGATTTTTTCAAATATTTGCGCAGTTATGCTAAAATTTAATGAAAAATTGGAGATTCCTAACACATGTTTGATATCATATTAAAGCCTCAAATCTTAGCTTCAAAATGAACCTAATTGCATTGTACTTGGCTTATTGATATTTATCCTAGATGGAATTTGGTTAGGCCTATACCTGTATGAAAAAAATCTATAGTTTTGAAAAACCCAAATTTTGACAGAGAAAATAAAAATGATTCATTTGAACTCTAAGAGTTAAGTCATTGCTTAGTCAGACATTGCTATAATGATGTTTTCTTTTAAAAAATGTATTATTTACACTAATATATTCTCATTATTCAAACAATTTGGTAAATATTTTTCATTCCAATAAAAAATGGATATGTCGATATGTCCAGAAGTTAAAATATATAAAGACCAAGACCAATGCAGTCTTTAAGTCTCATAATCCATTGGAATTTACAATAGTGAATACATGTATCTGAACTGATTTTGGTATTCATTATGATAATGATTCATAAACTATTCATCATTTGACTAAATTTATTGAAGGTTCTTAAGTTCACATTTTCAGGTCGGAGCTGTTTCTTCACCAGAATTTACCATATCTACAGAAAACAATATGTACATTATACCAATTGAATATTTTGCATTTGTTCAATTAATTTGGGAACAGATCATATAAAATCTGGTTTACATGCAAACTTGAAAAAAGAGACTTTATATTTTTGAGATTGGTGCTGACAAAGTGTTTTCCCCCCAGGATTAATCGTCATCAGTTATGCTCGATGTCAAATTAAACAAATAAAACTCAATATTGGTCAAATCAATCTGCTGCAACCATTTTACAAATAAATCATTACAATGATGATAATTAGTATTTGAAAAAAAAAGAAAAAAAAATGTCCCTGGATAAGGTTCGACAAAAGAAGAAAAATAGGTTAAAAAACTAAAAGAATAAGTGCTGAAAGAAAAGAAAATTTTCATAAATCTTGCTAAAACAATAGTTTTTCTACACATTGTCCACACATCTCCATTCTGGTATTCCTCTATATATAGTTGGCTCCTTGAAAACATTGATGTTGCTAAAATTGACATCATCACCCTTCTCAAAGTCGTATGCAATAGATGACAACCCTGTATCTGCATCATGCCCTGTGTACTAAACTCTTTCCCATCAGCCTTTGAATTTAAACACAGTAATTGAACTATATTTTCTTCTATATACAAATATATCTTTATTGTTTGTAATATTTACCATATTATAAAATCTTCATTTATTTTCATTTTTAAAGTATTCTAGAAAAAAAATGAAATGTTATAAACTAATTTCGATTTACATCCCAAAAATTAAAAAAAATCACTGAATATACGCAAGGTCCGCTACATGTGTTCAAGCTTAAAGGTAGGTCTTCAGGATGTTGGAATGTTACCCAAATCCAATTAACCATTAACGAGGATAACGTGTATGTAGGTAATGTGTTGACGTTACGTTAATTAAGCCTCGGTCACACCTTCCCAGAGAGCGCGAACGGACGCCGAACGGATATTTTTTTAAACGGTTAATGTCCATTAGAAGTCCGTTCATATCCGTTGGACGAACGGCCATATTTGTTTCATGTCCGTTCAGCTTCCGTTTTATCAGTCGACTTCCGTTCTGTCCGGTGGAAAATTTTGAGCATGTTCAAAACTTTACTGAAACGGATATCAAACGCATGAAGTGCCGGTTTGAGTTACGGTAGTCGTCCGTTTTTAACGGTACTCGTCCGTTTTGTATCCGTTACTTGTCCGTTATACATTCGTTGAAGGTTCGGTAGACCAATTCACCAACCGGGACTTCTACCGACCGTATAACGGACGTATAACGGGTAAAACGGATGATGAACGGATGTGAAACGGTCTTGTGAAGAGTTGTCTCATTGGCAATCATACCATATCTTCTTTTTTATATGTGTTAGTGATTAAAACATAATAGTGTTTATAGCGAAAGTAGAACATATTTACCTTCAAGTTGAAGAGTTCGTTTATTACTACGCATTCGCCTGGACTATTTCTGGGGCCCTCTGGTCCTAATCGAGCGACAGAAACATCCTTCTGCGAAACGGACATGAACGGAGGATAACGGATGAAACGGATACTTACCGAATGTTAAACGAATAAATGCCAATTGAAAATCTTTGAAATGCCAAGTATTGGTATTTCAGATTTCTTGAATGTCATGAAATTCAATGCTCATTATTCATGATGGATTGTGGAGTACTAGTAATATCACGTCTTCACTATCAAGCAGCTCTTATTAAGGTCAGACTGAACTTATATTTGGCAAATAATAAACCTTCTAGGCTATAAAATAAAACCAGTTACAGGGAAACTTTTTAATTTTTTTAAGGTCACGTTAATGTGATTTAAATGTTCTAAGATTGTCGCCTTTAATTTAACGATTATTTTGTTCATCCGTTATACTTTGTTAGGTGTCCGTTTTATGCGGTACTCGTCCGTTGGATGTACGTTCGACTTCCGTTCTGTCCGGTACTTTTCCGTTTCTCGTACGTTACATATCCTATGTATGTCCGTTAGCCATTCGTTACGAGTCCGTTTTATATGGCCAGTACACCAACGGACTCACATCGGATACAAATTTTGTCAACGGAAAACGGTTTTTTTTCATCTGTTCGGCGTCCGTTCGAGCTATCAGTTAAGGTGTAACCGCAGCTTTACGTATCGTTTATAGTAACGTCATTCAAATATGTATGGTAACGTAATGCTCAATTTGACAAAACAACGTCTCGGCGCTAGGGTTAATAACTCCGCAATTTTACATCTTTATTATATGTTCTACTGCTCTTCAGAAAAGCACAAATGGTTAAGGTCAGTCAATTGTTACATGTACAGTAACAGTTTGTGGTACAACTGAATTGTAATGGTTTTGTATGATGCGGCTGCAGCAATTTAAGAAAATCGATATTTACACTTCATTTTTTCTCTTGAAATTTAGTGTTCTGCAAACATATAATAACTCCATACTTTTACATATTTATTTTAACTATAATATACTGATTATTTTGCCACTTTTAGATGCGCATGTAAATGTTTTATGTAAAAAAAAATGTGAACATTTGTGCTTTATATATTATATGTATTCAACGGCAAATACAGCTGATTCTGTAATGACTTCAGTTGGTAATATTTTTAAATTAACACAATCTCAATTGTACAAAATATCTTCCAATATTTCTTTCGGCTTATTCTTTAATGATCTTTATTCACTTGTTTTATTACTTTTTCATTTGCTGTAAATGTCGATACCCTTTTCACAGTCAGTCATTTTGTACACATAACCGACGGTCAGCTGAAACGCGCTCGTGGGTCATACGCCAATCGACCCCAGTGACTATTCGCCAGACCAAAAAATGCAAGTGGATAGTTGAGGCTTGTTTTCATCAGACTGTCATGATATTTCATTATAAGGAAAGACCTGACGGTATTTCTTCTTCTGATTATTAAAGGGATAATTCGCGATTTTTCACTTTTCATCTTATTATGTTCATAATACTATAAAAAACATATTCACCAAGTTTTATTTTGATATGAAATCTAATAAAGAAGAAAATTGGGAATTATTAATTTTATTTTTTGAAACTTCCTGACTTATGTGACGTAGTTTAAGTCTTTGATGCATGCCGGGAGTGAAAATATCTCATTTAAGTCTTGTTCGTTAACCATCTAATAACGCGATTTAAAGCGCATCGACGACTTTTGGTGTAGCTATTAACCAACGAAAAATAAGTGATAGCCATGCAACTTTTAAAATAAGATCATGTGGATTTTTTAAAACGAATTTTAATAATAAAAGTAAATCATACAATAGAACATTTTTATGATTTTTTTTCTAAAAATACTTTAAACAAACATACGAAACTGACATGATCGATAGTGTATTAAAAATACATGTTTGTATTCTGACCTTTTTGCTTCATTCCAGCAATCATTTTCACTTGCTTGTACGGTGGAAACAATAAAATGTGTATTGTTTTGTGACACCTAAAGAATGTGGAATGCGTAGTTTAACTCAAGGTAATTAAAAGATTAGCATTATGTAATTCTAATCTTTTGATCCTCATTCAGTGAAATCTAGGCGTCACGGTTCATTGGCATTTCAGGTGTGAACAACATTTCGTATCAATTGTAAACGGGAGTCAGACAAAGTTTCAGACACATGAATGTAAAAAAATAATTAAAATTAATTAACGGGAATAATAAGATCGCACAATAACTGGATAGCTGTTGTATATTTTTATATTTTGCATAAGATCACTTTTAATGAATTATGACTTTTGATTACTTTAGTAACGATAAAATACTGAATTATTTTAATTGAAGAATTTATAAATAAAAATAGCCTTCTAAACACGAGTTTATGAACAAAAAATTGTACTATTTCAAATTAGGAACGGCAGCCTTAAATATTTCAAACAGATCATTAAAAATTGCAATTATATAATTTAGTCCATCCAAAGTGATCTTTAATTACCTATTTAGAATTAAACTGCTCATCAAAATATTTTAAATCTCACAACACATGAATACTTCAGATATTTGAAAAAAGATGTTTTAAAAAATTGACAGGAAATTAAAGGATCTAATTGGAATGGAATCAACAAATTACGAACAGATATGCTTTTCAAGTGTGAAAAACATCAAAAAAATTTATACATAATCGGGAATGTCCTTCTTAAAATACTCTTTGTCTCACACCGTAACTATATATAATACTTTAGCTATTTGACCAACGATGTATTAAAAAAAAATGAACGAATTAAATGTCATCTTTCCCTATTTTTTAATGTAATTATAAGTCTGTTTCAACTGGCAAGAATACCACTAAAACGGACAAGCAGTTTATTCTTTAAATTGCTGTCATTGAATATCAAGAGAGAAAATAAATCCCGAAATTGATTTGAAACTTTGATACTCTATAGTTTTCCTGGAAAATATTCACATCCCTCGGTATTAGTGTACTTCCAGATGCGTATATATTACATGCATGTCGGAACAATTGTGGAGATGGCGAATTTCTTCCTTTTTTCGAAAACAATCTAATTGATATATAAATATCCATAACTTCGATGAGCCAAATAAAGTTATATATCGACCTGTATTTAAATCTCTTCTTCTTCTTCTTTTGGTATACTATAGTCTATCGTCATTTGATGATTACATACTGTTGGCATACGTGGACTTGTCATTTTACAAAACTTTTACCCCAATTTACGCAAAATGTATGTTTCTTTCTTATGTTCTATGTATACATATATATGTTTTTATTTGCGCTATAGGTCCGTAACTTATAATCCAGGCGAATATACGAATGGTCGACAAGTGCGTACATTTTTTTTAATCAATATTTCTGGCCTTCACCATTGACAACGAGTATATATTACATTTTACCAAATTTACCCTTGGAAAAAATACGTATATAGATTTTTATTTCATCAAATCTGTTTTTTTTTTTTTTTGTATTATCAGAGACATATAATACAATTATAAATAATTTTCTTTTCACCCGAAATGTTATTCATGAGTTTAGTAATATCACTTTCGGACACGCAAGATAGAGATGTATATTATACACCTAATAGTTCAAATGGAAAGTTATAAGTTATCTGCCGTGTATACTTATCAATACACTAAGAAGTGAAACGATGCATGAATTTGCAAACTCGACAGGAAATCGCTTGAATACCTGGACGTGTCACCCCACACCCCCTACAATATCTTTGGAGTAATACCTTTAGCCATGCGGGTGATCAGTGGAGCGAAGATCCTCATTTATTTGAATAAAGTTTATTACATAAAAGAATTATGAACTAATTAGATTTCCGAAAACAATTCAAGTTTCACGGAAGACTTATTTGTGATTTGAAATTTTGACTTTTTCACTATTAAATTCCTATATCATCAGTCTAAAAATAACAGATCATGGTTATTTAAAAAAAAAAAGAAGAACATTTTCCGTATCAAGTTAGTTAACTAGTTAACTAGTCGGATAAAACAACCGTACGATTGACGAGATATCGACACGCAATTACGACTACATCGGGTTACTGTAGTTTTGGTCCTTAGACATATCGTGACTGCAAATCGGAGAAGGTGACAAAATGGCTGACCGCAGAGAATTGATACTCTAAATTTAAAATCGATGGTGATCTCTTATCTAGCAGAATAAAACTTTAATATCTATGAATTTGAGCATTTTTATACAGAATAAACATTATATCAATTTTTGATTTTTTTGCGAAGTTTCCCTTTAATATTCTTTTCCCTCAAAATTTTAACGACATCCCCCCCCCCCCCCCCCCCCCCCCCCCCCCCAAAAAAAAAGTGCACGACAAGTTGAAATGATGTTAGTTATCAAGTATAGGTTGAACAAAAGCTATTTTGTGGTTAAGGCACCACACCGTAACATTTCCTTAATAGCGGTTATCTCTCCTAACACTTTATCGCTTTTTCTCAAAAACCATAAGATATATCGACAAACTATTTTCTTTTTGGTCAAGTTTGTTACATTGTTACAAGTTTGCGAAGTTATCCGTTGACATTTTTAATAGGAGTTATCCCCCTTAAATATTTAACGTTAACGTTGTGTCTCTTAATCTCATTAACCATACTGGTCGTAAAGATCTAGGACATGTTATAATGAGGTCCATGATCCATGACCTTGAAATTGATGCCAAAGGGTCAAGATCATGACCAAGATTTTGACTTTAGCTTATTATCGAAATTACTCAATAACCGTAAAAGATGGCTTATAAAATGTAATATGTGTGTCTTAAATAAATCTACATGTGTTATATTGGGTCATAACATGTCTTCCGTCTCTGAAATGAAGATTATATACCTCAAACATTGTATTGCAATAATATTCCGCTTATGATCTACAATATTAGGTCATGGTCAAGGTTCCTAACATCGACATAAAAAAACCTTAGCATCCTTATATTGTTGAACTACGAAGGATATGAATAATATACACATGACAGATAAGTCCTAGCAACCCCTAATTTTTGTAAATTTAACAATTTTAAATTTAGAAATTGACGAAAGAGATGATTTCAATTTTCCTATTGCGAACTTTTCATTTTCCAACAGCACCTTATATGGATTATTTATCTTACCTCCTATACATTTCAAAGGATAATGGTTGGTTAAAAACAGTCGCGTGGAGACAATGTATATTCCATATTAGGTTTGTAGGCGTGGAATCCATCTGGAATTTTAAGCCTCTCTTTTTCAGTACGTTGAATTCAACTGGAAGATGTTCAAATCTCCAATGTCTAAAAAGCGATATTACATTATTGTAAAAATATGTCGGACCTTGTATAGATACAAGACAGAACTTTCTGGAACTAAAGATTAATTGTAAATATTTCAAAGTTGTATGAAGAGAATAGCAGATTATTGTAGAATTATAGGACCTCCTCCTTAGAAATATATCTTAATCATACATTGTATAATTGATTGGCTAATGTATAGTTTTCATTATGTATTGCAGCTACTTAACAAGACAGGAAAACAGAAATCATATGAAATTATTGATGCTTTTCGGAATTTGGAAAGTTCAATTATGACATTGAAGAGTGAAAGAGAATTTCTCAAAAGAAAAATGAAAAGATTAGATACACAAACATATAGCTCTCGCAATTCAAACGACACAACAAGAATTTGTTATGAAGCAGATACACAAACTGAAACACATGAAGACGTGAATTTATGCATATTGAATGAGACTTTGATGAGAAGAAACGATGAACTTGAAGAAGTAAACACAAAGCTGAACGAGGAAATAAAACTCCAAAAACAATTGATTAAGTCTGGGATAGACGTAGATAAAACAAGAGAAAAGAATGAAGAATTACAGAAAAGCTCGACAGTAGACAAAGAAACTATCAACACGTTAAAAAATGACATGCGAAAACTCGACACATGCAACAATGAACTCCGTCATAAAAATATGAGTGCTGAAAAGAGCTTATTCGATCTTGAAAAACGTGTGACAGAAACGGACGCAACGGTGAAAGATTTGGAAAAGAAATTGTCCCAGTTAGATGAACAATATAAAATAAGTTGTCAGACAATAGCGGAAAAGAAGGTCGACATAAAAGATCTAAGGGAACAGATACAACACAGGGAATCAGAACTGACTTTATCTAAACAACAAATGAATACAGAATTTAAAAAAATAAGAAATCAACTCTCTCTTGAAGCAGAAAATTTTGCACAGGAGAAAACAAAAACAAAAGAATTAGAAAATAACATTCTACGATTAGAAGAGGACATTTCAGATCTTCGAATAACTAATAAAAAGTTAGAAACTAATCTAGAAAGCAAGGAGACCGTTTTATTACAAGAAAAAGCCAAAATGCAAGACAGAGAAACAGAAATGTCAAAATGTTATGGTAAGATGAGATATCCAAGTACAAATTGGTTCATCTAAAATTTGAACATTATAGATATATGTATCATACACATATATAGAAAGACGTGGTATAAGTGCCAATGAGACAACTCCCCATCCAAGTCACAATTTATAAAAATAAACAATTATAGGTCAAGATACAGTCTTTAACACGGAGCATGTATTTTTATTATTTATTCAGCGAAAATAGACTTAGAGGGCATTTCTTTCAGCCTAACCTTGCACTTATAATAATAATACTGATAAGCAATCTAAGCAGCTTCATATTCTTTATGTCGGAGCCTTTTTTATCCGACTATACATTATGCGTTTATCTCATTGTTGAAGGCCATACGGTTGCCTAAAATTGCATACATCCACTTCAGTTGAACTTTTGTAAATAGTTGTCTCATTAGCATTTATACCACATCTCCTTATTTTTATACAAGTGTATAAATATTGACATATATAATTAAGCTTGTTCAGAAGTATTTTGGTGTTGAGATATTAAGCTTTTTACCTTTTTACATTTCAACATTTCAACATTCAACATTCGTTTTTGACAATCAACATTCGTTTTCAACATTCAATATTCGATTTTTTCAACATTTTACATTCGTTTTTCTTCAACATTCCACATTTGTTTTCAAATTTCACAACTATCGTCATTTGGAAATTGAGACAAAAACGTAAGACACTTAGAAAAATTAACAGTTCACGTAGAAACAGACGCTGGACAGAGAATACCTATAAATGTTCTGATCGTACCTATAATGGTCATACCATTACAGAATAATGTCCGTCACATTACAACTAGGTTGAACTATTAACGAGGACTAAATCTAGCGCATCCAGTTACAAAGGAAGTGTCGTATAAAATCTTATTATTGATCGAATCAAACCTCTATTGGGATATAGTCGCGGACCAAGTACATGTAGTACAAGGAAATGGTGCAACCGCCGAAAAGTCTAAATTAGGATATTTACTTTCTGGACCAATAAGGGAAAAAAGAGAAAACTCGTTGATAAGTACTAAAAAACGTATTTAGCGTTCTTGTTTAGCGCAGAACAGAGGAACACAATCTAGAATCGTCTTAAGACACAACACACAGAAGTAAACGATCTAGAAGAATAGCAAAAACGAAGGTCCGGAAGCGAATGATGTAGATGAATAGGATGAAGATGACTATAAACTGTAAGACTTTCGTGGTTAATTTAAAATCTTCTCTGATGAGAGAAAGAACTTTGTACAGGTAATTCTATTTAGTACTTTCCTTGAGTTAGAGAGTTTTTAATTTAATTTATTTTCAAATATGGACAGTTAATGTGAAAATTATGATAATATGCACTTTTTGCGGTCCCCAGTATGTCGATATTTAATTTAGCGCGGGATAACGACTTTCTTTAATTTTTACATGAAGAATGTTTAAAAACGAATGCTGAATGTTGAATACGAATATTGATTGTTGAAAACGAATGTTGAATGTTGAAAAAAAAAATATTCAACAAAAAAATCTTTTTGAAATTATTTTGTATTTTGGAATGTTGAATGATGAAATCGAATTTTAAATGTTGCAATCGAATCGTTAAAACGAATGTTGAATGTTAAACATTTCTGAAATTTTTTAAAACGAATGTGGAATGTTGAAATACGAAAGTTAAATGTTGACAACGAACTTCGAAACTTTTAAAACGAATGTTGAATGTTAAAAACGAATGTTGAATGATGAAATCGAATGTTGAATGTTAAAATCAAATGTTGAAATCGAATGTTAAATGTTAAATTATGAAACCGAATGTTGTATGTTGAAACCGAAAAAAAAAATGTTATTTAACACTTTTAGGGAAAAATATATTCTGAACGATGAATGAAATCGAATGTTAAATGTGGAAAACGATTGTTTAATGTTGATAACAAACATTGAATGTTGATATTATTTCTGTAATGTCGAAAACGAATGTTGAATGTTGAAACCTAATGTTGGAAAACGAATGTTGAATGTTGAAAACGAACTTTGAATGTTAAAAACAAATGTGTATGTTAAAAAGGAATGTTTAAAGTTGAAAACGAATGTTGAGTGATAAAACGAATCTTGTAAAAAATATTGTGATGAGATATATTCTACCAGTGGTGTTAACCAGATGTAGATTCTCAAAAATTCGAAAGATCTACTGCTTAATCTTCGATCACAATCTTAAAGTCGCAATTTTGCAGCAACATAAAGACTTGATTTTTCTACGCTTTACACTACTATTCCCCATGCTTAGTTGAAAGATCGACTTCACCATCTCATTAAACAGAGCTTTTTCTATAAAAATGGGAATCGTAGATACACATTTCTTGTTTTAGGTTATAATAATTCATATTTTGTGAAGAACCACACTGAATCTACCAGAAAATATACTGAAGATGATTTTATCAAAATGCTGGACTTTTTGATCGATAATATATTTGTTGAGTTTGAAGGATTCATATTTCAACAGACAGTCGGTATTCCAATGGGTACTAATTGTGCACCCCTACTAGCCGATTTGTTGTTGTACCCGTATGAAGCAGAATTCATTCAAAACCTTCTAAAACACAATCAGAAAAAGCACCTTGCGAAATTCTTTAATTTTACTTTCCAAGATATTGATGATGTCCCATCACTGAATAACCCATATTTCAGCCTATACTTGCATCTCAGATATCCCAGTGAACTTTAAATTAAGGATAATACTGATACTAGAAGGACTGCTTCATACCTTGATCTTTTCCTCAATATTCACACAGGTGGACGACTTCACACGAAAATCTATGATAAACCGGACGATTTCAACTTCCCAATTATCAATTTTTCCATTTCTCAGCATTACCATACCCTCTGTCCCTTCGTATGGTGTTTATATGGTCTTCATATACAGGACTGTGCTAACTATGGACATTTTTACCACGTGTTAGATTGTTGTTTGTCATTGCGTCGTCTGATCTTTTTATTACCGAACGTGACTTATTCCCGATTGTTATTGTTTTTTCTGAGTGTAAATTTGCATTGCTATAAGACGTGTCACGGTACTTTTCCATCCCAAACTCATTTATTTAGTTTTGATGTTATATTTGTAATTGTTATCGGATTTTGTCACATGTCTTAACGTTTGTAGTTGTAAGTCTTATTTTTTCTGTTGTATTCGTGTGTTATGGTAAAGATAATTAATCATCCAGTTCATTTATTAGATTTTAGTTTGAATCAACGAAATTTACACGATACATTTGGTTTACAGTTTGATTTAGAAGAAACACCGACATCGATAGATAACACTATTAATTACCTAATTACTACTACAATTAGATATTAATTTGTATTGTAATTTTCACTGTTATTAATAAATGTTAGATAAGTCATACAAATCTAATTTTGAATTTCATACAAATTCTTTCTTAATTTTGGGAACTCGTTTTAGAAATTCAAATGTGACGTCACTTCGTACTTTGAGCGTTGCACTGGCTTTGGCTAACACGGCTGTGTATTTATTAATGTATACGTTTTTATCCAGTAGCTAGTCATCACTTCATTTTTATCATTTATATCTATTATATAGTCATTTTATAAAATTTACTGTCATCAAAAGTATGAATTATTCTTAATAATAAGGATGTTCTTGTTCCAGGCGTATTACCCTGGCCGTATTGGTCACAACTTTTTGGAACTTTGGTCCTCAGTAATCTTCAACTTTGAACTTGTTTTGGCTTTCAAATTTTTTTCATCTGAGCGTCGCTGGTTAGTCTTGTGTGGACGTGGCGCGCGTCTGGCGTATTAAATTTTAACCTGGTACCTTTTGTCGGCTATTATTAGTGTGTTTCTCTGTCCTATATTTTCTCCCATTTATTTGTATTGTAGTCCTGTCATGTAAAGTTGTCATTTTAATGTTATAATTAACATTGCCATTTAAGCGGGAGATTTGGCATGCCACAAAACCAGGTTCAACCCACCATTTTTTTCTTAAAATGCCCTGTACCAAGTCAGGAAAATGGCCATTGTAAGTATAGTTCGTTTCTGTGTGCGTTACATTTTAATGTTGTGTTTCTGTTGTGTCGTGGTTCTTTTATATTTGATACGTTTCCCTCAGTTTTAGTTTGTTACCCGGATTTGTTTTTTCTCTATCGATTTATGAATTTTGAACAGCGGTATACTACTGTTGCCTTTATGTATGTTGTAATCAAATGTTGCAAAAAAATTGAACAAAAAAACTGTTTTTGAAAGTTGGATATTAAAAACTTATGTTAAAAATTTAAATAGAATGTTGAAAACGAATGATGAATGATGAAAACGAATGCTGTATGTTGAAATCCATTGTTGAAAAAAATTTAAAATATTTAAAAATCGAATGTTGAAATCGAATGTTGAAATCTAATGTTTAAATCGAATGTTGAAATCGAATGTTTAAATCGAATGTTAAATGTTGGAAAACGAATGTTGAATGTCGAATGTTGAAATCGAATGTTAAAATTAAATGTTGAAATCGAACGTTAAAAACAAATGTTGGAAAACGATTGTTGAATGTTAAAAATGAATGTTGAAGGATGGAAACAAATGTTGGATGCTGAAATCGAATGTTGAAAAACTAATATCGCATGATGAATTTCTTTTTAAATCTTTTTGAAAGTTTCATGTTGAAATCGAATCGTAAATATTGAAAAAAAATGTTGGTAACAAATTTGGAATATTGAAAACATTTTGTTGAATAATGAAATGATATGTTGGAAACCGAATGATGAATGTTGAAAACGAATATTGAATGTTTTAAACGAATCTTTAAAACTGACATTAAACGTTTTTGAAAAATAATTTTTTGCAATGTTGAATGTTGAAATCGAATTTAGGATGATGATATCGAATTTTGGATGTTGAAAACAGATGTTAAATGTTGGAATCGACTGGTTAAATCAAATGTTGAAAAATTACTGTTAAATGTTGTAAACGAATGTTTAGCGTTGAAAACGAATGTTGAATGTTGAAAAAGGATAGTTGAATGTTGAAAACAAATGTTGAATTTTGAAATAGAATATTGATTTTGTTTTGAAAGATGAAGGTTTGAATTTTTGAATTTCGAAAACGAACGTTGAGTGTTCTTAACAAATGTTGAATATTGAATGCGAATATTGAATGTTGAAAACAAATGATGAATGTTAAAAACGAATGTTTAATGTTGAAATCGAATATTGAAAACTAATGTGGAATATTGAAACGAATGGTGAATGTTGAAATCGAATGTTGGAAAAAGAATTGAACAAAAAACTTTTTTTGAAACATATTTCTTTGGAATGTAAATGTTTAAATGGAATGTTGGATGTTGAAATCGGATGTCGAAATCAAATGTTGAAAACGAATGTTGAAAACGAACGTTGAAAACGAATGTTGAAAAACAAAAATTAAAAACGAATTGGTGAAGTTGAAATCATCCCTTCGTAAATTTTACGGACGCCATCACGAGTTGGTTGACCGTTATGGAATAACAGTTTCACAAATGATATCGGATATGTTCCTTACTCCTTACGTCGTAACTACAATCCCCCCCCCCCCCTTCCCTTTCATGTGACCTACCGAATTAGTCTTTTTACCGGATTTGTTATCACATAAGCAACACGACGGGTGCCACATGTGGAGCAGGATCTGCTTACCCTTCCGGAGCACCTGAGATCACCCCTAGTTTTTTGGTGGGGTTCGTATTGTTAATTCTTTAGTTTTCTATGCTGTGTCATGTGTGCTGTTGTTTGTTTGTCTTTTTCATTTTTAGCCATGGCGTTGTCAGTTTGTTTTAGATTTATGAGTTTGACTGTCCCTTTGGTATCTTTCGTCCCTCTTTTAAACATAGATGTTGGTCCATGTGTATGTTGAATGTTGAAATCGAATGATTGAAAAATAATTAAACAAAAAACTGTTTTTGAAACATATTTTTTTAGAATGTTGAATGTTGAAATTGACTTTTGGATGTTTAAAACAAATGTTAAATATTGAAATCGAAAGTTGATAACGAATGTTGAAAAACGAATGTTTGAAAACAAATGTTGAATGATTAAACCGAATTTAAAAAAACCCTGAAAATATTACTTTACATGTTATATTTTGAAATCGAATGTTGAATGTTGAAATAGAATGTTGAATGTTGCAAACGAATGATCAAAGTTGATATCGAATGTTTAATGTTGATATCGAATGTTCAATGTGGTAAAGGACTGTTTAATGTTGAATTTTAAATTCGAATGTTAAATTTTAAAATCAAATGTTGATTGTTGAAAACGAATGTTGAATGTTGAAAACGACAGAAGAAAACAAATTGAGGAAAGAAGTTGCAATAAAATTGAATGTGCAATGCTCACTATTGAACCAATTTGATATCCGTAGATTAAGATGATGGTTTAAACACATAAAAGAGTATGATATTTTGGCTATGATACGTCATAGCGGCCGACCGATGCTGGCGTTTTTAAAATATTCGATAAGAACAAGTATCTATTTGCGTAATGCATTAGTCAAAATTCGATTGTAAACGGATATGTATTGCTTTATCCAGTTCTCAACCACTTATTTTCACATCTATATATTATCTTATTACACTTCCAGCTAACTTGTTGGAAAAAAATGAGTCCTTGGAAAAAGGAAAGGAGACTCTTGGACTAAACCCTGTGAGAAAAAAGGTACGTTTCTTTGAACATAATGTCTTGTGATAACTTTGAACATTAGTTTTAAAATATTTTTGAAACGATGAATCACATATGTTGCACACCGTTTAAGGTGCATCTTTCGTGGTATCAGACATGCTAATTATTACATATTGCTATATATAGTTTGAAAAATAAATGGGCGCTGACCAAAAACATAATTTATGCTTATCATGAATGATATATGCTAGTTTGATAGTGACGCGTTTATGTTTTACGTATTGCGTGCAATAAAGGCTACATCAAAACCCAATTTGTTTGTCAGGTTCTGATCATATATACATAGGTATAAGAAATTTTCTTTGTTATATGTATTTCGTCTGTACTATGCAGTGTAAAAAGAAAATATTTGTTTGTACATTTAGAAGCTTTAGTATATCACTAAAACTAAACTCTGAAAATGCATGTGTACACAGGATGGTAATGTTATAGGATGGCTTTTGTTTTGACACGGTTCCTTTACGCGCGTCTGCTGTATATGCAACATTTAATCCTGGTAACTATGATGAGTTTATTTACAATACTTGACAATTTGTTGACATTTAACATAGCAACCTAGATCCGAGTTCACCTGTTCGTATATTGGTCAAGGGATATTAACTTTAAAACACACAGAGCATTTATCTATGGGTTTTTTTCTTTCGAGACAAAACAACAATGTTTTTGAAGATACACTATAATTTTTTTTTAAATAAAGATAAATTATACAGTGGAAAAACTTTTAAAAAAAAAGTGAATACTTATTTACTTATAAATTTAAGTGTTATTGGGAGCCAAATGATACTTTTCCACAGATTAACCTGAAAGTTAACTGTCGATTTAAACTTTTGTAAGTTCTTTTGTCCCATTTAATTAATACAATAGCTATTGTTTTCTGTGTATGTTATTCAATAGGACTTTTAAAAAGTAAAAACACAAAAATACTGAACTCCGAGGAAAATTCAAAAAGGAAAGTCCAAAATCAAAAGGCAAAATCAAAAGTCCAAACACATCAAACGAATGGATAACAACTGCCATATTCCTAAATGCATTCCAAGAGATATCTGATAAATTTACCTGAACCAAAAAATTTCCATGATGAAAATACATGTACTAGTACTAAATAAGGACTCACGAAACTGTATGTGGTGTTGTATTTCTTCAATATCTATAATACATTTTTAAGTGTGTTCAATATAAACACTGATTCAAAAGTTAAAAGTTGATTTCGGATCATATTTTCAGTATTTCACCTATTAAAAACTGCTTGTTTGTGTGTTTGACATTAATTGTATTCTATAACTGAACAAAAACAAAAACATGCAAATTCATTGGTACAATACTAAAAAACTTGTGAGAAATGAACTTTTTGTAATTAAATAAACATTTTAATTGAACAAATATATGATTGATATTGAATAAACAAAAAATCGCATGCAGTTTTTGTGATTTTGAAAATACATGTATTTCAATCAACAAAAACAGACGATTTTTGGTAAAGTAAATTAAACAATAAGTGATATATTTCTTCTAGAAGAAATCAAGTGGTCCTAGTGAATAAACTACACAGAGAACGATAGCTATTGTACTTATTCAATGGGACATTAAAATAGACAAAAGTGTAAATACCTTGATCAAGAACAGACGACTCTGTGGTTCACATAAACGTTTTTTTTTTCATTTCACACTTGGAGTAATTTATTTTTCATCAAGAAATTCTAAACTCACAAATGTAAACAATAAAAATAACAGAAACATCGCTAATTCCGCATACAAAATAGGGACGAAAAATACCAGAGGGACAGTCAAACTGATAAATCGAAAATAGCTGACAACGTCATGGCTAAACATGACAAAAACGAACAGACGAACAATAGTACACATAACACAACATAGAAAACTAAAGAATAAGCAATACGAACCCCATAAAAAAAACTAGGGGTTATCTCAGGTGCTCCGGAAGGGTAAGCAGATACTGCTCCACATGTGGCACCTGTCGTGTTGCTCATGTTATAACAAATCCGGTAAATAGTCTTATTCGGTAGGTCATATTCATGAATGGGAAGATGATTGTATTTTTTGTAAATTTATTTGTACTTGTTTTAGCTTTCAAACTTTTTCATCTGAACGTCGGTGGTTAGTCTTGTGTGGACGTGGTGCACGTCTGGCCTATTAAATTTTTAACCTGGTACCTTTTGTTGGCTATTATTCGTTTGTTTCTCTATCCTATATTTTCTCCCATTTATTTGTATTGTAGTCCTGTCATGTAATGTTGTCATTTTAATGTTATAATTAACATTGCCATTGAAGCGAGAGGTTTGGCATGCCACAAAACCAGGTTCAACCCACCATTTTTTCTTAAAATGCTCTGTACCAAGTCAGGAAAATGGCCATTGTTATATTATTGTTCGCTTCTCTGTGTGTTACATTTTATTGTTGTGTTTCTGTTGTGTTGTAGTTCTCTTGTATTTGATACGTTTCCCTCAGTTTTAGTTTGTAACCCGGATTCGTTTTTTCTCTATAGATTTATGAATTTCGAACAGCGATATACTATTGTTGCCTTTATGTATTACGACGTAAGGAACATATCCCATATCATCTGTGAAACGGTTATTCCCTAACGGTCAACCAACTCGTGATGGTGTCCGTAAATTTTACGAAGGGATGATTTCAACTTCACCATTTGGAACTCTTGGTTTAATAGCTTCCTTGTGAGCAGCAACCTTCTATCAAGAAGGTCATGATAGGAAATACAAGCACGGGAATATCGTATCAATTGGCAGATATATACCCCGTATGCAGGTGCTGCTGGAATGTTGCTACTTAGAAATGGAAAGTTCACAATGGAAAGCTGAAATCATCTTTTTTGTCGTAATGTTTTGTTTTCAACCGACCCTCATTGTCAATTTCTAGATGTAAGTCAAGAAATGCACGATGATTTAAAATACATGCGAAATTTCCAAACACATTAGCCATTTTGAAAAATCGCGAGAAGCACCGATAAGACGAAATGACACAAACTGGCGGCTCGCTACTTCACCAAAGTCAGGTGATGCCTCATTTAGCTGGATATGCATTGGTGGCCGTGAGCTATTTTCTACTCTATAGTTGAGCTGTCTCTTTAACACATTGTCCGTTTTCATTCTCAATTGTAATGCACGTAAACTGTTCATAACTTATTGTTCAACGAGTTTTTCCTATTGCCATACGAATTGTGATGCAAATTAATTGCTTTTTTTAAATAATTTAAAAAATAAAGAGATATGGTATCACTGCCGACGAGACAATGATCCACCACAGGTGCAGATGCAGTTGATGTAAGCAATATTCATGGGCAATATCCATTGAGAAAATGAGAAAACCCAATACCGTATAATCGAAAATCAATGGTCCTAAGTTAACATGAAACTTGGGAAACAATTCAAATGAGAAGACAAACGGTCTAATTTATAACAAAACAATTTACGAAAACCAGATATAACAGCCATTGGACCACATGCTCCTGAATGTTTGTTGTAAAAGTTTGAGCAAGGTGATATAACAGAATGTCGACCATGTGACAACTGGTTTTTAAATCTAAAAAATATACAGATATTTTTATAATGCTATCAAAATGTAAAAGGCTTAACTCATGTCACTCTCATTAAACGAGTGTCACATTATTTTATTGACTCATACCCCTTTAATTAGTCATAATATTGAAATGACATATGAGGAGAAATACAATTCAACATTGTATTCACTACCTCTGAATGATACACAAAAATAAGAAATGTCCTGCTCTATTTTACCCATATCATCATCATTCAAGTGCTGTTTCAGTTTCATTCATGGTTCTAAATTTAGATTTCACTTTCCCAGAAAATAGCAGATGGAGTTTTCTCAACCATTTGAGACTAAAGTTGAAAATTGAGAGTTGAATGACATAATTTTTACTTATTCTGATATAAATGTTTGAGTGCTCAACTTGTGTTTCTGTTTGATGTAATGACGTTGTTTATCATCTTAATGACGTGTTAAAGTATTCTTTTATTTGTTTCTTTGAAAATTACTTTTACTGTCTGTTTAGTGTATTTTTTTATGATATCCATTTGGCGTGGCTCGGTACTTGTACATCCCGTCATTGTATTATTCAACATTGTTGTCAATATAATGGAATGTTATGCGACTGTCATACAAGTGCGAGGTTCAGCTATCAATAAAACCATAGTTTATCCACTATTTTTTTACCTTAGAAAATGCCTGTACCATTTCAGGAATATATATATATATATATCCATTCGGTGGATATGCCGTTTGATTATGAATTTTCCTCGGAGTTCGGAATTTTTGTAATTTTTGTTTGTTTGTATCTTTATAATTTTAATATAAATATAAATCATGTTTAAAAAAAATCAATCGCATTAAAACAAACATGTTCATGTTCACTGGATGTTTAACCCGATAACAAACCGTAGCCTACAATTTTACGTTGCTGCATACGTGTATTGAAATTACATCCAAAACTACAATTTTTTCCAAAAAATAATTCTGGTTTGATTTTAAAGGGGGAATTCCTTATTCAAAAATAATTATTAACCCACCCCATCTCCTTTTCCCTTCTTTTTTATGTTTTGTTATAATATCTTATGTTTGCAATGTTTTAATTTTTCATTGAAATAACACTATGAGTTATTCGTTTTAAAATATATAAATTAGAGATGACGGAGCTTGGCAGTGCAATAACAGCTTTTGAGATAATTAAAAGTTAAATGCGCTTGTCTAAGCGCCTTTCATTCTATGTTTTTCCTATGACAAGCGCTCCATTTGTGTTAATAAAAAGAAGTCATATTAATGTACTTCTTTTTCATAGAATTCAAAGAGAGTTCATTCGTAATCAACGATTAACTCGCGACGTAAGTCAAAAATTACTTCTCGATTCCAAATCGACTGACTCTATCTAGTTTGACTCATTTCTGGTAAAACGACTGTCAATAACTTTACCTTTTGACCAGGAATTAAGGAAACTACGTGACGATAATTTAAAATTTTGTCCATTTTACTCTTTCATGTTCGCAAATAATTGTATCCACACGGTTCATGTCTATGTTTCCGACAATAGTATAGCAGTGAAATTTGATGTTTTTCTGACATTGACCTCATACTTTAAATGTAATTATATATTGTGATATATTATATAATGACTAAATAAAAGTCAACGATAAATCTTACGGGGCGATTGATCATATAATTATGATACAGTACACTACAAAATATAATATATAACAAGTCTAAAAGGGTACAACATCACCAAAAATAACAATAAAACGAACAAAATGTTAAATATTTCTGATAACAGATATCCTTCATCAGTATTATCACGATGTAAAGTGAATCATGTCAATCTATTCTGATTATACTATCACAATCTTGAAAGGAGTAGGTCCGGTAAGGACCGATTTTGGCCTCAAATTTCAGGTTCATCTGACAAAAGATTTTGACCACTTTTTAAACACTTAAGTGTCTATTTCATTTAAATCAGTTGGTTTATGTGAAAGATTTTAACTGATTTAGTCATTAAAAACGATCCGATTCCAGCTCAAATATGAAAAATCTACCAAATATGCCGAAAAATGTCACTTTTCAGGTGGTTTTTGTCAAAAATGAAAGTGGCCGCATCCGTGTTCATCCTCAACCTTGATATATATTATGTATTATCATAAAATACAACTTACATTTCAATATTAAGGATGAACACGAATGCGGCCACTTTAGTTTTACACGAAAACCGTCTAAAATTTAACTAAAATGCTAGAATTGTGAAGATTTCAGTAGTTTAGCATGACCTTATGGTGCTAGTACCCAATATATGTACATTGTTATGTCAACAACAGCCCATATTTAAAGAGCAGAAGCATTCTACTGTCCAATAAATAACTAAAAGTTTACATTTTAACAACTTTGTAAAACTGCTATTCTTTGGGGCCAAAAAGGGGTCTTACTGGACCTACTCCTTTATACAATACAACAGTTAAAGCGAACAGAGACGCTTGTACACTTTTAGAATTTCCAAACACGACGCAAAGACCGCACGTCTCCTTTAATAAAAGCTGTTCAACTACAGGATGGTGCAAGTCATGTGGTAACAGACGAGGTCTGACTTGCTAACAAATACTGAATACTCAAACATTTACTTACCCTCCACTGGGACTGTGTACACGATATTTAGTAATGTAACTTGCAAAACCCAGAATGTTGTATACATTCTCCAGTGTCGATGTGGCATGCAGTATGGGGCGAGACAGAACAGCCATTCAACAAACGCATGAATGGTCATCGTCGTGACTACACCTGCAAGCCCGACATCCCCGTAAGTCGTCATATGAGATCACCCGGGCACGCCCAATCTGATCTAAATAAAACTTACCATCACTATCATAGATCACAACGAGGATTGGTCAAAGGCCGACAGACTTGCTCGGGAAAGTTTTTGGATACGAAAGCTCAGGACAGTTTCCCCAGAGGGCATTAATGAAAAAACATAGGAGAGTTACGCTTTTTCCCTACCATCGCTAATTTTCTGCCATCACTTGTGTCCAGTAACTTTGACTTCCGTACTGGACTCTTACACATTTTAGGAATTTTTGAATTATACTAGTTTTATTAGAGAGTTGGCAGGGGTGTATAAGTACGCAGCCACGTTCAATTATGTACCCTTAGTAAAAATATATTACTAATTTTTTCTTATCATCAAATTACTATGTATTTGGGATGTTTAAATACGCAGTCTCTGTTGCAATTTATCTACCGTTGTCAGATTTTAAGTATTATACCAGCTAAAATCGGTCAGGACGGTTCATTGGGACTGTATTTCCACGCAATTGTAACATTTTAACTGTCATCACCTTTTGAATTTTAGAGTTGTGCCAGTTCATATCGCAAATCACTATTTTTATTTTAGCATACCTTTGCGGTCTTTTTTTCGTGTTTAGAAATTTTAAAATTGCACCAGCGTCTCTGATGTTCGCTTTAACTGTTTTATTGTATAAATTTCAAGATTTTGATAGTATAATCAGAATAGATTGACATGATTCACTTAACATCGTGATCATACTGATGAAGGATATCTGTTATCCGAAATATTCAACATATTGTTCGTTTTATTGGTGGTTTTTTTTTTGGTGATGTTGTACTCTTTTAGACTTGTTATATATATAATTACTCTAAATATCAGCACAACAATCTGCAAACTCATACCATTGGTATTTCATGACAAAACCGCCTGCACTGTGTCCAGCGCTCCAACCACTCGACAACCTAGATTGAACATATATATAGTGCTTTGAAATTAACTTAGAAAAGTTAAAGACGATTTGATTCTTTACTTCCTCCCCGACTTGAACTGAAACCTGTACTGTTCACGTTTGATACGACAACGTCTAGCACTTTGTGAGGTGTTACCGTCTCGTACGTATTAAACAAGAACGTCTAATCAAAATACGCGAACTTAAAGTGTACAGGAATGATAAACTTCTCATCTCTATAGTATATAACTATATATATATTGTCCTTTTTATAGACTTCTAATAAATATATAGAAGTCTATAAAAAGCACCAACCAGCAAATTTAATATTTTCCAGAGTGTCTCAAATAGACAATAATGCGCAGATAAAGAAAATTGTCTAAAGATTTTCAGAGCGGCACAAATATAAGATGGTTATATACGAAGATGATGTCATAAAATTGTGTTGACAAATCTACTTGATAAATATATGTAGCCTTTATCAGTGTCAATTATTTTAACAACACTGTTTTTTAAAGGACGGAAAGCAGACGCTATTTTGCTATATAAAAGCAACTATAAAAATGTGCTCAACCTTCATGAAGGAAGTTCAGTTCATTTAATTTTACCTAAGATAGTTTATAATTCTTGTAAGATTTACTTCATGAATATATTTTATATTATATAAGGTGAATGTAGTAAAAACGAAACAAAAACAAAATTTTTTTGCAGGTTTAAGTTTCCACAGTGTTTTGAGGCAACCACAATCAGATCAGGCTGTCATGGGCATCGTATCTCTTCTTCAATCAGAAATGCCCAATACGCAACTTGAGGTCATACAGGAAGAAGAAAGAACCGGAGATAACCCGTTACTGGTTGTGTTATATAATCTCTCTAATTTGATAACCGATGCAAAATCTGCTCTTAGTGGTATTGAAGGTATTTATTATAGTTGCATGTTTCGTTTCAATATTTAACGAATTTTTAAAGTTGATTAATGATTAACACTAGTTTGGATCTGAAGCAAATATTTCCTTTGAAACCTTTTTTTTTTAATTGTATATTAAATGGATTTCACGTTATTATCTCACATTAATATGGAAGTTATATATGATTTGCTAAAAAAAACGTGTATTTTAGGTTTGTTTTGTAATTTGAAGACAAAGAACGTATATTTAATTAAAACAGCTGCTCTTCGGATAGTTGAACTGAATTCTTGTAATAAAATAAGTTTAAAAAGAGACAGTAGATACTGATCGTACATTTAGATAGAAGAATCAAACTCATAGTCGAAATGAGACTGATCAAATCATGGCATATAATGGACTAGATTAAAACCCGGTCACTGCTAGCAATTGATTAAGGTAATTATCGTGTACTGAAACATACAATACGAAGACGATGTTAATAATATAAGACTTTACTTTAAAAATGAGTATAGTAAACTTTAAACCGTCTGTGCTTGCCAGGTTGAGATCTGTCCGTGTTTAAAATTGTCAAAGGAATAAAACAAACTCTTGTTGGGTTGCTACCTCTAAATTGGTCATTTTAAGGAAATTTTGCAGTTTTTGGTTATTAACTTGAATATATGTATAGCTAGAAAAAAACTGTGAACAGCAAATATATTTAGCAAAGTTAGATCTTAAAATCAGTCAACATGACCAAAAAATGTGAATTGATCCCTTAAGGAGTAATTGGCTTTTATAGTCAATTTTTTACAGTTTTTCGTCATTTTATTTTGTAATCTTTAACAAAAATTGTTTCCTCTGTAACAACTGAGACAAATTTTATCAAACTTGGCCATATTCATTATTGTGTATCTAGTAACCTGTTTGCCAACTTGAATGACCGACATGGCTAATAATAGAACCTAAGGGTAAAATGCAGTTGTTGGCTTATATCTCTGAAACTAAAGCATTAAGAGCCAATCTGACATGGATATAAATGTTAATCAGGTTTGGATTTGACATGGGTAGAAATATTCATGAGATTTAGATCTAACTGCCCTGAAATTGTTAGGCAAATCAGAAAACCCGAAATTGGGGATCTGCCCCTGAATAATTTTAAGGAAATTTAGCAGTTTTTGATTATTACCCTAACTATTTATAAATTAGAGATAAACTGTGAACACCAAAATATCGTCCTATTATCTAAACGTGCGTCGAATAGTAATCGACATTGTACAAATAAAAATCAATACTTCTGGTAACCTATTTCGGGTTGAAAAAATATCTCAGCAAAATCTGTAACTGTTTGAGAGTTGATATAAGTACTCTACAAAATAGATCAACCATCATATTTCATTTCGTATTTGAATGTTTAAAAATCAATCAAAATTTGTTAAATGTACATGTATACGTGCATTTGCATAAGGTCGATTTCTATCCAACGTTGACAGTAACCGTAACAATACCGAGACATTAAACATGCCTCAAGAATCTTTTATTGTAATTGCAAATAAATTAACGGTATATTTTGTTTTCTGTATGCTTTTGTAGTATGTGTATGAATAGACATATACTATAATCTCTATAAACTATATGACCGCCGAATATAGGAATTGATAGTAAATATAGCAAATACAATGTTCTTTATTTATAGTATATTTATGTTTATAGAATAAATTAAGCGAAAATAATTGTCCTACCCCACCCTCCTTTTCAGTACAAATTATATGTAATTTTAAACAGTTTTAAACGCAAGTCTTCCTTACAACTAAAAAATCAGTCCGATCACGGAAACAATATCCGAACGCCTTTCTGTTCGTTTTCCTTTGAAAATAACCCAAACGGAAAAACCACAAGCGATGATAACAAATGGTACTATGCCTACGGCACAAATGCATGCTGATGAATTTATTGTTGAAGGAAGAGAAGTGACACACAAAATGAGTTAATCTCATTTAGTAGTATAGACATGATGATGTTAGCAAAATAAAACACATATATGCGACAATTGACAGTTTTGAGCAATACTTGTTAAAATGCTAAACTCTTTTGTTTTGCTCACTATATCTCTTCCTACCTATGAAAGATAAAAAGCAAAGGGCATTCACTTATGTTCAAATCACGTCCAATTCGTTTAGAATATACATAATAGTTGAATTTTCATTTTTATTTTGTCTATTATCCTCGAAATATTATTACAAGGTCTTTTCGGATATAACGTGTTCTGGTTGTTTTGTCGTAGTTCCAAAAAAATAAAATCATAAAAATACTGAACTCCGAGGGAATTTCAATACAGAAAGTCCAAAAGTGCTATAAGCTATTGTTGAAATGCATCTTCTTCGACCAAGTGAAACCTCTATTGTTCTTCGAGAATTGCTGAAGATTCATTAATTATTGTGAGCATGCACCAATATTTATGGAATGTGGAAAACTATTTCTGCGGGTATCTGATTTCGTGATTCTGCTTCAATCTTGATCAATAGGTAACAACCCTATAGAAATGTTTACTTCGTGGAACATTTATTGTCGTGGTATGTACCTTCAAAATCCACAAAAATTTCTGAATAATTATGAATCAACAGTTACCAGCTTGCTATTATTATTTTGAATTAATTTACTTTAACCTAACTTTCAGCATTATTTTTAGATCCAGGTAGGAATATATTATGTATTTATTTCTTATAATAGTCTTATTTCCTAAGTTATCTTATTGTGTCTCTGTATAAGGTCTTTCCGCTCTTCTATGAAAAGCCCTATTAATTTTGTTCTGATTATTATTAATTTTTTCTTCTTCCGCCGGTGATTGGAGGTGTCGCATGATGTCGCATAGTTTTTTTTGCATATGATATAGACCTGTTATTGCGACTTCGAAACTGACCTTGTTTAACTGAACACTTCTTATGTAAGAGTTATCTCCCAAAACACCGGTTTTCATGTGTGCACATCTCCTACGCAACCGTAAAATATTACGTCAAAATAATTTCACAAATTGACCTCAGGATCTTAATAATAATTTGTGTGGAGCCTTCATATATTATTTTCTCTTTTGATTTTATAAGTGAAATGTAATTGTTACTGGTAAACCATAAGTGATAGAAACCTTGTTTTTATTTTATTTGAGGTCTTTGGTCCAATCAAAAGATGATAAGGTCAAGGTCAAAGGTCAACTTTATGTTCTTAATTTTGATTTTGGCATTCTTAAACTTCTTTTCAAAATCCTATACGATATCAACAACATATTTTGTTAGTTGCGATATGTTGAAACACAAAAACTTTGCTTAAAAGAGTACGTTGGCATTAAAAGGCTGTTTCCTAGATCTCCCCTCGTATATTTGAAATTATACTTATGGTGATATCACTCATTAACCATATATAAGAAAGACATATGTTTTTTTATTAGAGGTCCTAGGTGTATGACCTTCAAAATAAGGTCAAGGTCATATGTAATTGTGACGTTCTAGATTTTGACCTTTTCTTAAGATTACATAATTAAGCTATATGACTTTTGCATTTTGTTGCTAGTCCTTGTGTAAACTAGAAGTAGCTATTTTTTGTACAAAATTAAATACACATTATCTCCCTTTATTTCAAACAAAAATGTATAAAAACAATATTTGTTTTTAAATCAGCTTACAAAAAGATTTCATTCGGCTCTTGTTAGATTTCAAACTCAATTTTAATATTTTCCATATCATAGGGTGGAGAGTCCTTCAATTATTGGTTTTTAATTTTTACTGTGTATCAGTTATATGTGTTATACGTATATCATGTAGTATAACGATAATCAATTCAAAGAAAGTGTACTGTACCATCTACTAATGTAATGTTCTGCCACAAATTGTACAAAACTACAATATAAATTTCAGCGTTTGGAATGAGATTTACAGTGTCAACTATTAATCAATGGTTTCTTTTATGTGATAAAACACTATGACACTTTAATTATCATTTTGTATATATAATACCTACTAGTACCTGTCGACCCAAGAATTAAATTAATCAAGAAAATAGAAATGGTATACAGATGAAATGTTTGTAGTATGTGTATATGTGTAACAAATTATGTTCTAACGACACTATACTGTAATATAGGTAATTTATATATGAACAATTTTGGTTGAAAATAATATGATATGACACAACATATGCTAGAATAAAATGGAAGAAAAACAAACAAGTGTCATAAACATAGTTTTGGCTGCTGGATTCCTTATATCATCTCATAAACCTATTATGTTTTTTCGATTGCTCATCAAATTTATAAGTTTAAGGAAATTAATAACAAACTCGACTTTTCATTTATAGACTTGTGTCATAGTTCGATGTTTTTCTTTCAATTAAAACAAATAAGATAAAAATGTGTACAGTATTGTATTTGATGGCCGTAGAAGTCAGGCAAACAACAATCAACCAATCAGACATAGCGCGTTTGAGTGTTTAGCTAAGAATCTAATCCACAAATTCATAATTTTTATTGCTGATTTGTCGAGTTTATTGTTCAAGCATATGGTACTAACATTATTTTCAATTGCAGTATTAATATATCCTCTGTATAAAACTAATATCGTAAAATTTAAAGTCTTATTTTTCCAAAAAACTCAAATCTGGTCAAGACATTGTATTGAACATATACACAAAGTTCAAATAATATATGGAAAAATATAAGAACAACCAAACGTAATGTGTTTGATAATGGAAGTCTTTTGTCGTTGCTGTTAACAGATTGTTTGATTGCTCAGTATGTCCCGAAAAATTCGGCCACGAAAGAAAGAAAAAAAGAGATGCAGTATAATTACCAACGAGACAACCGTGAATATCCAACAAAGCTGTACAAGGATCAACCTAAACTCGTTAAAATTTTATTTGTTTGAATGCCTTTTGTTTTATTTGTTTATTAAGAAAATTTCATTTTTATACTTTTTATTGTAAAGTTAATCTTAAATGATAATTTCTATTACATAACTGTTTTATAAGATAACGTTTGAAAAAAACATTGGTCCTAAAATCAAATATATATATAAAACTATCTTAATTTATCAATGTATGAAATAATTTATGCATTATACTGGCATGCAAAAAAAAATACATGGTTAATATAATAGTCGAAGCCTGTTACATACGCTTAATTCTTTAATATTACCATAATCAAATTGAGAATGGAAATGGGGAATGTGTCAAAGAGACAACAACCCGACCACAGAACAAACAACAACAGAAGGTCACCAACAGGTCTTCACTGCAGCGAGAAATTCACCAGGAGGCGTTTTCAGCTGGCCCCTAAAAAAAAATATATACTAGTTAAGTGATAATGAACGCCATACTTAACTCCAAATTGTACACAAGAAACTCAAATTAAAAATAATACAAGACAAACAAAGGCTAGAGGCTCCTGACTTGGGACAGGCGCAAAACTGCTGCGGGGTTAAACATGTTTATGTGATCTCAACCCTCCCCCTATACCTCTAGCCAATGTAGAAAAGTAAACGCATAACAAAACGCATATTAAAATTCAGTTCAAGAGAAGTCCGAGTCTATGTCAGAAGATGTAACGAAAGAATATTAACAAAAGGACAATAATACGTAAATAAAAACAGACAACTAGCAGTTAACTGACATGCCAGCTCCAGACCTCAATTAAACTGATTAAAATATAATGTCTTCATCATATGAATATCAGGCACAATCCTTCCCGTTATGTGTTTGGTATCATACCATCATAACATATATGAGAAGAACATAACCCGTGTCAAGCCAACAACTGGTTTTTCAATAAATGTGTTTAGTTCCATTGCAAAGACCCTATAAGTGAATCAATATAAACGCCAAAATATGCAATCTTTAATGACCTGACAACAGTATCGTAACTATATCCCTTCTTAATAAGTCTATTTAAAAGGTTTTGTTAGCTTCTGAGGTGAATACTGACATTTGTGCTTTATAAATAAAATTTCCATAAAAAATTGGATGTGAAATACCTGAATGTATAAGAAGTCTGCATGTTGAGCTATATTTACGAATGATGTCCTTATACCGATGATAAAATTTAGTAAATGTTTTGACTAGTTTGTGATATCGAAAACCCTGGTGTAATAATTTTTCAGTAATACATAAATTTCTCTTGTTAAAATCTAAAACATTGTTACATACACGAGCGAATCGTATAAGTTGAGATATATAAACACCGTAAGATGGTGACAAGGAAACGTCACCATCTAAACATGGATAATTAACGGTAGAAAATTAAAAATCATCTCTTTTATCATATATTTTAGTATTAAGCTTTCCGTTAATGATATAGATATCAAGATCGAGGAAAGGGCAGTGGTCATTATTAGTATTGGCTTTATTTAAAGTAAGTTCAACAGGATAAATTTCTTTAGTATACATACTGAAGTCGTCATTATTGAGATCCAAAATATCATCCAAATATCTAAAAGTATTATAAAATTTGTGTATCAGATGTTGTTTCGATGGGTCTTTGCTGGTTTTTGTGATAAACTGTAACTCATGGCAATACAAAAAAATGTCCGCAATAAGTGGTGCACATTTAGTTCCCATTGGAATTCCGATAACCTGACGATATACAGAATCTCTAAAGCGAACAAAAATGTTATCTAGTAAAATTCAAGGGCAGATATAGCAGGAAAGCATGCTACTAATAAATGACCTACAAGAGTTTGAACATATATATATTCACATTCTGACTTTTTAAATGCCCATTTAATAAGATGTGTGAATTTTTTCTGAATGAGAATATGAGGCAATGTGGTATATAGGGCAGAAAAATCAAAACTTTGAACTGATTCAAAATCACTAATATATGCATGCATTTTATCAAGTATTTCCAACGAGTTCTTGACACTTCAAAAGTAATTAATTCCACTATTTTCGGAGGCCTTATTTGAACAATTTATTATCAGGTTTTTTATTATACCAAGTGTACTGAGACAATTTAGTAGTGGAACAATGGCTTGACGACGAAATGAATCTATATTTGTAAGGTGTTTTGTGTAGCTTCGGAAGCCAATACATAGTTGGGACTTTCATTGTATTTGGTTCTGCTTGTAAAGCGGTAGCTAAAAGTTTATGTTTGTCACAGATGTCGTTTTCTGAAAATGGAGTCAGTTGGAATGTTGGTGAATTGGTGATTTCTTGTTTTCAAAACCTCAATGTAAAATTTACGTCATATTACAATTAATGTCAATTAAATAGCGAATTACCACTTCAGAACCAAAAGCAAAACAGATCGTATGAGGATGCACTTTATCTTCAGTATTAAGACCATCTGCTATCAATATTCCTGGAATTGCAAAATATCAATTAATAAAAATATTGATTTACTTTTTAGCATTCAAAAATAGAACATTGCAGGATACAATAATATTTATTCATGAAAGTCTATCAACAATATTTAGATAGTTCATGCACATTTCATAAATAAATAAAGTAGAAATGGAAGTCTATCAACAATATTTAGATATTTCATGCATATTTCATTAATGAATACAGTAGTGGATTTAATAATTTGTATGAATTTGGCTACTTTTAAGGTTATATTTCTTTGTCATATACAGTCACTGATCCAAGATCACTTTTCCTCATGAATGTCGACCTCTTTAACCTGTCCTGTTTACCAATGTATATCACGAAGGCTTTAGCATGGAACAACTTAAACTTATTTCTTTTACAATTGTTTGAAAAACATATTTCACTTGTTCATATTTTTTGTTTAAAATCTATACATCGTTATGTTTAATGCTGTAATGTTGTTGATAATTTATGACTGCTACAGTTAGGAAAAAATTATAATATCAAAATTGAAATCATCATGTTTGTCATACATTTTTTTGTGCTGTGAAATGACCGTTGTATTTAAATTCGAGAGGTTTAAAGTCTAAAATTGAGTTGGAGGAAGATACACATTGTATGTATGGTTTCTTTACCTTATACATGTTATAGATTAGTAGGATATACTAATAGGATCCAATTCGTAAAGTTTGTAATGATAAGGGGAAGAACATCATCAATATACCTGTTAGTGAAATTTGATAATCTAGCATATTTGATCTTCTTGTCTTTTATAAAATGTCTAAAGAAATGGTCGGCAAGAAGAGGCGCATGGTTTGGTGCGAAAGAAATACCAATAACCTTCAAATTCAATATATATGCTATTAATATAAAAATCCATCATACTGATCACTTGTTCTTCTGCTGAAGCATGACATGTTCAACTGTATCCTTGTATATTATAAAATTGTGGCGTATAATGCCCTTTGCATGGCGAAAAGTATCTTGGATTATTTCATTTAGACAGGTCTTCAATTTTTCATGTGGTGTGATGGTGTTAAGGCTAGAGAATCGACGATTTCAATAAATATTATGCTATAGAATACGGGAATATAAATGCCAATTTAAGATGGGAATTGAATATTTCAAGTTGTGTAAGGTTGGACGTGAAAGATGAATTTTAATGGATTTAGGTAAAAACTGTAGGAAGATTTGATTTCACAAAACTTGTACCCTCTTTCATAAAATTTGCCGATAAAACCCTTTATTCCAAATATAAAAGCAAGAATATTGCTATGATTGTTAATGAGAGAACTCCATACCACAGACAAAATGACATAGAAAAACGTAAAATCACAAAAATACCATACTTCGAGGAAAAGTCAAAACGAAAAGTCCCTAATCAAATGTCAAAGTTAAAAGCTCAAACACATCAAACGAAAAGAAAATAACTGTGATTCGTGACTTGGTACAGACTTATGAAGAAAATGGTGAATAAAACTTGGGTTTATAGCTTTCTAAACCTTTTACTTGTATGACAATCGCATCAAATTCATTATATTGACAACTAGCAGTGATCAAAACATAGTTAGCAACTATAGGTCACCACACGGCCTTCAACAATAAAAAAGACAATACCGCATAGCAAGATCCGAAATGAAAAATTCAAAACAATTCAAACTGACACTTACGACCTACATTCCTCAATATTGCAAATGAGACAAGCATACCTTAAACAATTTCATAATACTTATTGGACAACTTCAACATATATGATATCTTCCTGTATAGTTTCAGTGGTCTGTGTCGAAAACTGCAGGAGGAGAAGATTGCAAACATGAGGTACCTGTTTGTCCCCGCCCGTCCATCATCCCGCCGTCGACATACTATAAACCGGTTTTTAGACTTCGTCTCACCGTGTCAAAATTATATTTTAGCCTTTCTGTATTGACATTGCACCATGAACTATTAGACCTTCAAATTGAAAGACAAATAAGTACAAGTACTTGATAATGTGGCGAGGTCATCACATTAAAGGTCTTGTAACCTATAACGATTAATAATATGGATTTACATGTAATGTCCTTCTTTGACAAAGGGAGTTTTCTTAATACATTCTGAATTTATCAACGGCGTTTAGAAGAAGAAATGTTATAAAGCAACGAATCATTGATTATCAAATTGATGATATGCTCGGACGTTACGCACGTTATTGCGTTAATACCGTATTATCGAGGGGACTAGAGAGTTATGCGACTGATTTTACCTTTCAGGACAACATTGAAACAAATTTTGTACAAAAATCAGAGAGTCTAGTCTTCTCATCGGGTGCTATATAACAATGAAAATTATACAGCTTTATATGTCGATTCTTTAATTATAACTATTTATTTTTAAACTTATCAGTTTTTCGAAAATCCTTGTAATCTATACTTTAAACGTGCTATTTAAAATTCCAGGTATTATCTGGCTATTTTTAAAACATGGATATTCAAATCTTATAACTAAAAAAAGAATGACCTTATTATGTACACAAGTGCATTCGAAAGTAGCACAGGAATCTCGACACGTCTTAAAACGAAAGAAACTATATCACATGCATTGATCGACAAGCAAGCATTGTTAACAAGGCAAGTAAAATTATCATCTATTGGTTAAACGTTTAAGTAAAGTAATTGTATAAATATAATATAAAGAGATATGGTATGACTGCAAATGAGCTATCTATTCACCAGAAAACATGTGAACTGATTTAAGCTATCATAAATCTCAGTTTGGCAAAATAAAAAATGTACCGTATAGTCAGCTATAAAAGGCCATGACATAAATCTATAACATTATTTAGATTTGATCAATAATTTTTTGTAGGAGGAGGGGGTACAAATTGCTGCAGTATTGTCTTATATGAAATAAATGAAGAAAAAACAGTGTCTGCTATGAAATGAGTAAGCCAATGATTATAAAGTCAAATGGCAAGTGCGTCATGCAAACTGAATACGAACATAGCATTTATGATGAGTACTATATAGATTGATTACTGTTAACTAAAACACAATTATTCAGGGGTGAAAAATGTGTATTGCAAAACATTTGTCTATATATATAGCTAAGGATGGAAGTGTATCATTATATCAAACATTTTACACAAGACTGGGTACATAATTGTTTAGTATCAACACAGCAACACTAAATATAACCTAAGGAAGTAATATTATATTTTGGAAATAAGATAACCTGTTAAATGAACCGAGACCTACTTAAGAGATAACAATACGATGATTGTGACATATTTGGACTTTTCACAGTTATTATAGATGTAAATATATAAAGTTATCACATGTTTAGACGTGTATGATAAAATTAAAATTTGATGTAGCGGCATGGTTATAAACATTATCATTCTTTAAGACAGACAAAACAGCTGATATTAAAGGTACATCATCAATTTTGCAACCCTAAAAAGAGCCGACAAGGAAAGAATTTACATCGACCAACGAAGATATATTCGTATGGTCGAGATGTCTAGGGTGTTGAACACGGTACAGCCGGTGTTACCTGGATATCACAGAAGCAAGGTTTCGAAGCCCACTGAGGGAAAAACAAAAATTGATGATATAACATTGTAGGGCTAAATTTATTAATAGTAAGAGGAGGGTATTAGGCGTCTGTAAAATGCGAAATGGCGTTCTCGTAAACGTATGAAGAGAGGTGTGCAGGTACCAGCCCTGGTTAGGGGAGGGATTAAAGGATGCGATCTACAATTACATTGTTTGGTTGATTTTCTATGCACGTTATACATAATATTTATTTAATTTTACTCGAATCATGAATTTAGAAGTTGTTAAACTTGTCCAATAACCGTTTCTAGATTCAAATGATAGGACGTAACATGTGTATCATATTGCAAGCATTATAATGAAACATTATATCAATAACATATAGCTGAGAGGGTGATAGAGCAGATAGTGACCACGAGAAAACATTGTCAACCGCGACGAAGCCAAGGTTGACAATGCTTTTTCGAGGGGTACCAATCGCTCTATCACCCTCTCAGCTATGTGTTATTGAATTTATTATACTGGATATCCTATCATTATTGCCTTTTATAGATTAATTTTATTAAAAAGTATTTTCTATGACGTCAAGTACATCGTTTCGGGTATGATACAAATCAACAGAAAAAGAGGCAAGATGTTTCTATTTCTTCTATTTTGTCAGTCAAAAAATAGAATCTGAGTCAAAATGTAGAACTTAAGCATTGTTTTTAATAATAGTTATCAAAGATACCAGGATAATAATTTAAAACGCCAGACGCGCGTTTCCTCTTCATAAGATTCATCAATGACGACCAGATCTAAATAGTTGTAGAGCCATACAATTACAAAGTTGAAGAGCATTGAGGACCAAAAATTCCAAAAAGTTGTGCCAAATACGGCTAAGGTAATCCGCACTATTATGAAAACGATTTTACTCAGTTATTTAAATATCAATAATGAAAGTTAATTGCGCAAAAAATTGTGGTAATCTTTACAATTGTTAAGCTAAATTTTCGGAATATACAACAATAACTTGAGAAAACAAATTAAGAATTATGTACCCTTATGTTTATATAATGCTATACATATGGAAATTTTATAGAAAATCCACAGCCTTTCCCCTTGTACTCTAGATCTCGTATTTGGCAATTCGATGCTAGACAGATAGAGGATTATTGCATGCAGTGCTAGCAATGATTACCTGAAAACAAGTTTTTATGAATTTAGATATTAGTTAAAACAAATATAAATACGGACCAATTCAATACACCTTCTGGGTGCGCTCGACTTTAGTGACTCAGCACGTGGTGTTTTGGAATTTAAAGGTTGTTGAGGACTTTTTGAAAACAATAAACGCTAGCACAGCATAACAAAACAAGAAAATAACCTGTGTTTAAAATTTTTACAACAAAAATCTTTGTATGAAAGTCTGTGGATTTTCTACAAAAACTTGGTTGTATTTTTACCAAATTTCCTGTTTCTAGTAAAAGCAATGAAGCAATGAATACTTATGCTTTTCACGAAGTTTCCCCTTAGTATATGTACAAAATGGCCCATTTCTATTATTTATTATCTTTGCTGTTTTGATACTATTGCAGTTTGAAAATTTCGTAATTCAAAGGCCACAGAAGGAGTCATAAACCTTTACAGATTTTAATGATAAACTAAGAGTAATATGGTCACTGACTGTTGCAATGTAGACAAAGCTTATAAATAGAACGATTGATTGATTGTATAAACACCACTTTTAAGCGCCATTTATAATGCTAATTCGTAGCGGCAAGTTTTTTATTGGGTGGAGGAAGCCTGAGAAAACCACCAACCATCGATAGGAAAACTGACAATCCTAGTCAATTAAGTCGAGTGCACCCACAGAAGCAGGGTTCGAACTCACAACCTCATTGCTGACTAGCTAATGATTACAGTAGTAGACTACTAAAACCATTTGGCCACCGTGGCCCTGCTAATAAATAGAGAACCAAAATATATTACATAAAACAGCAAAAGACCATAAGAGCTGTACCTACAATGTATAAATTGTACATATGCTTAGTCGTAGCTTAATAACGTCTATTTCATGATAGCTTCACACCTTCAAACAATATTTTTCAAGGTCCATCTGGAACTGTTCCAGAACTTGGAAATTAACATGACAACATAAAATCTTTAATAACCTATTGAAGTTGTCGTTAGATAATATCAGATTATTACATGGCATTTTTCATATCGCATGTATTATCAGCCCTAGGTTCAATATCAGCCCAAGAGCCGCATGGCTCGAGGGCTGATATTTACCGAGGGCTGATAATACATGGGATATGAAAAATGCCATGTTATGATCTTTTTATCATATGCTTCAACAATGGAGAAAAATAACAGATTCATATGTTGATCCTTTTACGTGGTTCCAAAATAGAAGTTCAAAGATTAAAAAGTTCACGGACGTCGGACCCATGATTTAGTACATTCGATATGAAATTTTTCTATCATATGTCTCATCAAAGAGGAAAAATATTTTAATATGGACGAATCGATAAAAAAGAATGATTCAACAATATACATAATGAACACTGTTTGGAAGAGTCAACTTTTTTAAAGTAACTTTCTAAATTCTGTTTGAAACTTTTAATAAATGCTTTTATTTAGCATTGTTTTTTTTTGTTTTTTTATATTTTTATTATTTTACACAATAATATACTTTCCAGTATCCAAATAATTGTTTTGTACACTTTAGTTTACTTTGTAAAGTTTTTCCCCGAAAACGTAGCACTGAGGTGTAATTTCCGGAATTTACCGAGTATCACCGGAATGCCATGTGATAACGTTACGGAAAGGCATGTGATAACAATCGAAGCATGTGATAAACTTTTCATATCAGCCCGCTAAGCCCCAATTCGAAAAATATGGAGTTTACGTTAATTTGATGTTATTATCATACAGTAAAAATTATATGTTATTAAGTCTAAGTATATGATAAGTAGTTTTATCTACGAAAGACACTACACCTTTACTATGCAAATAAAATATAAATTTAAAGTATGATACATTTTCATTTATGACAGAATTTAAACTTTTGTGCAAATAAGTTGTTTGACAACTTGATAAATTTCCTTCATTTACCAACAGGCGGTATAGAGTAAACAATGCGATAGAATCAATCACGAAAGCATAGGACTTTTATTTTACAATCTCAAAGAATTCTTAATATATCATGTTTCTTAAAAATAAATCGAATAATTGGTCATAAAACAATGTAATTGTAGATAAAATATGGTATTGACTTTTTGTAACTAGATACTCATATTGTTTGCACCCCAGTTCTGTTGTTTTAATCAATAATTGCTATTTCTGAAACCAGTTTAAACTACGAATTACAATGAATTTCGACAACAGGTTGTGACGAGCGGGGTTTCTGGACACCCCTGCTTTCAAAATCCGAAAACAAAGTTCCTTTTTATTCATAACATTGGAAATTGGTTATTTCTTTAATAGCATGAACAAAAGACATTACTTATAGTTTTCGCTACAAGTTTTCTTTAGTCTCTTCTATCAAATCCAACGCTCGACTCAAACTTTCGTCCGTTTTATTCCCATCCATATTGAATACTGCATACAGGAGCATAATGGGGTTTTTTTTGTAATGCGAATGCATGAAATTGTCAACCTTGACCTGCTGATCTATACTAGCACAAGGCTTTAACTGGAATATGCAAAACGGCAATTTTGACATTTGTAAAATCTACTCTCTTGTCAATATTTGAACAAAAAATAAGGTTACTTGTGGGTTTTTTAAAATAAATCATGGTTTTATATTGTCAATAAATGTGCTATTCGTTTTTTTTCTCATTTTCAACAATGATAACAAATATAGGGTTAAGAATCCGGTGTAAGTTAATTATACACTGAGGGATACGGCTTGTCTGGATAAGAAACCATTCTGGCCTCCGGTCGTCAGGGTTTTTTTTTATCCAGACGCACCTATCCCTCGGTATATAACTATTACCTACCTCAATACTTGAAATGTTATTTGATTCTCAATTTTTCAACCCACTATTTTTTACTTAAAATGCCCTGTGACAAGTCAGGAAAATGGCCATTTTCATATAATAGATCGTTTCTGTGTAGTTTGTAACTCGGATTTGTTTTTTCTCTATCGATTTACGAATTTCGAACAGCGGTATACTACTGTTGCCTTTATTTACCATAAATTGCTATGATAATACTGTTACGGTGTAGGGAGTAAGCTGTAGGTTTGTACATACGACTCTTTCGGGTAACTCAGGAAACACTCATTTCTATTTTCGCGTTCGTCGTTTACTGTTAGCCAACGCGTATACAGACATTTGATGAACATTGTGTATACTTATATATTTTTATTGGATGTAAATATTGTTAGTAAGGTCTCTGGGAATAATAATATAGAGTTCGTCTTCACTGTTTGACCATGGGGGTCCCCTGACTGAATGACTGTTCCCACCTTCTGTTTAACCCTTATTTCACAGGTTCCCGCTTTATTATCTTGTTATTTTATTAGCGTAAGGCATGAATAATGTAACCGGTGCCCATACGTGCTAAGAGTAAGCTTAGATAAGTCCCGTTTGTCCATTTCCCGACTCGACAGCATGTCAACAATCCGATTGCCGCCATTTGCATCACTATGTTTATTGACGTTAGTGACCTAATGACCTAAGATCAGCATCCAATCAACATAACGTAATTTGCCCACCATCTCCATAGGGGCACGAGAGGTTGGTGGGACAGATGTATACAAGCGAGTGGACAACAGTTTTAAGATAGACTGCGGCCCGCTACCAGGGCAGTCACTCCTGATACCAAGGAAATTACAGAGCAAACCGAATGCGCCGCAGTCAATGCAATACATGCACCTTTGTTAGTGTATGCATCCCCGTTGAATAAATGGACCAAACCATGATTGACCTAGATGTGTTACCTAGTTTACTACGATGTTGACAAACGATTAACGTACCAAAAAGGGGGTCTGTATATTTTATTAAGTGCTCTGGTGGGTTTTCATGTGATTTATACTTTTAAAAGTATTGATTGTTTTGTATATAAGAAATTGTGAAGCTTGATAAATCTTGTTATCTGTTGTAAATGTAATAAGTAAGTCAATGTTAATGAGTTTTTGAGCTACCATATTTAAACCAGTGCCTTATCTGTTTCGATTGCTAGGCTACCATAGTATTGACCATTTTGCCAGCTGCGCTACCAGTATTTATTTAGTTTGTAACTCGACACCCAGAGTTGACAGTTCTATATTAGAATTTACCAAGAAAATAGTAACCAGCGTGTTAATCTTTATAAATAACTTTACTTTTGGGACACCCCCGTTCCGTAACAATACTATATTTAAACTATATGAGAGCGATATAATTTTCTAATTGAACAAATGATGACTTTTAATATGAAAAACGCATAATTTTTTTTTTTTTTTTTATGTATGCGATATTTTGTTTTCATATCAACAAAATTAAGATGATATGGCACAATGTATTCCAAACTATGCAAAAGTATATTTCATTAGATTCAGTGATTGCCTTATGTATAGGCAACTTAAAACTGAAATTTCTAATAGATGTTCTCAATCAATTACGATATGAACATTGAGTTTTGTCATAAAAAAAAACCCATCGTTTTTCTAATTATGAGAAGAAAAATGCACTCACATAGGAAAATGGCATTATAATGAATTTTATACGATTTAAGAACTGTCTTTTCTACGTGAAAGACATGGTACGTGTCCACCTCATATTTATAGATCGAGCAAATAAGTTCGATTGCGTCTCATACACCATACGTGGGATTAAATGTACACAAACACATTCGGAGTTCGACAAACGTGTGTATTGTAAAATACATCTAAAAAATAATTATCCTTACCGAAGAATCTTCTTTTTATTCTCCTAAATTTATAATTCGACTGAGAATTTTAAACAATGCATCTCGTTTACAAAAGTAAATATCGTTATCCCACATAAGAAAGTGTTTTCTTGTTTCGCACTGTTTGTAGAAAGCATATTGTTCAAGGATAAAATGATTATTTTTATACTTTTAGCTATATATTTACATATGAAGTATATAGTATTTCCCACTTGATACACCATCTTGTCATTTTTACTAAAATTTGAGGTTTGCAATAACAAATTTAACTTTTCAAACATTTAAAAAGGTCCGTTTTTAGTATCGTTTTTGCTTTTTTTGTCTTATTTTAGATGACATCAAGAACGACAGTGAAATTTGATGAATAAAATGAACTTGTTATGATACAGAAGCAAAGAACAGAACAATCACAAAACCTTCTGTGGGATGGATTTCAATAACATCTTCAAACGTTTTGACACTTTAATTAAGGAAGTAGAGGTACGATGTAACATTAGGAACGCAATATTATCTTTAAAAGAAGTATGATTTAGATACAATGGAAAATATTGAAAAGTTGACAAAACTCTTTCTGAATAATACTTTGATATTGTCTATATGTCTGTTTAGTCAAAATTTTAATTCGTGTTTAATATACAGTTAAAATGTTAAAAAGAACAATATATTCAATAGATAAAGTTCCACATAAATACCCAAAATGAATTCGAAGTGATTTGTATCTGGACAAAAGAAAAATATTTTCAGTAAATTTCAGCAACGATTTTATTTGTATGCATTTTGGTGAGATTGGGCTTTTCTTTACATGTCTTCAGTCGTGTGTTAATGTGTTGCTGTTTATTTTCTTCTCGAGAGAGAAAAAAACAATAAGTAGTGTGTATTGAACACATATGTTTACCTGACCTTCAGCTTAACAACTTAATAAAACCTTTCTTAGAGAAAACAAGCATTTGGTAGAAAAGTATGCAACGTTCAATCATAGACGCTCTTCTTCGGATTTAGAAACACGCCCTGTATTTGAATCTTTAAAAAGAATATTAAATTTGTTACCATTCACCCCTTCTTACAGTCAATAAAATTGAGATTGAAAATGGCGACTGTGTCAAACAGACAACAAACAAACCAAAGAGCAGAAAAACAGCCGAAGGTCACCATTGAGTCTTCAACACAGCTCGAAAATCCCGTACCCGGAGGCTGGCTTCAGCTGGCACCTTAGGCCCACAGTTAGGGAAAAGCATTGAAATTTACCTTCATAAATTTTACCATCCCCTTTTCATTGCTTTCATGCAAGTTAAGCTTAATGTTTCATATATGTCCATATGTATATACTTTAGAATCTTCAATAGATTCTTTATTCGGTAGTTAAAATGGCAAAATATAATTTCTTTTTGGTGTATAAATGGTAACAATCTGTATTTATTCGTTATAAAATATTGCAAAAAGGGTTTGGGGGAGATGTCACATACTTCCCGAAAATTTGACCAAAAGTAGAATTTCATTCGCTTATAGTAAATAAAATACCTTTTCTGAAACTGTTTACATATGTCTTTCAAGAAATTCAGTAAAAATCATATGTCTTTCATCTCCTTTTATTATAAAATTGCGTCAAAAAACTTCGTGTAGAAAAAAAAGGTTTGTAAACATTACATTAATTTATGGACCTATATTTTATTTCACATTAACTTTCATATTTTGAAAAGCAATCGGGGCCAAAATACGAAACTAAACTCCTAACTACATTTCTGCTACATTAACAAAAATCTGTACTAGTTCAGTGAAATTGGATGTCATACTTAACTTCAAAACTTAACCTAAAAGTCATAAAAGACTAACAAAGGCCAAAGGCTCCGTACATGGTACATGCGCAAACATGCGGCGGTTTTAAACATGATTTATTTAAATCTCAACCCTCCCCTATACATCTAGCTTATGTAGAACAAACAAAAAACGCACAGCAATTCGCACAGTAAAAGACGTCAGAGTCCGATATCAGAAAATGTAACAAAAACATAAATAAGCAAAATTACTTTTATTGATAGATTTACAAAGGACTACTAGTAGTTATCTGACATATCAGCTCAAGACCTCAAGTAAACTAATGACTGAAAGATTATGTCTTCATCATATGAAAATCAAGCACAATCCCTCCCATTAGGGATTTAGTAATATACCATCATAAAATATATGAGAACGACATTACTCGTATGCAGTTTTCAACAGTTCCGTTACCAACTGACTTTATACAAGTATTTTTTTTCTTTTTCTGAATATACATTATTCTTCTTCTTCTGAATATACATTTTTCTTTTTTCTTTTTCTGAATATACATTTTTCTTTTCCTGAACATACATCAATTAATCTAGTAATCATCAATATACAAATTATTAAATTGATACGACAGCTGCATTTTGTTTTGTATTTTTGTATGTTGGTAATAATTGTTAACTTATATCAGATATGTCTCACGCAACTTTTTACTTCTATTATAGACATTGAGTACAAGTGTTGAGAAAAACGTTCATGCTTTGCTTCAATTTTTTAATGTAACGGCGAGTCAGACTGATCCTCAATTGTGTATTCAGATGAAAGATCTGTTATCATATATAGAAGAAATTAAATCAGATATGAAACACAATACTGCAATATTGAAAACCAATCTATGTCTAGCTCGTTTGGAAAACTTGATCAAGTTTATGGAGGTAAGTGATGCTGTTATATTGAGATTCATAAAAATGGCACGGATTAATATTTCAAATTACATTTCACTTTTAAAAAGCAACGTCCTTTTTTATTTGTCTCATTCTTAAGAATCTACATATTATTCCTCCTTCTCCAGTCGTGTAATATTAAAATAAAATACATTGGAGTTGTGGTATAATTGTTTATCATCCGCTAACAATCAAAGCGTATTTATAATTGGTGCCTGGTTTCTCACCGAGTATCCGGACAATAGAGTAGTGACAGTAGTTACGATGGGTATGTACAATCTGTATCTGATTCCTGAGCTTAATCTCTCCGTTCGATTTTGAGAACAACATCTTTGTGCAAAAAATAAATCCAATAAAACTAGTAACATTGATACGACGACATAATATGTCAATATTGCACTTATTACATATTAGAAAGGCATATGTTATGCAGATTTCCATCAATATTTCACGTGTGAAAACATCAGACACAGACAATCAACAATAAGAGCAGCTTTCTTATAGGTATATGCATTCCTATCAAATATTTATTTGTTTCCATTTAAAATACATTGAAAAGATAAAACATTATGTTTGCATGATAGATTGGCAAAAAACTGATTTTGTCTAATGTATGTGACGTAAAGTTAAATGTATTTTGCCAAAATTAAGTATCTGAAACTTAAAATTACGAATTTAACAAACATACATTGTCATTTCGTCAGTGCATGAACCTTAAAGCTTTAGAAAATTAACAAAAACAAAACAACATCAACTTCTCAACATGAAAACGATTGAAAACCTTATTCCTAACGTCTCTAGTATTATTTACTACAGTATCTGTCATTTGAAAGTTCAATGTTCAAAGCATATTTTAGTTCCATACGTGTTGATTGTTATATACTCTGTGTAACATAGTTGAAATAAATATGAATTATAATAGAAAATTCAACGTGTCAAAGATATCGATAATACTACCAGCAGTTCGATTTATTCTTTTTATTTTTTTTTTCAAATTGACATTGTAACATGGATCACTAAAAGGCTGGTCAGTCTGGTTCTTTTGTTTTCTCATAATATTGTTAAAAAAAAACGAAACACAAAGCTATTCCAATTTATACCGCATTTCACATTATTCCTGTAGACAATGCTCTTATATTTTCAGTTTTTCAAAATATCAGGAAGGAAACGTGTTTCAGATGTCGGAAAAAGTATTCGGGATATAGGATTCAAAACTTTAACATTAACAAGCGAAATGAAAACTATTAAGAGGAAAATGATTCATGTAACTCGATTCCCTTTGTTAAATAGTACCGAGACGCAAACTGATGAATTATGTGTAGCAACTAATGTTGACATCATGAGACTTGAAACGCGAGATCAAACAACTTACACCGTTGACATAAAAGAAATAGAAGCTGACGCAACTTTAACTGATAGTGTAAGCCATTGTTCAGATAACAAAACAACGAAGACCACAAAAGAATCTGATTCATGCTTTACAGATAATGTAAACCTGAAAGAAACGATTTTTTGTGAGAGAGACGTTTTCGGTAAGTTTACTTTTTTCTCTCTCTTATTCTATAAATGTAGGTGCACAAAAGTAACATTTTCCATGAAGAATTATGTCAAAATATTCATTGGATAATATTATAACCAATTAAAACTTTCCTTAAACTATAGAATAGTGTTCCAGATTGGATTAACAGTATAAAGTATGAATATAAGGTGAATAATGAAGGACCAACAAATCAGAATAGAGGAAAACAGGCAAAGAAACAAGGAATAGAGAGCAATACTCCTCCTTTATTTCTTGCGTTCATTTTATATCATCCAATTTATGTTCATCTCCTTGATAAACCTTGTTAAGATAATTTGGCGTGAAACTGCAACAACCAAGTAATTCATATGATCCGTTTGTTACTTTATATTGATTGATTGATTGGTTGATGGCGATTTAACGCCACTTTTAAGCACCACTTTTGGTCTATTTGGTGGCGTCTAGTCTTTTATTGGTAGAAGCTGTAATGCCCGGAGAAAACCACATACCTTTGGTAGGATAACTGACCATCCTAGCTAGTTAATTAAGATCGGAATATAGTGCACCTGCACGAGCGGGGTTCGAACTCACAACCTCAGTGTTGACTGGCTAGTGATTACAGTTGTAGAACTACTTTGACCACTGGGCCTCCGAGGACACTTGTCATTTTGTAAACGATTCAATCGTTGGTAAAGTAAAAATGATAAACGAGACGGATTTCATATTTTTAAAATAATTTAATACATACTAAACAATACAAATGCATGAAGTCGTATACTAGTAATGGAAATAGGAACTGACATGAAAAAATATCATACTTACTCAATGAAAATAATGAAAAAAGAAGAAAGTTTGTCAACTCCAATGCAACATACACTGAATAGCATAAACATGTGTTTTAAAGATACAAATGTATATAATTTTAAAACGGACTTGTACTATTATGAGCAACACGGCGGGTGCCACATGTGGAACAGGATCTGCTTACCCTTCCGGAGAACCTGAGATCTAGTTTTTGGTGGGTTCGTGTTGCTTAGTCTTTAGTTTTCTATGTTGTGTCTTCTGTGCTATTGTTTGACTGTTTTTATTTTTATTTTTAGCCATGGCGTTGTCAGTTTATTTTCTATCTATGAGTTTGACTCTCTCTCTTTTATAGGAATTTTTAATTGCCACCTTGCCACCTTCTATTTCGTTTAACATAATGCCTCCCAGACACTGCTCTTCGCAAGTTATTATTATTCATTTATTTTAAAGTAAATGGAAAGGATTTTCTTTAAACTATGTTAAAGTTTTTTTATGTATTTCCAAAAGACCTTCACTTGTTTACAGAAGGGAAATTCAAAAATTTATCGACTAAAATCTTGAATTGCCTGTGACGGTGAGCTTGGCAATATTTTAAAAGAAATAATTAATGGTGCTTTACACATACTTCTTTCGGGAATTTTGGTTTTGGTTTATAAAGACTATCTATATACGGTGACCACAGACGGATGACAACGATTGCATAAAGGACTCATTGACACATGTCTTGCCTAACTGCTGCCATATATGCCAAACAATAAGTAATTTATCAGTTATACCTATTTATGTTTTTTTATTGTACTAAAAAACGTTTGCCATTGCAATTATTTTTTTTTTTTAACAAAAAGTTTTGTTTATTTACAGAAATGGACATTGAGAATGATCCTATAGTCCCTGATACGAAGACAGATCTCCAGTTATGGGACGAACAAGTATGTATTATTCTTTACTCTTCATAGGGGATGAGAAAATAAAACGAGTCCGTTCAGAATTAATGTTAAGTTACGTATTTTACAAAATACTAGCATTGTAGCGTTGTCGTTTTTTATGGATTCTTGTTTGTCTATGTGTTATCTTAAGTAGCGTAAATTACGTTAAATCCATGTTCAAATGGCAAAAAGAAAACACACCGCAACACAAAGTCTAAAATAAAATCACAATGTAATATGTTAAATATACAATATCAGTTTAACATAATATAACAGTTTATAACAATAATCCTGATTTCACTAACACAATATCAGTGTTCTCTCGTTCTCTTACAATCCTCTAAACTCTTCTAACTAGCCATCTATCTATTATCTCTGATCTCCCTTATGTACATAATAACAGGCGGTACCCACAAGGTTTCCAGGGCCTCATCTAGGATTTTGAAGAGGGAGAAGTGATTTCTACTTCCATTACATCCCAGCTCCTTTGTTCTAACAGGGGTGATCTGAGCCGGATCACCCCTACCAGATCACCCCAGTTTGAGTTTCTTTGTTATGCATGCTTTCCTTTGTTCTGTAACATTTTGGCGGGAATGTCAAATCCACTATAAAACTTATAATTAATTATACGGAAAAGACAATCTATCAAAATTCACGTAGAAAAAATCCAGTGTATATGCTGGGATTCGAACTCAAGACCTTTAGCATATCAAGCCACGACACATACCACTACTCCAGGACGACTGGATAAGAATTAATAGTAATTTGACATACTTAAAGGAAGCAAGATCGTTTTATAAGTGAGGCGAGTTGTCAAACCTTTATGCAGTGGGGTTTAAACCTTTTTCGTTAATAATGAATAAGTGAGTTTTCAGACAGATTGTTCAATTTGATTTTACACTTTTTCAAAAGTGGGACGAGTCGATAAACAAGAGTGGGGCGATTTTTTTATGAAGTGGCGATATAGTGTGGGCCGATTGGCAAGTGGGGCGAGTTGACATTATTTGATATCTACTCATCGTGTTTGAGGGTCATTAAGGGTATACATCATATAGTAATATATAAAGTATATTATAATGGTTGTGTGGCATTCTAAACTAGATTTTATGAATTGTAAATGGTTTTCCGTCTAATCTAAAACAGCTGGGATGTAAAATAGTTATCCCATTCGAACTTGGTGTGTCAGTGTTAGATCACCCTCTGGCCTCCGGCCATCGGGGTGATCTTACACTGACACACCGCGTCCTTATGGGATAACTATTAATTAGAGAGTTGGGAGTAGTGAAATTCGTTTACCGTTTTGTTTGCATATGGTTTTCGTGAACATCATTAACATGATTAAGGGAAAAGTGTTTTATTTATGTAATAAAACATAAACTAGCAGTGTTGTATATGATTATGATAGTGTAAAAAATGTACGAATGAAAAATGTTTAATAAGCAGTTTTAAACAATGTAGCTGTTATTTGTTCATTAAACCTTCTGTGGTGTCAACTTGAAATTTAGTTTGTTGCTTGCCTTGTAAAATTATCATGCATTAATCCCATGTGCGGTACCCTATTGAAATGTAATTTAACACGAATGTATTATCCTGTCACCTGTGTGGTATTTTGTAAGTCAATATTTTATAGCTTTGTATTCTAAGATGGAGTCTTCGTATATGATGAAGTATACTGTGATTTTGATAAAATTTTCTATAAGAATTACTGATCTGCTGGCTTAAAGGGAAAGTAATTGTTTTTGAGCCATTGTACATCAAAGGTTTAATGAATAATACCAGGATTTTGCTTGCAAAAAAAAAATGATCGATACAACTTTAATAAAAAAAAAAAAAAAGGAAATGCAAAATCAGTACATAGTTTAAGAGCAATGAGAAATTACGAAAGATTTTGCTTAAAAATGCTTAAACTTGTTATCTAACTATGGGTGGTAGAAACTCATTAGTACTTAATTGAATAATTCAAAGTTTTGGAAAACAGTTAATCTATAACTTTACCATATCAATAAAAGATCATGTCAATATAGAATTGCTGACTTCGGGCAAGTAATACCTACTTAATTTACAAAGGAACTTGTATGATTTATAGATCTTTGAATTTGTTTCATAAAATAGTTTAAACATTTTTTTTTTCAAAAATTTAATCATTTTACATGTAAAAATAAATATTAGGGTATCAAGAACAAAGGACAATAATTTAATAATCATGGAAATAATGTTACAAACAAATTACTTATATCATGACAGAAGTTTATATTTGTTGGACAGATCAATATTTTGCTGATTTTATGGTAACTTATAAAATTATTTCCCTTTAAGAGTAGCTGAGTAAAAAAAATGCTTTAGAAAAAATGTTCAAATTACAATTACGCACAGCTTGCTGTTGGAAAACAGAGCTATCAATTATAGACTTACAAAACAATGTTTTGAAGTATTTATCTATTAGATCTATTTATGATAGAAGTTTTCATGTCACATTTAGACCTTCTAAATCAGTGACTCATACTATGGTAAGTCATAATTCTAACAAAATTTTGTTTGAGCTTTATAACAAAGACATCATTTAACTGGAACTGGATGGTAAGTAACAATTTCAATGTCACAGCACTCACTCCACACTAACAACCTTTCACTTGAGCAATCTTCTAAACTATTTTACCAGTTGATCAGTTAGTTGGAGAGAAAATCTAACTGCAATTTGGTAAACTATTTTAGCCATTGCTATTGTGATACCACAAAGGTGACAGGATAAGGACTGTAAAAAGAAAGACGTCTATATAATAATACATTAAACTTTCAAAACTAAATTCGATACAGTATATTTAAAAGACTGTTGAATATTCTCAAATGAGTATTGACAATAAAGTACGTACAACTAAATCCATCGAGCGACCATCTGCAAATAAAGACAAAATGTATTTGTTAATTAGCTGCTGTTGGCATTCATCTTAGCTTTCAGGATCTTTAAGTGCTCTCATATCTGTACTTTTTGCTTTTTTATTAATAAATACCCTGTCACGACCGGTTTGTGTTTTGTTAGATTTTTTTCCCTCTTTGAGTTCAGCCCTTTGTAAACTGATGTGTATAGTCTATTATGTTACGCTTTAAAGCCACGGTCACATGTAAGGGGAGGATTGAGCGCTCACACACATATTTAATTTTTACAAATTATGACTTGGAAGAAGAGTTGTGTCCCTTGCACTAATACCACACCTTCTTATATCTATAAACTCCGCAAAATTCTTAATGTGCCTGTCCCAATTCATGAGTAACCTGTAGTCCTGTGGATGTCGTTGGTTCATATCTCTCATATCATTTTTTAAATAATTCTGCATTACTTTTTATGTCGTAGCATTTTATTGCCGAATATACGGTGTGGGTTTTTCTCATTGTTGAAGGTCGTATACATGAAGTTGCCTTAAATTGCTTACATCCACTTCACTGGAACTTGGATTGTTGTCTCATTTGCAATCATACCACATTATTATGGTTGATTAGCTTACCTGTTCTGAAATTCCAAGTTGGCTTTTTTCATTACTTGGTACTTTTGACCTGACCAACAGGACAAATATGCTATTTCATATATTATCTTGAAAACTGTAATATATCTAAAGTTAGAAATTTCAAATGGCACAAATGACCAGCAATACAAGATTTACAGATAATCCATAAGCTAATGGACGAAATATTTAGTCGACTCTTCATTTGAGTTATTGTCCTTAAAAGATAGTCTTTAACATGTTTATGCATTTGTTTTTTAACCCCTTTGTCTTGAAAACAATATGGAATAAAAAGAAACTTTTCAAAGGAAAAAAGACCAATCAGATCTTCAGATATGTAAACAAGATTTAACAAAGCCGCCATACTCTGTGCGTATGTGCCTGTTCCAAGTCAGGAGCCTGTAATTCAGTGGATTTCGTTTGTTGATATGTTACATATTTGTTTTCATTCATTTTTTGTACATAGATTAGGCCGTAACTTAGTTTTCTCGTTTGAATTGTTTTACATTTGTCATTTCGGGGTCATTTATGGATGACTATGCGGTATGGCCTTTGTGCATTGTTTAAGGCAGTACGGTGACCAATAGTTGTTATTTTATTTGTCATTTGGTCTCTTGTGAAGGGTTGTCTCATTGTCAATCATACCACATCTTCTTTTTTATATTGATAGTCAACTCTTTATAGAGTTAACGTTATTCCCCTTTAATTGTGAATTTAACAAAATAGTCGCCATTGCTGAAGATGCAAGATTGGCTCTAAAGAACCTGAAGTTATCTTAGAGTCTCTAATCGTCAAAAATAAATTGTCCGAGGAATGTTTCTTTTTAATTTCTTCTTTTCTATGTCATCAAATAAAATGGAATATTCCATGAAAATTTTAAAGAATCTATGACAAACCTGATTATTTCCATTTCGAATTGTCAACCTCTAATTTTTCAACAGTAACTTACCAGTTACTCCACCGCATAGCAATAAAACCTCCTATTCATAGGAGCCTGTGATTCAGTGGTTGTCGTTTGTTACTGTGTATCATATTAGTTTTTCGTTTCTTGTTTCAGACCGATAATTTTCTTGATGAATACTTAAAGGGGACTTAATTTATAAATTACTAACTTTTTCTTTGCGGTTTGGGTTTTGCTTATGACTAAAAGACGTAATGTGACTTACAAATTATTGTTAACGCTTGTGTCATTTAGTCTCTGGAGGAGAGTTCACTTAGCTCATTTACAATCATTCCATATCCTTTTATATATTTCTGAATTAGTTCAAAATTGAAATAGACCACATTTTTTATTCGCATTCTACGGGTTATTTTTATTTATTTGCAAACAAACACAAAACAGCATAGTAATAGTACTGAAATGATGTAAAGTTGCACATTCACATAGTAACAAAAAGCGCTAAAGTCAAACAGCAAAACAAATTGAAGCATTTAAGAACACATATTTTTTACATTCGTGATTCAATATACCCCAAAGCATTACTTGGTAGAAATAGCACACATCTAGATATAGATTTGACTCTTACATTCTTTGCTTTTTTAGACTTTCTTTTTTTATAGAAATTACATGATCTGCTTAATGAACTGATTCACTACCAACCACTCAAAGGCGTCGCCATTACAGAAGATGACGAGAAAAACATAAACGTACCATATGTTAATATTTTACTAGTTGGACCAACTGAATCAGGAAAATCTAGTTTTGTTAACACTGTCGAGTCTGTTTTTCGAAGACGGACAGTTATGAAGATATATAACAGGAGATCCAGATCGGTACGGTTAGAGAATACATAAGTCATAAAAAAACTAAGGGTTTAAGTTATCACGGTTTATCCACTTTCGACTCCAAAGAATTCATAACACTAGTACGTTAAATGTATGTACAATAAACATGTTTAACCTTGAAACTTTACCGAACAAAAAAACTCAAACAATTAAGACGGTTACTGGTAGACACAACACACACTTTGATCAATAGATTAAACAGAAAAATAAAATGAACACTAATTTTAAAGGAGATTCAAAACGGAACCCATTTAGATTTATTTTGGACCAGTTCGAATCTCTTTTTTTTTTTGGAGTTTCTGATTCTCTAGGACCATCCGGTTTATTTTATTTTTTCGTTTTTCATTTTATTGGGGTTCCGATGGGGGGCTCACTTAATAAAAAAAACTCATTTGTATCAAGATGTTAAATTCGATTAGATAAGAGTGTATATAAAAAGTCTTACACAATGTTTGCATTGAAGAAGAGAAATATAAAAATGAGGAGATGTGGTATGACTATTAAGATATAGAATTGAGAATGAAAATAGCGAATATAACTATCCAAAAGACTGTTAAATTTGTTCATAGAAATTGTTTTTAAAAAATTGTCATTTTAAAATTTGGGAACATAAGTGTAGAATATATCGACTGATAGCATTGAATATAAAATAATAAACTGTTGAAATACTCGATCTAGTCTGTATGTAATTTGGAAGTAAATATACATTTTATGGCAATATATTGAAGCTTGTTAAATTGCAAACATTCAAAACTGTTACAATCAACCATGATTCAAGGTCAAATGCCGAATAATCTTCGCGAAAAATGAGACAAAACCCATGCTAACACGACAGCAAACAAAATACCAATGACTTATTATGAGCATTTCCCTTACAAATTATCTTAAGACAAACGTTAACATAATACTTTGCATATAAGGGGGCGATGCACTATGATCATCAAGGAAATATGACGTGGAAATGCTTACAAATATAATTTACCTACCATTGGTAGTTCCTTTTAACCTTTTAACCTTTGTTACACTTAAAAACTTTAATTGTTCAATAAGCGAAGGTTGCAAAGTCGATAGACATCGAATGAGGAGACGGAGTCAAATAATTTTGACGGAATTTAGATGTGTTTATGCTAATGCAAATCATACCAAATATGATGTTATACAACTAGTGGTTTCTTTAAATTCACATAATCAAATCACCAATAGTACAAGTATCTGTAAAACAAAAAAACACCATAGAAAAATATAAGCATCGCAGAAGACAACAAGACATATGTGTAATAAAATACATTTGAAGAAAATGATCGACGTATGAATACGACATGACTTTCTGGTAAACCGTGTAACAATTCCAATAAACAAACCGGTCAAACGTAAGTTTACTATAACTGGCAGACTAAACAGGAGCTATGTTTAGAATAAATGATTAAAAAAAAACTATCTATCAAGATTTATTTATATATTTCTTTACCGTAGGTTACATTCTACTCGTTTATTGTTGGAAAAAAGCGCCATCAGCCAAAGTTCCGAATATGCATATATAGAGGATCTGACAATGATGAAAAAGATGAGAATAAAACAGAGGCAGACATACAGTACATTATTAAAGGACACATTACACATGATTATGTGGTTAGTATGTCAATTTTTCATGATGCCTTATTAGTAATTATTAAAGAACATATCAAACATGATTATGTGGTTAGTATGTAAGTGGTGTATGGTGCCTTATTAGTAATTTTTAAAGGACACACTAAACATGATTATGTGGTTAGTATGTCAATGATGTATGGTGCCATATTAGTAATTATTAAACGACACATCAGACTTGATTTATTTATCCAAGCGAAACGATTTGTTGTGAACATCAGATAGGCCAAGGTAGAATAAGGACTTGTACAAGTTATTATCTTTTTCTCAGTAAAAATTGTTAGTAATTAATTGTACTATTGTATTTGTACAAGTAATAACTTGTATGATGGCTTCATACAAGTAATTACTTGTATAAAATATTTGTACAAGTAATAACCTGCAGAAAATTATAACATGTACACGACATATACATAGTTTACACACTCATTTGTTATTGTTACATTTTTTTCCAGTTTACTGGCGATTCTATTTCTGCAGAGAATCCAAATTATAGGAGACATCCAATGATTAAAGACAAAGTGCACTGTGTTGTATTTGTATTTGATTCTTCGAAGCTCCCAATTATGACTAAAGTCCAGGAGACTGCTCAAGTGCAGAAATCTTTGAATGCCGCAAGTACGTTTAACCTTATAAAAAAATGTAGAAATTAGTTCAAAACTTAGAAAGATCTAGAACCGGTGCAGTATAGTTATCACTTGTTTATTATCAGATACCATGTGCCCCCTCTTCAATTTATTCATATCTATTTTTTATTTCAAGACATGAATAAAGGCAACAGTAGTGTACCGCTGTTCAAAACTCATAAATCCAGGGACAAAAAACAAAATCGGGGTAACAAACTAAAACCGAGGGAAACGCATTAAATATAAGAGGAGAACAACAACATAACACCGAAACGTAATACACACAGAAACGGACCAAGCATCAGACAAAACACCACGAGAATAAATATTGAAATTTTTCAAAACTGATGTCATATTTTCCCCCCGAACAAATATTTGTTGACGATAATCCCATTAGAGATGATATATTAACAAATTCAGTTTACTTTAAATACCGTCTCAAAGGTAAGGAAAATGCATAGTAGAGTATTGTGTAATGATTTCACTGTGAATTACAAACTTAAAATAAATCATTAAAAGAAGGACATTCATTGTCAAACATTAATTAAAAGTTACTTTATTTAAGGTCAATTCTTCTTTAAAATGATTAAATTGTGACGGCTTAAAGCATTGTTTTATTATGAAATTGTTTATTACTAAGAAATCAAAATCCATTATAAAAGAATAAACAGGTCACTGCATATGCTACTATAGTCTTTTATGTATTGCCTTTTTTTTTAAGATATCCCACAACTTATACTGATGAATAACATAGGCAAATTATCAAAAATGATACAGAAAGATGTATCAAAGGTATTTCAAAGTGAAAATATACAGTTACAGACACAACATGTATCAAAGGTACTTGGACTACCAGCATACAGTGTTCTACCCATGGAGAACATTCATTATGATCACACAGGTAACACAGCATTGGAAATTCTTACATTATATAACTTGAGACAGATGCTGAGGGCTACGGATGATTTCCTTTTGAACAATCACGATGATTTGGAACAAGACAAGTATGAACGAGGAAATCAAGTTTCAATTGACGTACAATTTCTGTAGACAATTATTCAACCATTTATATTTATAACTTTCTCTATCAATTCATGCTTACAAATATTGGTGTAATATCGTGTCGCATTTAGTTTTTTTTCCTGTTTTCTTCTGCTTCAACTTGTGTTTTACTCTGTCCCGTCCCTTCTTACATATTTTCTGACATTTTACGATAAAAAGTTACACACGACCTTACCATTTACCTAGATCAGCATTTTACAGAAGAAAGGATTTTGGTTAAGTTGTTGGGTATTTGGGTGGTATTTTACCCAGAAAAAGACATACTGAAAATAATTTTTGGAAACACTTTGTTTTATATAGCTTTGCAATTAAAGAGTGAATTTGTTAACAGAGACATGCTAGAAAATAGTTTCTATTAATATTATGCTCTAAATGCACATATATCTGTTTGTACAATTTGTTCACTTGTTCTAAACATTATACACGAAAATAAATATAGAACTTGCTTAATGTCGTTTCATTAACCGGATTTTTGTGACAAAAATGTCGGTTATTGATTTGGGGGTGTACGGCGGGCGGCCGGGCGGTCGAGCGGGCGGCAATCAAATGTTGTCCGTGCATTAACTCATGAACCGTTCAACCAAAGCTTTTAAAATTTTAATATGTTGTTACTGACAACTAAATGAAGGTCAAGTTCAATAATGGCGATTTTGACTTTTACCGTTCAGGAGTTATGGTTCTTGAAAGATTGAAAAATGGAGTTTCCAGTCGTGTCCGTGTATTTACACATGAACTGTTCTACCAAAGCTTCCCAAATTTTAATATGTTGTTACTGATGACAAAATGGAGGTCAAGTTGAATAATGACGATTTTGACTTTTACCGTTCAGGAGTTATGGTTCTTGAAAGATTGAAAAATGGTGTTTCCAGTCGTGTCCGTGCATTTTCTCATGAACCATTCAACCAAAGCTTTTGAAATTTTTATATATTGTTACTGATGACAAAATAGAGGTCAAGTTCAATAATGACGATTTTGACTTTTACCGTTCAGGAGTTATTGTTCTTGAAAGATCGCAAAATGGCGTTTCCATTCACTTTATTGCATTTACTCATGAACCATTCAATCTAAGCTTTTCAAATTTTAATATGTTGATACTGATGACAAAATGGAGGTCAAATTTGATATTGACGATTTTCACTTTCACCAATCATCAGTAATGGTTCTTGTGATATTGCCAGGACACAAATAAATGTTAATAAATCCGGTTTGCTGTCGTTGTGACAGCCTCTTGTTTAGTTTAAGGTAAAAATAATTAAGGTTGGAACAGTTTCAGATTGCAGCTTTTAGGAAAAGGAACGCATGAATATGCAACAAGTAACGTTCATGAGTCGCACATTTTATATTATATCTAATAACTGTTCTCCAATTATTAGCTGTTTAAAGGGACGTTTCTATGTATGTACCCTCTAGTTCTTAATTACCTCTTTGTTTGGTCCATTTGTGGTGTTTATATTATGTAGTCAATACTTCTGTGATGACATCATGATCATAATTATCAATGAACTATTTATAAAACTTAGATTTTTACCCGAGTACATGTAATTATAGATTACTTTAGCTATTTTTAAAACCATTCGCAAGTTTGGGTCATGAATGCTATTCAACTTCGTACTTTATTATGTCTTTTTACTTATTTTATTCGAGGTCACTTGTAAGAAGTTTTGTTGAAGACAACATGTGCGCTTACAAAATTGTAATCCTGGTATCTTTGATGAGTGCATGTAAAAACTTCTTTAATAATTTTCGGTTTTCATGATTTTATTAAATATTTAGAGCTGAACTGACAGAATGTAACGATACCCAAATTAGGTTATAAACACTACTATGTAACATAGAAGTAAGGTGAATTGTGTTTTTTTTTTCAATTATTGTAATGGCGAAAAATATTAAATATGTAATTCAGAAGTCCTTTCATGGTTAATGTTTTTAGAAAAAGGATACATGAATGTATGAAATACAAGCATTGTATATAATCTACTAGTTAACCTTTGTAACAAGTATAGTACAAAAAGATAGAAATTAAATTTCCCGATAAATTTTGAAATTGAATGAAAGAATCGTGCAACGTGTTAGAACATCTCAGCTTATCTTATCACTATGTAATTGCATTTATCAATTTCATCTTTTCAGACATCATATTTGCCAGATTCAAAGAATTGATCTAATGTTAACCACTGGCACTGGACACTTAATTTCCAATAGAGCTTGTCCTTCAAAAATCTCATCAGGACTTGCGGACAACCAGTTTCTCTGTTGTGACACACACATTCCTTATACTTTTGTACTTGGTGTCCATTATAGTTAAGATACACTTTGGCATCTATTTCGCCGTATTTAGTCTATTTATTTTCAACAAATTTTGGGTGTAGGTGTTCACGTATGAAGTTTGTGCTGTGTGTTGTTTCCTTAACTGGCACTTTGTGAGCACCGCTGGCAGTTATTCTTAGTTTTCTACATTCTTTCCATAATGTGCTTTTGACTGAAGTGCTGCTTCAGTCTGTAATTAAATACTTAAGAATCGGGTCAGGAATACATATTTTGAAAGAGACTGCAACCATCTAGAACATGATGACAAATTGTGCAGATCTTTGTTTCAAATAAGGAAATACTTGGCATGAGAATAGTTTTATCCTGTCCAGTTTAAAAAAAAATCACGTAATGTTTCATTGAATATAAGAAAATAACCATGACTGGAAGTTAACCACCTTTTTTCTTCAGGTGTACAAGCTTTAGTACATTTATAACCTTAAGTTTCCATAATTAAAAAATAAAGATGCTTTGAAATACCCAAAATGTATGGCTGTGACACTGATTTTTTTACTGTAATTAAATGTAGGTTTAATTTTCTACAACTGTCAAATTCTATGGAACTTTTTTTTTTGTTTTAACTTCTTTTCGTATGCAACCGGATATGACGTACTATTATTTTGTGGTTTTTCACCTAAAGATGACAATTCAGAAAGGAGTTCCTCACAAAAAACAAATAGTGATGTATTTGAAAATGTGCTAAATTCATTGTGATTTAACACATATTCAGACAATCAACAAGTAAACCCCAACTTATTGATAAATACTTTGTGACCAAAAATATGTATCAGCTCATCATTCGCATGATGCTAAATCAGTAATGTTCACGAAATCTATTGATATGAATTGAAGCAATAATAGTTATTTTTGGTGACTCAGTCATTCAACAGTTACCAATTTTAGCGCGTGTTCTAACCACGAGCTCATTTCTTTAGGTCTGTGTTCTATAAGGGACCCTAACATGCTAGTTTATAGTCGAGTGACATTAACAATAAAATTATATTTTACTGTTACTACCTCACATACGACTAAAGCATATACCTTCGAAAGCATATTATCTGTGAGTTCTTTTTAGTCCGGTCTTCAAATATTCGTACTTTGCAAAGCATTGTTTTGTAAAATAGTATGTGTGAGGAACTTCAACTTCAAATTAGGCCTGTCATTTTGAATTTAATTGCTTGCACTTTTACTCAATTTAAATGGTTTATCATGAATTAAATCCATTCATAACAATCTCCATATGTGAACTTCAACACTCCAAATTTCACTAAAACTTCCAAGCGGTGTACATGTACGAGAAGTATTGCTCATTATCAACTTGTTTTGAACTAATGGTTGCACATATGAATTAAAAGAACAAAAAAAAAACAAATGGGCCCCTACGCAAGATGATTCTTACATTCCTGATAAGCACACATATAACAACAAAACCAAATCGGGGCAAAAAGTAAGATAGGCAAACAACAGTCCTCAAAATACTTCACCGAAATGTAAGATCACTACCCTGAACCAGTGGTGAATTTGGAATCTGCAAAACATTTATAACTTGAACAATTTTTATCGGGTTCTCTTTAACTGACAGGATAAGCGAAATAAAGTGGAACTTATATGTATTCTTGAAACTTATTTAAAAAAAAAATAAGCAACACGAAATCCCACCAAAAACTGGAGGCGATCTCAGGGTAAGCAGATCCTCCTCCACATGTGGCACCGGTCGTGTTGCTCATGATATTACAAAACAAGTAAATACATGTAGTCCAATTCGGTAGATCACATTCTTGGTGAAAACGGAAGTGGATTGTAGTTACGACATAAGGAACATATCCGATGATTCATCCAAACCTGGATGCTTTTGATATATACGAGGCCTTTTGGTCGATAAGAAAAATATTGAGGTGAAGGTCAAAACTCAATGTCATCTTCAAAAGTTTGAACTTTGCTACATTGTAGTTATCAGAAAACGAAAAAGTTGTCAACATTGGGTGTTTGGCAAAAAAGTAAATTTGGCATGAATGAGAAAAGATGCACAGATGAGCACTCACAAATTTAATTCTTCCAATATAGATACAGAAATGTAGTTTAATATATGAGATATTCATGATAATGGCAGACATGGGTCAAGTTACAGTAAATGGGCTATGTCACCGATTTTAGTGAAATGTTGCATACATCTGTGTTTTGATGAACTTCAAATGAAAATCGAGAAAAAAATGCATTTATCTCATTCATCATTTTAAAGAATACTGATTGAATTCCTTCGAAGTGGTTGAAAATTTGGATAGAAAGCACATAAAATTGGCGAAAAAACTTTAAAAAAAACTATATGTTGTTGATACATTTATTTCTTTTATAATGATGCAAAATACAGATAGGGTCGCCGACTTCTTTTTAACGGTATACCTCATTCAAAGTTGAGTTCTCTGTGAAAAAATCCAAGAGAACGTCGAAATAATCGTTATGTCATCGCATTGCAGGTCGTTTAACTTTGATTCATGACGTTTTTCACTACCAACATGGTAACAAACTGATTATAACACAAACAACGAAGTCGGTGACCATACAATTATTTTGTATCATTAAAACAAAAATGTATGTGTAAACAACATATTGTTTTTTTTAGATTAATTTATTGAGTAGAATTAGAGAAAAATCTTAGAAGGTTACACGCCGATTGTATGTGCTTTCTATACAAAATTTTCACTCATATTTAAAGGAAATCAATCTACAAAATTTCGAATTTAATAAAAAAGATAAATGCATTATTTTTTCGATTTTCAATTATAGTTTAACGAGCCAAGTTGTATGCGAAACTTTAGCAAAATCTGTGCCCATTTACTGTTCCTTGACCTTAACTGTACAAATATAAATCTTGATCAATCTACATACACAAATATAAACAATATGACACAGATATAAAGATAAAACATAGATAATGCACCTTAACTATATATATTGTGCCTAAACTCATAAATTTTACATGTCCTTTAATGTATAATGATGTGCAAGAATACTTGAATACAGGTACAGTTTTTTTTGTTTTTTTTTTTCATTTCACTGGATAGTGAATTCCACACTTTTCAACCATTAAAAGAAAAAACACTCGATTTGTATAATTCTGTATTCAATTAAGGGACAATACAATTATCTAATCGAATATTGTAAGATTGGTGACTAGTTGTATGCAGAGTAAGCAGTGATAAGATTAAATACTTTGGTGCCAGTTCATGTTCTTATTTATACATTACTAATGACTTGTGGGAAAGTATTCTCTTAGTAATGGGAATAATTTCAAAAGATGGTTCACGAATATCGTGTTGGATTAAAATAATTATAGCTGCCTTTATTTCAGTTTAAGTAAACTGTCAGTTAAAACTTGTTAGAGTTTCACAATATTAGAAAATATTTTTCATTGGTGTCATTTAAACAAAATGTTAGGTTAGTAAATCATGTGAATGTGTAACAAACAAAGGCAAAGTGTATACGTTCAGAATGAAAATTGTATACGGTGGTAACTTTAAAGAAAGGGCCAGTTTTCTACTCAACGATGATAGTCGTGTTTAAATTTGATGAATAATATCTTGTTAAATTATAATAGTTTATCACAATTTTTCAGTCTTTTTTCATTACTATTTTTATCAAATACATTAACTGTTAAAAACTCAAACTATTTTTTTATTTTCACACGCAGACATTGATTATATTTGACCTATGTTCAGAAGTGTAAGTCATGGAATCATAAACGTATTCCATATACCTCATATTTTGTTATTGATAGTTAGGTTCAAATTTGTCTCCAAGGAACTCATCCAAGTAATTTAGAAGATAATCGTCTGCTGCCCTCAACATCTGACGCAGGTTGTACAATGCAAGAATGTTAACATTCTCGTTGATACGTTGTTCACTATCGATATTCTTCATCGGTAGAACTGTATACGGTGGTAACCTCAGAGAATGAGCCAGTTTTTCAACCCGATCCTTTATATCAGGGCTATGAAAAATCCTAGACAAATCTGCCTTTACGGTTTCAGATAGACAATCAATTTTGGTCATCAAAATGAGCTGAGGAATACCTGAAATCATCAGATGTTTAATTCATTGAGCTAACAAATAGAGATAGATATCTTGTATTTGAATCAAACGTAAATGATGTGTTAATTGTTTGGATTAACTAAGTGACCAAATACGGTTCAATAAACTCATATAAGTTCGAAATAACTGTTTACATATGAATAAATTTTAAAAAAAACCACTTATTTGTTTATAGATATATACATCTCCATGCCTTATATATCATGTACTGTAGTACGACGCTAGATTAAAACTGACGGGAAAAGGTAACACACGGCCGCCGAAAGCTTTATTATTGTGAAGCCCAGGTGGTCGTGTGGTCTAGCGGGACAGCTGAAGTGCAGGCGATTTGGTGTCACGATATCTCAGTAGCATGGGTTCGAATCCCGACGAGGGAAGAACAAAACAGATCTAACATTGTTGGATTGATGTTTAGATGAGTTGTATGTATTATATAGATATTTAAGACAACAACAAAATTCGATAGCGCTTAAGAGACAGTGTCAGTAACTATCAAGTATTGTCCTTATTATGACGGGAAAGTGAAAACAAATATTTTCTTTTAATGTTTTGATATATGGTAGCATACATGATTGGTAATTCATATACATGTTACTGAAGTTGTGTATCCATTGTTTCCATGGTAACGGATAAACAATACTGTTGACAAATGTGAAATGTTACAGTATTGTGTTTAATTTTGATACAGATTACAAATGAAATAAATTTTGCGCAGACTGATTGAATGTGACATTTTCAAGTGTTCAAGTGATTAATAGCCCAAAAATATATGCTAATTTGTTGTTTGTTAAATGAAATGGTCCTTTTTGATTCGAAATACATATGGATGTGTTTAACGACCTTGACTGGCTTTTCAGCCCTCGCACGGTCGGTGATTCGAAATCAGATTTTTTCATGACTTCTGTGAACTCAAAAACGCAACACAGTTTTGGAAATATTTAATATGTACTCCAATATAAATGATTTGGACTAATAAGTTCAAAAATAATAATTGGTAGCCAGCGACTAGAAAAGACATAATTTGATTCAGAACATAGTTGTAAAAGTGAATGTATTGGAGATGATTATCCCCCCTGATTGAACTCTTCGCCTAGAGATAAACTAAATGCACAGGAAGTTGACAAGATTGTCATTGTCAACAAGCAGACAAGCAGACGGACTTGTTTTTCACCCTTTGAAGCAATTATAATGTGGAACAGGAGGAGGATTCATTATTAAACATGACAGAAAACAATGCATGTAAGTTTCTTTTAATTCATATTTTCATTTTAATTTTGTGTACTATTACTATAACTAATATACTACTGTAATAAAACAGTTTCTCAAAAGAAAGTTCTAAACTAATGGCTTTGACTTTGTCTTTGAATATAATCATGATGTCATTAATGAAGGACATAACTGTTCCTTCAGTGTAAGTTTTATATAATATGTCAGATTGTGGTTAATAGAGGTCGGTCATTTAAAAACGTGTCAACCGTATCATATACGTTGACGTATACGCATCTGCAGATAGACCAAAAAAATATTATGTGATCCCGAGCTTAAGACCATTATACGTTGTGCTATATATATATATTTTTTATCTAATTGGATCCTACTAGAGGTTGGTCATTTAAAGACTTATCAACCGTATCGTTTACGTTGACGTTGCAGATTTATTAAATATACAATATATATTTAACAAAACTTAACAAAACAATTAGGAAATATCGAGTTTTTGCGGAACATGTAATCCGACTTTTAAAGATATTCCGGATAGTTGGAACAGTTTATAGGCATGATAGGAGTGAATTCGGTAAAATCGTTTATTTGTATGCTTACTTATGCTCATGTAGAACCAAATTGTTATTTATATAATAATTGACAAATAGAGTGATACTCAGCACTGTTTTATTAAATGTACATGTATTTATATGACATCTGAAGACAACTCGTGTTTCTATTACCTCTTCTGATAACATCGCAAATGAACAATATTCCTTACATGTATATATAAGTAGTACACAGTCTGTCGAAATAACAAGTAATTGTTGAGAAGGGTCAAATTCAAACTTGTTCTCTTTGTAAGAAAACAAAAGTAATAAGGTATGATCTTTAAATACTTTCAGTACTTTTGATCGGTTCGTGCACACAAAATTTATTGGATTAAGGAATACATTGTATTAACTTTGATATTTGCTTTCGTGGATTTGCAACAGTCTGCGTTTAGCCTAAAGAAAATGTGTACGTCGTTGAAAGTTTAAAATCCTGGTCTATCTATAACCACTGATGAGTCTTTTGTAGACGAAACGCGCGTCTGGCGTATATACAAAATGTAGTCCTGGTATCTATGATGAGTTTAGTATACCAAGAAAATTTGTTTCTAATGAATAAATATTATTTCATAGTACGTACATGTACACATGATATTAATTTAGTATGAAGAATAACAAAAATACATAATTTCATATTTCATTAAAAGAAGTCATAATAGTATAAAATATATAACATAAAGAAAAAAAATAATAAGGCAATGGTAATCCGATTTTAAATTCTAATTTTCGGTTTAAATGAACCAGGTTATATTAATCGAATAATATATCGGCGCAATTAATGGGTTGCACTGTGCACTCGTGGGATATTATGGTATGTATTTGGTCAGTAAATTTCACATGGGATAATAGCGAAGCCATTCAACTGTTAAAAGGTTACAGACCAATTAAGACAAAAAAGACGTATGGCAACTAACTATATCCACAGTGAACTTTACCTGGTGTTGAGAAGTAAAACATGTTCTGCTTTGCATGTCTCATCAGCTATGGAATCAAGACGGGTCACGAACAGAACATTTTCGCTTAAATCAAAAACCATGTTGGGAAATCGATCCAACCACTCTCAGGGTACGGGAAGTGTTTTCATTGCAATTTGGGTACTATGACGTTTATCAATGAACGTTTAAACGAAACTCCATATTAATTATACTAAGGTATGTTTTCAGAAGCATATTAATACTTAAGCAAAAAAAGGATGTTGTATACACATTTAATGTATTCCAACGAAACTTCTTTCCCTTCCACTCATCGAAATTGCATTAAGTATTAGAGATACACAGATACTTATTTGTACTTTAATATTTTTACGTTGTGGCCTTATGATCTTTGATAGATACAATGTTTGTTTGCTGCAAGTTCAGTTAAAAAAACTATTTAATATTAACATATCTCGATAATATGTGTTTTTATTCATAATTTCAAGTTTTGTTCTTAAATTAATAAAAGAATTATCAATTAGTCCCATGAAGAATTAAAAAGCTGTACTTTTAATATATCTATTGTTTATTTTTCTATTTGAATGACCACTGAATTACCTCTTGTATATATATACATATACATATAATTATATATGTACAATTAGTATTAATTTATAATTTAATCTTAGCAACAGTACATGTGTTTCATTTAAAGTACATCTATTGGTAAAATAAATCTTATATATATCAAAGTGGAATGATTGCTAATGAAACAACTACTTAGTATAACAGAAACCAAATGAACGCAGTTGTAAGCAACAGTAGGTCACCATGCAGCTTTTAACAATTATCGAAAAGTATACAGAATGGTCAGGACATACTATACTTTCACGATCAAAATAGAGTTTTGTATGTTCTTTCCCAATCAATTTTCGACATAATTTGCACTTCTAAAAGGAAACATTAATAACATTTTACTCTTAATCTGATATACGAAATATTTAGTAAATATATATCATGACAGAGTCAAAAAGTCATTTTCGTATAATCATTTCGAAAAGTGTTTTGTACTGTAAGATTACTGGCGTTTCATGATACAACGGATATTTCAACAGATTCTGAAACTAAATTGCATTTTATTGCATTCATGCTCCGTTACCAGATCTTACCCGATCTGATTGAAATGTATGACCACCGTAACTAATTCTTTCATGATAATTTTTCTCGGTATGCCGTGAAGTCTGCCTAAAGTCAGAACTGGATACAAAATTTTCTTTCCTAATAAAAGTTGTACGGAGTGTTAATTTAACACAACGGGTCACATATGGAGCAGGATCTGCTTAACCTTTCGGAGAACCTGATATCATCCCAGGATTTTGTGAGGTTCGTGTTGTTAAGATTTTCGTTTTCCACGTTGTATCTTGTTTACTATTATCTGTCTCCTTTTTTTTACGATGACTTTGTCGTTTGTTTTCGATCTGTGAGTTTGACTGTCCCTCTGGTATCTTTCGCCCCCCTTTTTATAAATTTTGCTACAGTGCTCTAATCGAGGAATTCTGGTTCGTATTTTGTGTGCGTTTGATGTATAAAAAATTCAAAAATACAAAACATGGACCAACAAAAGTTCAATTTTCTATTCTTTGCACGGGATCAGGTACTAGAAAACTTGATAAAAAATGGTTTGTTAAATTTCATCTTTTAATGAATGCAGTCTTCTGATTTAAGGAAAAAATCAATCTCATTTTTTTCTTTAAATTCGAAAGTCCAGGTTCATAGTCCAGATATTGTATTTACCTTTCTGGTTCATAAGCTCTTGAGTTTTCTTCATTTGTTCTTGTACACGATCAGTCATTGGATAATCTGGGTCGTTATTGGAATCGACAACGATTGCAACGCAGTGTATTCTGTCATGCATTTTTGGGTCTCGTCTATAGAACGGGCTTTCCTTTATTATGCGTGATTTGTCAACAAACTGTTAAAAATTAAATTACAATATTTTAACTGAAGTAAGAATTACTCAACACTTCAACTTTTCATTGATTTAAAAATTTCTCTGATGCCATCCAAGGTGGTTTCTATTTAAAATATATATATTAGAATACAAATTTAATTAAACTCACTTTGTTACGTAACCCTCTTGTTACGTCTTATTTTTTATGGATGCATTTCATTTGCAAGAAATAACGACAGCTAGACGTTTGTTTCATCACAAACACAACAATGACGTCATTCGGTATATGACGTCACACTAAATGACGTAACACTGGAGGCCAATTGAAGAAAATTATAACACTGTTAAACATTCCCTGGTCTTTCATTTTAAAGAGGCAACAATGATTTAAAGATTGGATAATGGCATATATGTGTACCTCCAGTCTCAGATTTACTTTCTATACAGTTTGAGGTTTAATCATTGTTTAAGACCTACTTTCACTTATGAAGTCTTTGCATCGGAACTAAACACATTTATTCAAAAAACACTTGTTGGCATGACACGGGTTATGTTCTTCTCATATATGTTATGATGGTATGATACTAAACCCCTAACGGGAAGGATTGTGCCTGATATTCATATGATGAAATCATAATCTTTCAATCAGTTTAATTGAAGTCTGGAGCTGGCATGTCTGTTAACTGCTAGTAGTCTGTTGTTATTTATGTATAATTGTCATTTTGTTTATTTTCTTTGGTTACATATTCTAACATCAGACTCGGACTTCTCTTGAATTAAATTTTAAATGTACGTATTGTTATGCGTTTACTTTTCTACATTGGCTAGAGGTATAGGGGGAGGGTTGAGATCTCATAAACATGTTTAACCCCGCCGCATTTTTGCGCCTGTCCCAAGTCAGGAGCCTCTGGTCTTTGTTAGTCTTGTATTATTTTAATTTTAGTTTCTGATGTATATATGGAAAGTAGTATCACTGAACTAGTATATATTTGTTTAGGGACCAGCTGTAGGACGCCTCCGGTTGCGGGAATTTCTCGTTAAATTGAAGACCTGTTGGTGACCTTCTGCTGTTGTTTTTTCTATGGTCGGGTTGTTGTCTCTTTGATACATTCCCCATTTCCATTCTCTATTTTATTTCCAATCATGTGATAATGTAATTCTACCATTTAAGGTTACTTAAACTCGAAAAGTTGTATTTTGAATCTAAAATTTACCTATCAGTTGTAATTAGATCTAATTAGCATTGCAATCTTTTAGTAACTGCGAGTACAAACTGTTCCATCGGTACTTTGTGTATTTTGTTTTCTAATCTATTAGTAAATATTCAACATATTTACGAGTTTTGGGGTTTATGTTGATGAACTCTCACAAAATGTTCACTTCATCACATTCCTTATGTGACTTACCAATTACAAGATCCTGTTATTCAGTGATTGTTGTTGGTTAAATTCTGTCTTACTTGTTTTTTCAATTAAAATCAGGCCATTAATGTTTATAGCTGACTACACGATATTGGTTTTGCTCGATGTCGAAAGACGTAAGTTAACGTCTAGTTGCTTTCAGCCATTGTAATTTCGATTCTGGTAGATAAATTTCTCATTTGCAATCAAACCATGTCTCCTTATTTCCATATACACTAATCAACAAAAGTCATATTGTATAAAGCCGGTCCTAGTTGTACGAGTTTCGTTTTGTACTAGACATAGTTAAGATTCTTTTCAGTTGATGTCTAAATAGATGAAGTTATCAATTTGGTTAAAAAACTATACAAGTTTAAGTCCTAAATGCAGTTACTGTTATTCTTTGAGAGTTCCTGATAAAGGTTCACCCAGGAAAGCGCTTCGAAAGCATGAAATTTATAAAGTTTTTTTTTTTTTTTTTTTTTTTTTTTTTTTAAGATCCCTGTCGTTATAGCTGCTGGTGATTAATCAGTCCCCAATAGTATCGTCAGCTCAGAAGTCAGTACATGACATGATTTATAACAAACCTTTCTAAACTTGTTCGTTTTAAACTCATAAGTTATATTAAAAAAATAACATTTAACTCCTTCAGGCAAAGTGTACCTATATGGATTTGACTATTCTCTACCTTAATTTTGGTTGTATAGCCCTTCAACCGTTCCGGTTATTACAAGCATGATAAATTCTATGCAAAGGCCAAAAAATGGTGAATAAAAATCAAAGGAATGTCACACAGGTTAAAAAGCTTATACATCTTAGTATAAACAGCGTACCTCATTTGGTTTCATAACACGATTTATTATTACCATGGTGTATTTTGTTAATGCATTTATTAAAATTATTATGTGTTATGCCAAAATAAACACAAATCAAGGGTACTTGTCCTCGACCCACCAATCCATGATAAATTTTCAGAGCAAAAAAAAATATATTTTGACTTTCTGCTGTTTTCTTTCGTTTTTACAAACAAATGGCAAATTCCTTCATATTTTTTTTAAAGATTGATCAGAATGTAAGATTGTGTTAATGGTGTTAACGGAAATTCCAATAATGTCAGTTTTAATTGCTGGTGATGTCAATGCTAGAACAGGGTCCAAACAATTAGACTTTATTCAAAACGATATTTTAGATACTCATATCTCTTCGTTATTTGAAGATTATAACCCTGATTTTGATATACCAGTCTGTCATAGCCAAGATAGCATTTTATCCCCAAGGGGCAAGGTACTTAACGACTTGTGTGTGCAGACAGAGATCCGGATCTTAATTGGTAGAACCCCTGATGATTATATTGGTCAGCTTACTTGCCACACTCCCTATGGGTAGTAGTGTGGTAGACTATTTTATATCTTCTGAAAATCTTTTAAGTAATATACTGTTTTTAAGGTTCATGATTTTAAAGCCGACCTCTCTGATCACTGCCAAGTATCCACAATGTTAAGGGTTAACTGTAAATTCAATGCAGTGCAAAAAGATGTACACGCTATACCAAGCCAATATATATGGGAAGAAAATTCTGCAGAGAAATTCCAAAATGCTCTATCTTCACCATTGATTCAAGAAAAAATAAAAACCTTTAATAACACAAACTATACTGGTACCTCAAATATTATGATACAAGATCTGAATTATATCCTTTATGAGGCAGCTAATATTTCTATTAAGAAAAAGATTATAAAAAATGTAAATGTTACTGCTAAAGTGGAGAAAAGTCAACAGTCTAAATGGTTTGACCTATCCCTTATGAATATGAAAACAAAATTATACGATAAAGAAAAGCTCTTTAAAAAATATAACCGAGATCCTTATATAAGATTCTCATTCTTTGCTTTACTGAAAAAATACAGAAAAGTAAGAAAAACTAAATATAGACAATTCCGTGCTGATCTTATAGATAACTTGATAACTTGCTAGAGGAAAACCCCAAAAGTTATTGGACTTTATTAGAATCCCTTAAAAATTCAGACAAAAAAACAAGAACAATCATCAAATATAACAAGCACTGAGTGGGCTGAATATTTTAAAGATCTTAACAAAAACACAGTAACTCCTTCTCCTAATATAAAAGATTTTTTACGTAAATTGGAAAGTGCAAAAGTTTTTACTGAGTTAGATATCCTTATTATAGATAAAGAAATTTCTGATGCAATTCATACATTAAAGAATCAAAACTCATGTGGCCCATGCAGTATTTTAAATGAGATGATAAAAAACAGTCAAAGTTTTCTAATTAAAAGTTTAAATCATGTTTTTAATAAAATACTTTCAACTGGAAACTATCCTCAGATATGGGCTTATGGTTTTATAACTGCCCTTTTTAAAAATGGTTCAAAGGATGATCCATCAAATTATCGTGGACTATTGGTGACTAGTTGTCTCAGTAAAGCATTCACAAAAATTCTTACAAAAGATAAGAAAAATTTTGTATTAAAAAAAATATCATTTGTCCTGAACAAATTGGTTTCTGCAAAGTCAAGCGTACTTCAGATCATATGTTTGTCATGAAATGTCTTATTGACAAATATACTCAAACAGGTTTAAAACATTTGTATACCTGCTTTATTGATTTCAAAAAAGCCTTTGATAACGTTTGGCATGAAGTCTTGTTTTATAGAAAACTTGCTGTTAGTGATCTATTTTATAATGTTGTTAAAGATATATATAGTAAAATTTTATTGTCGGTGAAAATTGACCCCAATCATGTAACTGACACTTTTTCATCTTTTATAGGAGTGAGACAGGGAGATCATTGAAGGATGTTCGCTGGTCATGTTTATGTAAAAGTTGGCGCACCGTAAATGGGGTGTAGTCGTAATATTAAAGCAAATAAATATTTCCTATGATTTGTTTTAAATATGAATTCGTTGTTATTAATCAATAAAAAAAATATTTAAAGCATAAGAATTTCCGCGATAAGAAATTGTTTGAATTAAAAATACACGATTTCCGTTTCCGGTTGATTGTAAACAAAGCCGTTTACGGCGTGACTTTTTATCCCAATATACCCCAACATACCCCAATATACCTCAAAAAAACAGTTTCAACATAATATCATTGAATAATAATAACATTTTAGGCATTTCTATGTTATTCTAACACCAATATTTTTTTATTTTATAGATATATTTAATTTCAAATCACATTTTTCCTCGTAACTTGTTCCATTCATGTCAGCCGCTTACGATCACGAAATGACTTTCTACCCCAATATACCCAAATATACTCGAATAAGCAGTTGCAATACAATTCCAATGATAAGGAATGATATATCATGCAGATACATTAAAATTTAACACACCTGTGTACATTTTTTGTGCATTTAGAGGCTTTTAAAACGTTCTTTATTCATGTATTGACGCAGGTTTCACTAAAAACCAGAACTAATGCACCTAAAAATATACTAGTAAATTTTTGCAATTTCTTTTTGTTGAATGTGGCGATTAAAAATGCATTTTGTGTTTTGTTTTCTCTTTAGTTATGATGTATTTTTTTTAAATGAAACTCGAAATTTTTTTCTCAAATTTTTATAAAATAAATGTGGGTAAAATATCATTCAACAACATGAATATTGCACTTAAACGTTTTATTGGACTATATTGGGGTATATTGGGGTAAAAAGTCATTTTGTGATTGTAAGCGGCTGACATGGCTGATAAGAACGTAACAAGTTTTAATGAAAAAAGTGATTTAAAATTAAATATATTTATAAAATAAAGTATTATTGGTGTTTAAACAATATAAAAATGCCTAAAAAGTTATAATTATTCAATAATATTATGATGAAACTGTTTTTTGAGGTACATGTATATTGGGGTATATTGGGGTATGTTGGGGTATATTGGGGTAAAAAGTCGGGAAACAAAGGTGTCGGCTGCAGATGTTTATATTGAAAAATCTTTTTGTACACATTTTTAACCTTTAAAATCGCTTTTATACATCTTTATACGTTTTACTTTTTATATACATTTATAATCAGTAATGGCTAAGCGTACGCCGGGTTTTAAATCTGTAAAACAGCAGCGAAAATCGGAGGCAGTATCTGAAGCTCAAAGAAGTCGATGGGACAGGGAGAATCCAAAATTATTTGACACAACATTTGTTCAGGACCATCCATACGCTGCTGTGTCAAAGCGGTCATCTCCAGATATATCTAAATGTGTTCACGAGGAGATAATTGAAATTGACGGCAGTAACGTAACCGCAGATTTTTCAGAATGGAGAGTAGATCGTAGGGTTGTATAATTGGGAGTTTTGGCTGATGGTCTAGCAGCTTGCAAGAAATTTGGTCTTCCCCTTTCTTTGCAAAACTGCAGAACCATAACCTCTCACGGTCTACCTGCCATTTTGAAGATAGTGTGTGCCAATACAGCATGTCTCTTCACCAACCTAGTCACCGCTGGAAAAAGACATGGAAAAGTATGGGATGTCAACTAAAAATTAGCAGCAGGTAAACATTTTGTTGTAGTAAACATGTACAAGAAAAAGGGGTATATTTAACATGTTTAAGGGGGTGGTAAACATGCTGAAGGGTTATTTTCTTGCAACGTGATCACTGTTTTTTTATTTCACATTCAGTCCTGCAAGACTAATTCAATGTGTTCTGTTAATTTAATTTAATGTATATCATGATTTGCAAATGCGTAATTTGCGTGCTTGATATATATTTTTCAAATAAATTTCTAACACTAACCAGGGATCGTCAAGTAAAAAATTGATTGAATTTTGTTTTTTTATAAAGAGTTAAGGCCTATAAAGGTCAAAGTCTTTATTTTTTAAGCAACATTCATGAATAACAGAAATTATTTTATATTTTATTACCATGCAAGCACCCCTTTACCATCCTCATATATAACACCTTTTATCCCTAGGTGTGTACAAAAAAAAAAACTACCTTGATAGCTTGGTAATCATGGTAATATCACATTTACAAGTCAGGTAATACATGTACATGTATGCTTCAGTGTCATTAAATAAAATGGCGTTTGGGGGTATACATGCATTTACCATCCATGATATCGATGCAGATAATAAATTTGTTATTCAGTGTACTAATACTACATTGTAGTACAAAAGTGAACTTATATCATTAAACAAAATATCTCTAACACTAGGCATGCTTGGTACAAAAAATATATTTTTTACATTGTATATTCCATGATATAAATCAAAATCAGTAAACATTGAATTACTGATATATGCATATGCAATACAAATACATGTACAAAAATGTACATGTAGTGTCAACAGAACAACTCAGCACACATCATGCACATAGTAATATTTTAGAGTGATCACAGTGATTATTAGGATAAAATGTAGGATGCAACCTCATAATTAATTATCATTTTAGATTTTAACAAATCATTATCCCACTATGTGGTGGAAGTATGTATCCTATTAAAAGCACAATACCTGAACTTTTTTTATTGTATTCTGTAGCAACATAATCAAGTTTTGAGTAGATAATTTTGTGTATTGAGCATTAAGATTAAAATCTGGACCAATCAAATATGAAATTACCTCCAAATTAAGTAATGACCATTTATTTTATGTTATTCTTTTAGCTATGATTCATGTAGGACTTGGGGAGCAGCAAGTGAATAGAATTTTAGCAGAGCTCAATATTCCAACAGTCAGCCATTCCATGTTGGATGAAAGACAAAGAGAAATTGGATGGGTGATTGAGCATGTTGCAGAGGAGTCTATCAAAGAGTGGATAAAAGAAATTGCTTTAAATAATGAGTAAGAAATGACAAATTTAATGTTTTAATAAAAGAATGATTTTTTATGAACATAAATCTTATACATATTTGTAATAATTGATCAATTCTTAATTGCGTTATTTTTCTATCCACTATAAATATTATGAAAATGAATTGCTTGCAACAATATATCGGTTTACAGTTTATTAAGAATATTTACATGCTGACTATTTGAATTTATTGCTTAACTGCCCTTGGCTTGGTTATGAATGTTTAAAATAAATATATATGAAATTATTTTCAGATGATTTTTCTTGAATATCATGTATCCCTTCTCTTTATTAATTGTACCAACTTTCATGATTTCTTTACTTTTGTATATGTGTTAAACATGTATTTTCTACTTCAGATGTGATGGAACAGATGACCTAACTCTCTCAGTTGATGCTGGCTGGCAAACAAGAGGAAGTGGTAGAGCATACAACAGTCTGACTGGTAATTAAATATTGACTAAAAAAATTACAGATCTATATTTAAGTGTTTCCTGGATACAATATACATGCACAAATGTAAAAGTATTACTCTTGTTTTATTTGACCTGGCGGGACAGTGTATATTTGTATAATTACATGTAGTAGTAATCTACTGTAATTTGATAGTGTTACAAATATTTCTTCCCAACTATGCTAGTTGTAGATGTATAAAATGTATGATATGATCAGTATATTGATAAAAAAGTAATGTTTCCAATTATTTCTGCCTGCCAATATTATTGCTTAAAGCAAAATTATATGAGCATAAGACAAACATATGTGGCATTAGGCGTTACCCATGACCGTCTGCCTTTATATTGGTCTGTCCAATATTTAGTTAACATATGAGTTTTTCACATTTTAATACAATGTTTATTTCAACTAACCACATATCAATATAATAAACAAGATTCGTATGATTGCAAACAAGACCCACAATAGACCAAAGGAGACAGAAATTAAAAAATATAGGTCCCTGTATGGCCTTTAACAATGAGCAGAGCCCATACAGCATAGTCAGCTATAAAATGTGAAACAATTCAAATGAGAAAAAAAATATATGTAACACATCAAAATACTACAACCACAAAATTACAGGCACCTGAATTTGGTCAGACACATAGTACATACAGAATATGGCATTGTTAAACATGTAAGGGATTACCAACCCCTCCACCTGTTGTCAGTGATGTAACAGTACAACATGATAACAAATTAAAAAAAAATCGCATAACAATACGCACATTAAAATTCAGTTCAAGAGAAGTCAGAGTCTGATGTCAGAAAATGTAACCAAAGAAAATAAACAAAATGACAATAATACATAAATAACAACAGACTACTAGCAGTTAACTGACATGCCAGCTCCATACTTCAATTAAACTGACTGAAAGATTATGATTTCATTATATGAACATCAGGCACAATCCTTCCCGTTAGGGGTTTAGTATCATACCATCATAACATATATGAGAAGAACATAACCCGTGTCATGCCCACAACTGGTTTTTGAATAAATGTGTTTAGTTCCGATGCAAAGACCCTATAAGTGAATCAATATTAACGCCAAAACATGCAATCTTTAATGACCTGACAACAGTATCGTAACTATATCCCTTCTTAATAAGTCTATTCAAAGGTTTTGTTAGTTTTTGAGGTGAATACTGACACCTTTGTGCTTTATAAAGAATATTTCCATAAAAAAGTGGATGTCAAATACCTGAACGTATAAGTAGTCTGCATGTTGAGCTATATTTACGAATGATGTCCTTATACCGATGATAAAATTTAGTAAATGTTTTGACTAGTTTGTATGTATAGACTAGATGTATACATAGAAATAAATCAAACAAAACCATAGAGTGGAGGTGGCCAGGTACTTGTATATCCCAACAACAAAAAGACATTAAGTACTGATCTGAAAGAACTCACAGTTACTGACAGCTGATTCTAGGCCAACATCAACTAATAAAAAAATCAGGCATCTAAGACAAGCTTGCAGTTCAGTGGTATCACTTTCACCTTCTTAAGTTTTGTCCCTTTTCTGTTTCACCAGCTGAAGCATCTGTGTTTATAGAGACATTCATATTTATTTAACAGGGCATTGCTCAATGATAGGTTCCAAAACCGGGAAGATTTTGGGTAAAAAGTGGAGATCAAAGTCCTGTAGAACATGCCAGAAAGCTGAATATGAAGGTAAGATAGTAAGAAAACATACATGCAGAAAGAACTTTACTGGGAGTGCAAAGGCCATGGAACCGGACATGGTGGAAGAAATGGTCACCGACTGTATAGAAAAGGGGGCAAAAATCACAGCCATTATTGGAGAAGAAGATACCACCACTATTGCAAGACTTAGGGCTAAAGTTGATCCAAGAATAAAGAAACTCTCAGACAGCAACCACATTAAAAAAACCTTTCAGTTCCAGTTTATATGATTTAAGAAAAAAAACATTCCTGTGTCTCTCAAAAAGTTATTAACTACCTGATTAAATGCTTCAACTACCTCATAGCTAAAGGCAAAGGCAAACTAGAAGAAATTAAACAAAATTTAGATGCACTGTCAAAGCATCCCTTCGGAGACCATAGTGATTGCAATGTCAGTTGATGTAGGTTTATTGAGGAGTCTGGTCTGAAATATAGGTCATTGCCATATGGTAAACCTTTACATGACAAATCTTTTCAAACTTCACTTACAACTGTATTAGAGAAATACAGAAAAAATCCAGAAAATCTTGCTAATCTAGGAAGCATCCAGAGCAATGAGAGCTTTAACAAAAGTGTTGCCGCTAAAGCACCAAAGAATAGGTTTTATGGTGGTTCTGGAAGTTTAGGCTACCGTATTGCTAATGCCGTAGCACAGAAAAACAAGGGTCACCAATACACGGTAGATGTAAGGAAGTGTGTTGCCTGTCAGTGATATCCCACTTGTACAAATAATTATTTTTTTATTCATGGGTTTAAAACTTTATGTTATTTACTTGTCAGAAATTCTCAGAACAAGTTTTCAAGGGATAGATAACTAGTGATGCTAGTATTTTAAGAATTTTGTTATCTTCTGAGAATAAAAAAATATTTACATGTACAAATGGGTTATCAGACTGCATGTTCAGTTTTATGATTCACAAGTTTTATGTTTTCAGAAATTTGTTAAATTATTACATTGTTACAAATTTTAGAGACCAAAATTTATGGTGTACTTTAACTTTATACACATATAATCCCTTTTTGAGGGAGAGTTTAATTTTGCATGAAATGTTGGATACCGTCTAACCTATTTTAGTTTTTTATTCATTACTAATAATCAAAAATAGGGCTGTTCTAAATTTTAACTTATAAAGAGGGATAAAGGCTGCACTCAAAACAATTTGTTTTGGTAGGCTGTATTTTCCTAACAATTATGTAAGAATTGTATGTGAAATTAAAAAAAAATGTCATGGTTGTGGGAGTCTTAATAAAGTGCCCCTTATATCCCCAACCTCCCTACCACTCACACACCCATGTGTTTAATCTTGAACAGTCCTATTGAATGACAGTACATGAATATCCATAAATGATAATGCCAAATAATTAAAATAAAGAAAACGATCTATTGCCATCTGTCTCTTTTATAATCAAAAGTCTTATTTCATTTTTAGAGACATACAGTATATAAGTGTGCATGTATAGTAAATCAACTATGTTTCTAGTAATTTTGTCATCTTCTGGAATCAAATGTAAAACCTGCATTGTTTTTGAGAATCAAAATAACTTTTATTCTTATTTCTTTAATATCATTTTCATTGCAGGTAAATGTATCAACAGATCTATCTCCTGGGATATATACCCAGAAGTTAGCTACCCTCAGAGATCTTCGGGCTAGAAAGAGGAGAGCTATTGCCACCACCAAAGCAGCAAAACTACGCAGAATTACTTTAAAATGAAACCGGTAATTAAGCCTTAATTTTCTTCAGCACACTATTGTGGTTTTTAGCTCACCTGGCCCCTTGAGCCAAGTGAGTTTTTCTAATTACTATGTGTCCATTAACTTTAACAAAATCTTCTTCCTTGAAACTACTCGACCAAACTTAGCAACAATTATTATGGGATAATTTGTTTTAAATAAGTGTGTCGGTTGACCCCACCTACTAACAAACATGACCCCCATGGCTAAAATAGAAAATAGGATAAAAGTGCAAGTTTTGTCTTTTATCTTGAAAACCATTATAAATGGAAAAAATCTGACTAAGCAAAAGGGTTTAAAATGTTGCGCTCTACCAATTGTCTATAAACATCAAAATTCATGTTGATATGGACTTGCATTTCAGTCTTAAAAAATTTTAAAAGGAATTTATAAAATTGTGACCCGTCTTACAAATTATTTACTACTAATATAAAAAAAGAAGGTGTGGTATGATTGCCAATGAGACAACTATCCACAAGAGACCAAAATGACACAGACATTAACAATTATGGGTCAGCCTACGGCCTTCAACAATGAGCAAAGCCCATACCGCATAGTCAGCTATAAATAGAACATAGGGGTCAAATGCAGGTTTTGGCTTATATCTCAAAAACTAAAGCTTTCAGAGCAAATGTGAGAAAATTGTTCAATTGGTCAAGATCTATCAGCCATGAAATTTTCAGACGAATCGAACAACTCATTGTTCGGTTACTGCCACTCAATTGGTAGTTTTAACGAAATTTTGCATTTTTTTTGTTATTATTTTTATTATTATAAATAGGTATAATTTGTAAACAGCAATAATGTTCAGCAAAGTAAGATCTACACAAAAGTACATATGACCAAAATTGTTAATTGACCCCTTAAGGAGTTATTGCCCTTTAAAGACAATTTTCGCAATTAGTCCATCAAGTTTGCTTACATTTAAAAATCTTCTCTGAAAAATAGGTGAGCGATTCAGGCTCTTGAGAGCCTCTTGTTTTCAAAACACCATCTTAGCTGAGTGAAAAAAGGAGAACACTGACTTCAATACAATGTAATCCAACATATAACAACAAGCTCAAGTAGCCCATATGACACAAGCATTCAGTACATATATACCGGAAGAGAATCAAGCAAAGTAAATTCATATTTTGAAATTAACCATTTGGTTTTCTTTGAATTTCAGGAATCAGAAAACATCTGCGTGCGAGATAAGAGAAAGTACAACTTATAAATCAAATGCAGCCCTTTGTGATTTGAAGGAAGAAGATATAAATGAAATACCACCTCCATCATCAAAACCTGAAAATAATGTCATGTGCTTGGAAGATGCAACAGAGTATACTCAAATATATTTTGATATTGAAGCTACAGTTTTAAGCCATCACATTGTATCGATCATTTGTTGCGATTTTGCCTTTTTTGCATCATTAACGTTTTGATATACCATCTGGAAAACTACAAAAATTAGAAGTTAGGATTAAAAAACAAAGAAATTATATTTCACTCTTGAAAAAATACAGATATTTTTTTTTTTTATACAAGACAGTTTACGGTAACAAACATTTGCTCTTTATTTAATTTGAAAGTAATAAAAATTCATCCTAGATTCTTTTGTTATTATTTTGAAATTAAGTTAATATTCAGCTCACTAATTACGAAACATATTAATCGATTTTATGTTAGTTTGACATGTACTTCCTGTTAATACCGGAGTTTTATATATACAGTGCCAGGTCATTTTCTATTAAAGGTTGGGAACAGGATTATCAGATATAAGCATTAAACTCACTGACCCACTTATTTGTTTTTCACTTATTTAATGACAAGAAATCAATCATCTAAATTTATTCTTTGATTTTTTACAGGTCGAACATCACACATTACTCAGCTATCAGTGATTAGAGGAGAAGAAATGTTTTCTACATATGTGTTGCCATCTTGTGAAATTACCTCAAAAGCAGCAGAAATAAAAGGATTAACTTTTCAAAACAATTCTTTATTTTTTCATAATGAAATTGTGCCAGCTTTAAACATAAAAGTAGGTCTTATTAAATTTATCCAATTTTTAGAAAAATCTGAAAACAATGTTCTATTTGGACACAATATTTTCAATTATGACTGTCCTGTGTTGTATAATGCTTTAGATAATTGTAATTTACTTTCTAGATTTGAAAGCAATATTTTAGGTTTTGTTGATACTTTGAAATTGTTTAAAAATGTATATCCAGGTCTGCATTCATACTCTCAATCTAAATTATGTCTAACACTTCTTGATTTTACTTATGGTGCTCACAATGCCGAGGAGGATGTAACTGCATTGCAAAAGCTTGTAAAAGAAAAAAATCATAATACATGTCAAATGAAAACTGCTTTTTATTCAAAACATTGTATTTTGTATCAATATTCTTGTTTGAAAAAACTACATCAAAATCTTCCATCATTGAAATTACTTATTAATACTAAAGTCATAACCTTAAGAACAGCCACTGCCATAGCTAAGAGTGGGCTTAATTTTTATCATTTAAAGTTAGCTTTTACAAGAAATGGTATATCTGGAATTAAATATATTTTTACAGAAAAGTGTGGATCATCTGTTAGAGTTACAAAATCATCTAAAATTATGTCAAGTGTATCAGATTTTTTTGAAAAATGTAGAGAAGCTTTTTTGTGTAATATTTTATCACATGTTTATACTGTACGATAACATTTTGTAAGGGAATTCAATGTTTGCTATACCACTCTTCTCATTCAAATCAATTTATGACAATACCATAGATCAATCAGAATGAATTTTAGGAAATGATTTTACTTTGAAATCAAATATTATTTGTTGAACATTATATGGACAAATTTTCTATATAAAGTAAATATTTATATGTACTTTTGAAGCCGAAACTTTTTATCGCCTTCAAGTAGTTATGCAAATGAATGATCTGAAAACTATACCAATACAGAACGACCAGTTTTTGCAATTTTAGCAAAACTGTTAGTTTACAAATTTTTATTTGTTATGGCTTGAATATTTACTTGGAATATCTGTCATTTTCTTCATACCCAGTTAACCCTCATTATGATGTTGTGATCCGTGCATTGTTATTGAATCTTGTGCAATTATATTGGATCAATTTGTTATTAATTTACCTTGAAAGTGTTTATGCTTTTCATACAAGTATATTGACTTAATCAGACCATGCTGTTTGGTGTGAGCTAAGGCTCCTAGTTGAAGACTGTACTTTTACCCCTAATAGTTTACTTATATAAATTATGATTTAAATGGAGACAAGATTAAGTTATTGTTATAAGTTCTGTTTAATATTAACTTTACATGGTAGGTCAATGCTATTTGATCTATGCAATCAATTGGAGGTGAATATGTCAGTCTGACATCTGTAACTGACCATGTTTTAAATTTTAAGGAGTGACAAAGTTAAGTTTTTGTGATAAAGTCTGTTTCCTCAGTTACCATATATGGTAGGCCAATGATACTTAGTCAATGGATTCATCCAGATGTGTACTTGTCAGTCTTGTGTACACATGTCACCCAACCATGACCTCATTTGCATGGTCCAAACGTTAAAATTTCGTGATTAGGCCTGTTTTTCAATATTCTTCATAATATATAGGTCAATGATATTTGGTCTACATTCATGTGAAGGATTATTGTGTGTCAGACGCCTGTCAGCTGACCATGACTTCTATTTCACAATTCATTGATCATGTGAAATTTTCAGGAATTTCCAATCTTCAGATACTATAAGCAATATTTTTTCTCTTATTAGGTGTATGGGATTCATTGTATGCACTCTTGTGAATCTGTTTTATGCATGTGCTTCCAGATAGTTAGAAAATTTGGTTGCCTTTGCTGATAAAAATTATAACAAGTTGATGTAACAAACTTTGAAATGGATACATGCAGTTGAGAATACATGAATAATTATAGATTTTTCTTCACTTTTTGTGTTATTTTAGTTCTAGCTTTAAAAAAAATAGCACATGATGATCTATTCTTCTTTTTCAAATTTTAGGGAAAATGTATTTAGAAAGATTTTGTGACATTTTTTTTAAAATTGAAATAAAATCAAAAGGTATATTTTAAGAAAATAGAGAAAAATCAAGCATTTCTGTACTTTTTGTTTTGTTTTTGGCATCCATTTGTAAATAAAGCGCATAGTGGTATATTTTTTCTTTTCTTGGAAATGTATGAATAAGATTTTCTGAAAAGTTTGTGAAGTTGTATTTATAAAATAAATGTTTATTCAAAGAAAATAGAGAAAAATCAGGCATTTTCCCGTACTTTTGGATGTTTTCAGCTTTGTAGCTAAAAATAACGCGCATGATGATATATTTTTTTCTTGGAAATTAAGGACAAATGTATGAAGAAGATATTCTGAAAAGTTTGTGAAATTGTATTCATGAAATAAATGTTTAATCTAAGAAAATAGAGCAAAATCAGGCATTTTCCCGTACTTTTGTCTGTTTTCAGCGACTAGCTAAAAATAAAGCGCATGATGTATTTTTTTTATTGAAAATTAAGAACAAATGTATGAGGAAGACATTCTGAAAATATTGTGGGGATGTATTTATTACAAAGATGTTTATTTTAAGAAAATACCAAGAAATCATGAGTTTTCCCGTACTTTTTCAAATTTTAACTAAACTGCTAAAATAACACAATTTGTTGATTGGTTTTATAGAAAAAAATATTGAAAAATGTAACACTGATATGTATTCTACTTGTTTTGCCACTAATAAAAATATTTGTACACTGTAAATGTATTGTGCATCATTTTTTATAAGAAACCTGTTTCTCTAGCTTTTCACAACTATGGCATATATGGGTATATTTTAAATGAGTATACCGAAAAAAAGAGCGCATGAACCCATATTTTTTTTTACATTTTTCTGAACATCTATCTATACTGAATGTAAAAAACCTGGAAAAAAAGGATCCTATTTATTTTGAGTTTGAGCAGCAATCATCCTTAAGTCCCATCTTATACAACATTTTTTCGTTAATTATATTCCCGATATATTTGATGAGGATTGCTTTCCAGTTAAACTAAATAATACAAAAATTAATTGTCTGATGTATGCAGATGATCTAATTTTGCTTTCTGAAACTCCTATGGGTCTACAAGAATGCCTTAATAAACTACAGATATATTCAATGTCATGATTTTTAGAAATTCTGGCAGACTTCTTTCTACCCAATTTCATTTAAATAATACCCCCCTAATCAACACAAAAAATTATACCTACTTGGGTGTCAAGTTTAGTAGTAATGGCAAATTTACAGATGCCCAACATGAAATGTAACATAAAGGGATAAAGGCCTTAACTAAACTAAAAAATGTATCTCAGGTCATAAACCAAAAGTAAAAACTCTACTTCATGTTCTTGACCATGACAGTCTTAATGTATGGCAGTGAAATATGGGGTGACATTAACTTTCATAAACTAAACACTCAAGGAGATAACTATTTCAAAAAACTTTGTGGAGACCTGGCAGTAGAGGAGGCTCATTTAAGCTTTTGTAAATTTATACTTGGAGTAAGTAAAAAAGCAACAAATATTGCAGTTATGGGTGAACTGGGCACATATCCTCTATTTTTGGAGGTTTTATTAAATATGTTTAAATACTATATACGTTTAACAAAATCTGATGATTTATTATTAAAAGAGGCTTTCAACCTGTAAAAGTCTCTACATGATGAGCAGAAAAAGAGCTGGTATACAAGTATTCAAACTTTATTTAAATACTTTACCATCAATGAAAATTATGCACTTAATTTAAAGACAAAGTTAAAAACTATTATTATATGATGTGCTTCTTTCGCTTTGTGAATAAACCCATGCTCTAAATCCAATAAAAAAAATCACTTGCTTATATTGACAACTGCAGAATTATGAATTTTATCTTTTCATAAACTTAAAACACTCCCAAACTCTTAAATGATGCACATGTAGTTACTAATTGATTTATTATGACTGTATTGTGTTGCATTTGGAAATTGACATATTTGACCTAGATACGACAACCGTCAATGCTGGCAGTTCAAAACTCCTCCCCCTGAAAATCACAGTGCCAGTCGTTTGCTTCTTTACAAACAAGAAAGGTAGGTTAATGAAAGAGCCTACACAATGACTCTACACTTATACACATTTGACATAGAAATTGTCTTAATTGTCCTAATTAGAATCGAAATAAGTGATTCAAGCTATACTTTATTGTAGTTTTAACATGGGTAGGCATTATATTCATGTTATTTTAGCCCTCACTATCGCTCTGGCAAATATAATCACGAAAATAATGCCTACCCATGTTAAAACTACAATAAAGTAGCTTTGCTTGCATCAATTATTTCTTAATTTATGCAAAAAGATGCAATTAAAATATGATTTAATATGGCAAACTGAGCTTAATATTGATTTCAGAGGCAATAAACTATATGGGAACAAGGAAAATTCTAAATATAGAAATTACTTAACAAAATTCCGTATCAGTCCTCACGATTTTGAGATTAAGAGGAGAAGGTACAAAAATCTGAACTTATCTGTAAATCGTGTGGAACTGAGGTTGAGGATGAAATTCATTTTCCTCTTCAGTGCCACAAACTTTCAAATATTCGTCTAACTTTTTAAATGAAATAAAACAACGGTTTAAAAATATTAGTGGTTTAGATATTAAATCACAATTTATTTGGCTTATGTCTTCTGAAGATATTTTCTAATCCAGAAACTCGGAGAATTATTGGAAAAATTATCCCCATAGAGGAAAGTTTCCTTAAATGATATATAGATGTAGTAATGCCCAGTGACCCTCCCTCCCCTTTTTCTTAACCTAGTTATATTATTAAACACTGTGCTTGTTGTATTCTTCTGCTTATCTTGATAAATATTATTTTATAACATTGTGTCTTAATCATTACGAATCACTTGAAATCATTTGTATGTAATCAATGTTGATTGTTCTGCTCCTTGTGGGCGCTTTGATTTGCAATAAAATATATTTGATTTGATTTGTCAACTACCACACCATCGTTGAATTTTATCAAATCGAAACGCTATGGGGGTTTTTATTATTTGGTGTGATTTTTTTTTTAATTAGCTAAAAATTGCGAGAACATTTTTTATCAAAACGTTTGATAAAAATCTATATATATATATTTATATATGAAGGACTCAGAGGCGGATAGGTACGCTAAAGTGCGTTGATCATGCTTGAGTGCGATTGGTCTGTGCTAAAGTGCAATTATAAGTTAAAAATCTACAGTTTTTTTAATAGTTATCGGGAGTATATATTTTAATAGTTAGTATACAGATTTGTTGGAGCAGGATCTGCTTACTCTTCCGGAGCACCTGAGATCACCCCCCGTTTTTGGTGCGGTTGGTGTTGCTCAGTCTTTAGTTATCTATGTTGTGCCTTGTGTTCTATTATTTGTTTGTTTGTCTTTTTCATTTTTAACCATGACGTTTTCAGTTTATTTTCGATTTTTGAATTTGACTGTTCCTCTGGTAGCTTTCTCCCCTTTTGCATTCGTTATAGTATATGAATATTCTTAGAGTTTCATATTGAAAAAAAAGTTCGTCCCCTTTAATTTTCTGCATATATATAATTCGCGGTTTTATTTTACTAATTATTATGTTCCTCTCATTAGGGCTTCGACTGGTTGCAGTTATATTATAAAGACCTGTGTGCATATAAAACATACCACGCCTCCATTGAACTTTAAGGAGACTTATAGTAGGGTGCCCAATCAACAAATTTGGTGAATTTGCCTTAACAGAATTAAACACGGCAATATATTATATCATTGGAAAGAGGAGAACAAGCCTCATCGAAATACCGTTGTCGTCGTTGTCTGCCGTGGTCACATTTTTTTTAATCAGGGTCAAAGGTCAAAGCAAAAATTCCAGAAAAATGCACAGTCACATTTAGATAGATTGTTTCTCCTACATATATGCGTTTGGAGCTAAATAAAAACAACCAATTTATTGAAAAATATCTTGTGTATCTACATTTAGAACTCATTTTATATTTTTATCGCCAAAAATGACTTTAGATTAGCTTTTTTGCATATAGGGTGCAAATTTGAAATTTTCAAACAGCTGTTAAAAAACAGTGACCTTGACCTATATCAATTTCTAAATTTGAAATTTTTGTATTCAACTAATTACAAGTAAGATCTTAAGATGTTTTTAGATCTTAACTTTAATAATCTGTCGAAAATAAAATGTGTTTTTCACGTCTTTTGATATTAAGGTGTTCGTCAATTTTTAGGTAAATATCAAATTTCTGTTATTGGGTGTTAAAGAGTATATATAAATGATTTGTTTCGAAATTTGTGTAACATTAATGTCAAACTTGGTTGAATAAAAAGCTCTGTTTAGCTTTGCTTTTCAGAAGTAAATATTACTGAAAACGGAGAAAAAGGGGGGTTAAAGTTAAACGTCTATTAGAATCAGGTAAAGCACCCCATCCCTACATATAAAGATGACTAAATGAGCAACTTACGGCAATACTGTTTACAAGTATTCCAAAAATATAATAAGGGAGAGGGTTATGTACAGCACCGATGTACTTTACTAACAATTGGAAACAAAAAGGCGTGAGGGACATTAAAAACTTATAAAATGAAGACAAGCTGACAACAGCATGGCAAAAAAACAAAAAAAGAACAAATGCAAATAGAAAATTATGATCGAAGCTACTATTACCTACTATGTTCTATTGTCTCATGCAGTTTAAGCCCACCAACCACGTCAAGGTAAGATATTATATTGCAGGGGTTTTTTTTTGTTGTTTTTTTTTTTACATTTCTTTCCCCACTAGATAGATTATTACCCACGACTTCTAAAATTGAGTAGATGTTTTATTTTTAATTGTTTAGAAAATATTATGGACTGCTTGATTTTCATTCGATAGCTAACAATGATTCATAAGGTACAAACAGAAAAATTAAATCTTAAACATTGTCATCTTCGTCGTCACCAATGTTTCTAACTGCAACCAGGCGAATATTTACATTTTGACATGTCATTTGCCTAACATGGGCATAAATCTGTAATGATAGATATTGGAAGACATCAAATTTAAGTCTGGAGTGAAGCTCTTATTACATATTGTTTTAAAGTAGATTCACAAGGAGGACGTTTGGCAAGGGAGAAATTTTAAATTGTAGCCAATGTTACGCTCAATTAGTTTAGGTCACAATTATCCATTTTGAGTTTTGGCTTGAGATCATTCAACCTAACAACAAGATCTCGAGCTGCATCTATAGATTCATCGATGTCACAATTAGAAAGGTTTGACAAATCAGTGAAATCATCTGGTTTGTCCTTCAAGACTAAAAAACAGTGCGCTTACTGATCCTAAACAGGGATGATGTTGTATCGCATCATGTTACAGCATGTGCGGCTGCTAGAATGTTACAGATGGAAAACCCGAGACTTTTACATATTTCGTGGACAGGTATACAGCGGCGCAAATCTTGTGTGCAAGTTAAATTGCCGGTTTGAAACCATGCATATGCTGCATGGAGAGAAGTAATGAACGCATAAGATCAGAACATCTGTATTTTGTGACTTTATCATTATCCTACCCTTGATTCATTTCACACTGAACTCTTTGTCTACATGATTAGCATGTATATTCATGCAAGTATCTACTTCATGGGGCGTACAAAGTAATTCTTAAAACCTGCATACTCCTTCTGAGCAAATGTATACGAGCCTTGAAAGTGCTAGCTAGATAAATGTTTTCCTCATGTATCATAGTAGCTGTTGATCTACCATGAAGCTGAACAATCGATTCGCCAAGAAATCTGATTAAGACCTTCTGGTTCTCACTGACTCGTAGAAACTTTTTCCAGTCCGGAATTCGACGACCTTCTATTACATATGACCTTAAACACTTAGTTTTACAGACGAACAAGAACTTGATTAAGCTTTAAAATAACTCCAGTTGTGTTTGCTAGTGTAAGACTTTTAGCAAGAATGGTGGTATAATATTTTGTAATCATCAGTACGAAGATAGTCTAGGTCTGAAGCATCATGCAATATACTAAAGTATACATGATCTTTCCGTTCGATAAAGCTTTTGTTTGTGCTAATTCTTCGCATATTAATAGGCAATTCAGTAGAAGATACCTGACATATATATAACACACTTATCCCCATTGTTTTTCATGCCTACTTCGTTTAGGGCTTGATGGGAATAATTTTACAGGACTGTGATTGTGTGCCATATTCCGGGTCTGAAACGTGACCGAAGGATTTGACTTGTATGTTACAATTATATCAAAACTATCAATTCAAAAAAACAATTAAAGTTATAAAAACCAACAAAAAAAATATTTCCTAAATCAAAACAACGATCTTCAAACTAACTGGATTATTCAAAACATAAAAATCAACCATACCACCACAGGCACTCGTCTCAGAAAAATAAATGTCCTATATACCTTTATATAACACAAGGTACTTAACTCGCGTTTTGAAAAAGTCAGAAGGTAACGAAATTCCGTTTTATGCCGATTTCTCGGCTGTCAACCCCACTTAAACTTGTTATGTCGTAAATCTTAATTGATTTATCTTCACAATAAAATTGAGAATGAAAATGGGGAATGTGTCAAAGAGACAACAACCCGACTATAGAAAAAAACAACAGCAGAAGGTCGTGTATAACACGCCTACTGTTGTTGTCGGAATCATCCGTAACAGTCCTTCCCAAGTATGTCAATCGTAATTATTTCGTCTACCTACACAAAATTGGCAATAAACGTCTCGAAGTAAATGATTAATTATAAAAAATGTTTTAGAAAAAACTGTAATTTTTTGTCTGAATAGAACTTATCCCCCAGTTAGTAAAATTGTATAAGATACCTTGAAAAAAAAACCTCACCAGTGTTATTTATGGTATGTCTAATAAGTTACGAGTTTCCTTTTTTAGATACAAATTTTCCCATGACGTCAATTTCATTCAGACTCTCTCTTGACTTTACGTATGCAAATGAAACAAGATCAGATAATCATTTAGACTTTCCCATAAAATTGACCAATCGGAAAGCGAGATATTTAAGGAGACGTGACGCGTTTATTGCCAATTCTTCAGCGGTTAGCAAAATTATTACGATTGACATACTTTGGTAGGATTGCTTCGTATGATTCCGACAACAAATGTAGACATATTATACATTGTAAAGATAAATCAATTCAAGATTTACGATATAACAAGTTTTAATGGGGTTGACAGACTAGAAAGCGGCATATAACAGAATTTCGTCACCGACTAACATTTTTCTAAAATGCAAGTTAAGGTTTTACGAACTTTTCAAACTTCAATAGTATCAAAACTACAGATATAATGAATAATAAATTTTATAATTTTATAATTTTATAACAAAAAACGCTGTATTCAAGGCTGTGGATTTTCTATAAAAATCTTGATTTATTTGACACAAAGTACTCTTTTTCTATTAAATGCAATGAAACATTAAATAAGAATGCTTTGTATCAAGTTTACCCTTGGTATATGTACACAATGGTCTATCTCTATTATGCATTATATCTGTAGTTTTGATACAATTGAAGTTTGAAATTTTCGTACAAAAATGGCTACAGAAGGGGTCATAAACCTTAAGTACCTTGTGTTTTATAAAGGTATATAGGGGGGAATTCTGAGACGAGCGCCTGTGCATACAACAGGCAAATAAGAGAAATGAAGTTAGTGATAATTGTCCTAGTTAATGACCTGATAGTGTTACCTACAAAACGATTAACGGCACGAGAAAAGGCGTGTTTGAATCCAGGCAGAATTATCACTAAATTTGTATTTTAAATTGCTATTTTCTTCTCACCGATTAAGATTACACGAAAGATATTTGGCACAAATATGAACCATGTCTTTTTAAAGTAATCAGAGTAAAAATCTCGTGAAAGTTACAAGCAATAAAGTTTCTTTTGTTCAAAATGTGTCTTACTAAAATCTTAAAATACTTATACTTAAATTATATAAATCTTTTCAACTTTCGTTATAAGATAAATTTAAATTATAGGCTGAATGATAATTATCATTTGAACAAATAACACAAAAGGCAATAATTTTATTTTTCGTGTTGAAGATGGACTGTATGATGAGGTATCTTTGGGTACCCTACACTACAAACCATTAAAGTCTGAAATGGCCTAAATCTGTACTCGACTGAACTGATTTTTACTCGAACAGTCTGAATTGGTCTGACTTTTACTTAATATTACTCGACCCCAGTCTGAACCATACTCGACCGTATTGAATCGTACTTGACCCTTATCTTTGCCGTTGAAAATAGTCTATTACTCGACCAGTCTGAAACAGTCTTAACCCATTCTCGACCTGTACTTGACCTATTTTTCCAGTCTAAACCATACCTAATCAAAGGTCTGAACAATACTCGACCAGTCTGAACCATACTAGACCTAATAACCTCTACTTTTATAACTGTCAAAATAAATTTCTTTTTAACTGACATATATAACAACAGCCTACAAAATTTATAAATTGTTAAACCTTATATTAGAATTATATCTATTATTATATTTAGGATAAACAAAAATATATTATAAATAATTTATATCAAAAAGGGATAAAATTAATTAAATAAATAAAATTAAATAAATAAATAAAATTGATTAGAGGTGAAATATAAAGTATTACCTCTGCTTTGGGCAAACTCATAAATAAGATCACACCTGGTCAGAGGTATCAAATTCTAAATAACATTTATTCAAAATTGCAACATCCTGTTTAACTTAAATAACAAGGCCTTTCGAAAATATACTAGATAAGTAATACACGAGTTTAAGAAAATAGGTCTTTCTTTTTACCTGTAAAACACATATAGACTGAGGTAATAAGACCATATTAAAGTGCTTTGTGTATGACATGTCTTTAATTTGACAAAAGTTACTAAAACTAATTGAAATATTTTTTTACTGTCACTTTAGAACATATTTTCTTTTTTAAAAAGGTTATCAAGGATTGCCAAGGAAATTCTATTATTATGATTATATTAAATTATTGGTTTAATAAAACAAAACAATTAAGGTCTCATTTCTTTTAAAATTATTAAGTTGTTTCATATACTATTATACATGTATATATATGAATAAAAAAAACATTCACTGCATTATTAACTTAACTCAACTGACACCATAAATCTATACTAGGCTTAAGTTAATGGTGAAAATAGGTTAGTTACCATAAAATACTTCGTAAATATTCATAAAATTTTGAATAATATTTAAAATATTAGTCACAATTCATTTTTTAGATTATTTGATCAGCTTGTTTTATTTATATTTTAAAGTTGATATATATGATTATGTACATGTTGATTAATATTGTGTTGAAGTTATATTATGAATGATTATTGTGAAATTTTAATACTTTGTTGAATACATTTTTAATTTCCTAAACTGATAAAATTCAGTAGATAGATACAAAGAATAGGTCTAGGTTGGTTAAGACTTGGTCGAGTATGGTTCAGACTAGGTCGAGTACGGTTCAGACTAGGTCAAGTACGGTTCAGACTAGGTCGAGTATGGTTCAGACTCATATAAAATTGTTAACTACTGGTCAAGTACAAATTCAGACTGTTAAGTATGGTTCAGACTTCAGTCGAGTCTTATCAAGTAAATTTCAGACCAATTCAGACTGGTCGAGTAAAAATCAGTACAGTCGAGTACAGATATAGGCCATTTCAGACTTCTATTGGTTTGTAGTGCTAAAAAGCCACAAAATTTTGAAAAACGTGACCACGGGAGCTTACGACGACATGCATGATTGGAAAATATATTGATTTTCCAATAGTTTGCATATATATATATATATATAGCCGTGTGTTATCCGTTAACTTAAACTCGTTAACTAGACTTCTTTTTTGATACTGGGTACCCTACTATTAATCTTTTGATGATTTTGAGAAGAAAAAAATCCGCAGCAGGAAGTTTACCCCCTTCTCCACAAATCAGTCTCCGTTTCCCGAAATATTAAAAGATTATACGCTTTGTTATTAACTTAAAATCCAGAAAATTGAATTTGACAGACAAATTAGCTACATTGACACGATAGCTTCAAACCATCAATAATCAGCGTGACAATCGCGGTTTGTAGTACCAATGCGGTTCAGAGTCCTATATATATATTGGCCTAACCGTGTATTTATCTGTAATATTGCCATCTAAGATTGCTTCAATGTCGAACTGATCAATTTCATGCGCATCTTCAAATCCACGACAATCACAAATCCTGAACCGAAGAGGTCGTTGATTTGATACAATGGTGTAGACATTGAACTGTAATTAAAGAAAAATGTAATATGCATACACCAAAGGCTCTGTTCTTATGATAAAATATACACAAGCTCTGATGCCTCAATAAACTAAATTACAAATATTTAACATTGCAGAGTAAGACAACAATCGAATTGATAGTACGTAGAGTGTTTGTGCTTTTCTAGGTGTGATTTTATAAAGTTATATTTTCGAATCTGAGCACGTTTTTATTTTAACAAACTGAAATTAAAATGTAATATAGTAGTAGATTCATGTAATATTTTTTTCTATTTATAATGTAATGCACTCAGCTGAAAACTATACGTAACAATGATAGTTCCTTGGAAAAAATACCAAAATCAAATAAAACTAAGTAATGTACGAAATGTTCTTTGTTATTCTAAACTAGTGTTTAATGTTCATTACCAAAACCAAATTAAGAGAGCATATTAAAGCGATGTTTAGAAATACATCTTTATTAGTTTTTTCAAGTATTTATATTTATTTATGTTAGAGGAAGAAATAGTTAACCTTCTCATAAACTTTTCATTATGAATTACGTTGTTTAATTGTTAGTTTAAAAGTTTTACAAACGTAATACTTATTTTATTGAATAATACTACAACTTACCGATTTTGTCAGGCTATTGTCCGAACTTCCTGCCCTAGCTTGAATCGATACTCGTCCACGAAAAATGGAATTCAGTGTGTTAAAAAAGCTTGACTTTCCTGCCCCGACTGGACCAAGTAAAAGCACATTGATGTATGGAATTTTATCATCGGGTACACCCATCTCGCGCAACGGCCAATATTCCTCTATTTCTGTTCGCAGCTTCTCTTGTAACTGTGTAAAACAAACAAGATTTATGAGTATAACTACGTCTTCTATTATACACTTGTAGTGGCTTTACATTATTAAATACGATTTTGTTATGCATTCTCTAACAAATAAGGATTTATTCAATATTTGTGCATTTTATTCCAGATTATAATATTATACATCCAAAAGGTATTTTTATTTTACTATTAATCCAATCAAAAGACACATATTCATAGTAATCCTCTATACTTAAAAACTTACCCACAATGACATATTTCGTCTTCGTAAAACATCTTATAGAAACGCTGTGTTTTCTGATTAAGGGAAAAGAGACAAAGGTAAATTTCCGGGTTAAGAGTTTTTTTTAGGTTAAGTGCTTGTTAAACGCTACGAATGTACAGCAGATCAAAAAACTAAATTAAAGGCTTCTATTTTGGGGAATGTCATGTCAATTATTTTCTTAACCCCACAAGATATATTTGTAAGGATTTCAAAGCAAACCAGTGTTTTAAATTGAACAGTTTTGTCTAACCAGTTATTTTGAAAATATTTTGACCAATTAAAAAAGAGGCAAAGGACACCAATGGGACAATCGGTGTGTTGCTTACTATTCAACAGAAATGTCGACGAATAACCAAACCTGGTATGATTTAAGGGTTTCATTGATCGTTATCCAGGTGCTACAAACATAGTTACTTCATTTAACCTTATTTTAATTATAAATTCGATTTTAAGTACGATTCTTGAAAATTAGGGTCATTTGAGATAATGGTTACCATTAAACTTATATGAAACGTCTTTTATTTGGTCCCAAAGTGTAACCATTTTTTCTTGCTATAATATGAGTTACTGGTTTAAAAATGTCTTTGACATGAAAACCTCTAACATAAAAATGAATAAAAAATTCGCAACATTGTTTTGTAGGTCAATGATTTATAGCTTTGTTTTCTGGGTCGATGCCACTGCTGGTGGAGATTTATTTCCCCGAGGGTATCACAAGCCCAGTAGTCAGCACTTTTTTTGTGCTGACATTAATTATCATTGATATGGTTATATTTATAAACTAACTGTTAACAAAATTAAATTTTTTTGGGGGTTAACTAAGGCTTTTCTACCTCAGGCATAGATTACCTTAGCTGTATTTGGCATAACTTTTAGAAATTTTGGTCCTCAATGCTCTTCAACTTCGTACTTTATTTGGCCTTTTAAACTTTTTTGGATTCGAGCGTCACTGATGAGTCTGTTGTAGACAAACCGCGCGTCTGGCGTATATACAAAATTTAGTCCTGGTATCTATGATGAAATTATTCACAACCACTGGGTCGATGCCGCTGCTGGTGGAGATTTATTTCCCCGAGGGTATCACAAGCCCAGTAGTCAGCACTTTTTTTGTGCTGACATTAATTATCATTGATATGGTTATATTTATAAACTAACTGTTAACAAAATTCAATTTTTTTGGGGTTAACTAAGGCTTTTCTACCTCAGGCATAGATTACCTTAGCTGTATTTGGCATAACTTTTAGGAATTTTGGTCCTCAATGCTCTTCAACTTCGTACTTTATTTGGCCTTTTAAACTTTTTTGGATTCGAGCGTCACTGATGAGTCTGTTGTAGACAAACCGCGCGTCTGGCGTATAAACAAAATTTAGTCCTGGTATCTATGATGAAATTATTCACAACCACTGGGTCGATGCCGCTGCTGGTGGAGATTTATTTCCCCGAGGGTATCACAAGCCCAGTAGTCAGCACTTTTTTTGTGCTGACATTAATTATCATTGATATGGTTATATTTATAAACTAACTGTTAACAAAATTCAATTTTTTTGGGGTTAACTAAGGCTTTTCTACCTCAGGCATAGATTACCTTAGCTGTATTTGGCATAACTTTTAGGAATTTTGGTCCTCAATGCTCTTCAACTTCGTACTTTATTTGGCCTTTTAAACTTTTTTGGATTCGAGCGTCACTGATGAGTCTGTTGTAGACAAACCGCGCGTCTGGCGTATAAACAAAATTTAGTCCTGGTATCTATGATGAAATTATTCACAACCACTGGGTCGATGCCGCTGCTGGTGGAGATTTATTTCCCCGAGGGTATCACAAGCCCAGTAGTCAGCACTTTTTTTGTGCTGACATGAATTATCATTGATATGGTTAAATTTATAAATTAACTGTTAACAAAATTTGATTTTTTTTTTAAATACTAAGGCTTTTCTACATCAGGCAAATTATGGCATATAAATGAAAAAAACTACTATACCAATTGATTAAAAAATATTGCATTCAAATGAAAAAATATACCATTTAAATGAAAACTTATACCATTTGAATAAAATATATTGCATTTAAATGAAAAAATATACCATCTAAATTCAAAATTATACCATTTAGATAAAAAAAATATTGCACTTAAATGAAAAAAATATACCATTCAAATAAAAAAAATATTGCATTTGAATGCAGAAATATACCAATTAAATATAAAATATTGCATTTAAATGAAAATTATCGAATTTTTGCAACCAATACCATGCCATACTCAGACATAGATTACCTTAGCTGTGTTTGGCATAACTTTTAGGAATTTTGGTCCTCAGTGCTCTTCAACTTCGTACTTTATTTGGCCTTTTTAACTTTTTTGGATTCGAGCGTCACTGATGAGTCTCTTGTAGACGAAACGCGCGTCTGGCGTTTATACAAAATTTAGTCCTAGTATCTATGATGAGTTTATTTACAATCACTTGGTCGATGCCACTGCTGGTGGGGATTTATTTCCTTGACGATATCACAAGCCCAGTTGTCAGCACTTTTTTGTTCTGACATGAATTATCATTGATATGGTTATATTTATAAATTAATTGTTAACAAAATTTGAAATTTTTTTGATATACTAAGGCTTTTCTGCCTCAGACATAGATTACCTTAGCTGTATTTGGCATAACATTTAGGAATTTTATTCCTCAATGCTCTTCAACTTCGTACTTTATTTGGCCTTTTTATCTTTTTTTGGATGAGGCTGAGTCTTTTGTAGACGAAACGCGCGTCTGGCGTATATACAAAATTTAGTCCTGGTATCTAATATGATGAGTTTATTCTAAGAGGAAGTTTTAGTATAGTTGTGATTTGGAATGTATTTTCTATAAGAATTACTAATATGATCATGACATTAAGAGGAAATGCTTTGATTGAGTTACTGTATATTAAGCATTCAATCAAAGATACGAGGCTTATGATTTTTGCCTACAAAAGATTCATCAATGCGACTCGAATAAAAAATTTGAAATGTCAAGTTAGTACGATGTTGAAGAGCACAGAGGACACAAAATAACGGAAGGTTTTGCCAAATACTGTGTATAAGTTATCTAAACCTTGGTGGTAGCCGGACAATCAATAGTACTTTGAACAATTCAAAATTTTGCAAAACGTAAAGTTTAATCAATATTTCTGACAATATCACATAAAATTCATGGTAATACAGAATTTCTGACTCCTTGGCTGGTGATACATGTACCTTCTTAATTTACAGAAGAATCTGTATGATTTATCAATTTTTGAATGTGTTTTAACAGAATTTTTTTTACAAACATCTCGTTTGTATAATGACACAATTAAACTTTGCAAAAAAAACATCTCTAAAGCAAGAGATAATAACCGCAAAACGGACATGCTTGATGTTAAATATTCATTTTTCGATGAATCATTTGCTTCACTAAAAAAGAGTTATGCCACACCAATGATTGGTGTGCATTATAGTGGATCATTTAATTCGATGTTGCTCTATAAATCGTTCAAATGTCCCCGTTTTGTTTTAAAGTGTCGAAAAATAAGATTTAGAGTTGCGACATAACGATTACTTTTGCCATTTATGTGATTTTTTAAGCTGTTCAGAAGATTCAACTATATTTGATTTATGCTAAAAAAAAAATACTTCGGGGAACCCCTATACATTTCATTTCTAAACAACTGAAAATACAGTCGCATTAACCTATCATTATTTTTTTAATTCGTAGAACAGGATTTTGCCACATAACACCCATTTATCTTTTCATATTAGAATTTATAACTCATAAAAGTCATTTGCCAAAATTTAAGCAGAAAATAAATTTCTTTACGTTTGATTTGAGACCCAAACAATACCAAATGCAAATATAAGGTAAAAGTCCGAGTCAGCCTTTTTCCGAAATATTTTAAAGATTAAATATCTCGAAAAGGAGTACCATGACTTATCAATGTTTTTAGTTTATTTTGTTCTAAACTAATACTCTTCCATCTTATAGTATCAATTTTGAATTCTTGATTACTAGCATTTTAATTTCACCTAAGTACATCCTTAAAGAATACAAGGATTAATTATAGTTTGATGTTCATGTGCAGTTCCTCCTGCTTTAGTTCAATGCGAGTTTCATAGATTCACTGATATCACTCATTTACGAACCTTAGTAGAAAGAAAACACTTTTTCGAAAAATTATAAATAGCATCCGTGACAGGTCTGGCGTGATTCTAAAAAATAACTAATACCTCTGAATCCCATGTCGGTAGGTCCATTTCCCTCCAAGGCTTTGGTAAAAATATTTCCTCTGCAACATCTGCAAGTAAATAAGAATCAATATGGTGTATGTTTTAAAGGGACGATAATTACTTTACACCTTCTATCTTCTCATTATATTCGTTTATGACTCAGACCTGTCAAATTAGTTTGCATGGTTTGTCGCACAAGATATTTGCGCTGAAATAAATCAGTGTGACCATGGTATCATTTGTCTACAATTTTTGGTGTCATATTGATAAATGGGCTTATTATTTTTTCCTTCTTTTAAATTGTATATTTGTCAATATTAAATGAAATATGTAAGATATTTAATTAACAATTTTTTTAATTAGATAGTGTAATTAGTGTTCATTTTATATCAGGCATTAATAATGTCACAATTTGTAAGTTTTATAAGACGATTAGATTTAAGTTCAGAACCAGAACCTTTATTTTATAAAATTTCGGATGTGCTTTTCGTATCTTACCATTTCTGTTTTATAATATTTGTACGTTGTGCATACATTTTTTACTTTTAAACAATATTTCTTGCTTTACTGACATACAAACTTATCTTGCTCAAAATATCACTTCCGTATCCACGTTCTGAGCAGAGAGCAAACACTGTTTGCAGAACCTTGTGTCTCGCCTGCGATTGCTGCTGCCAGTGTACAAGTATAATATAGACGGTTAAGTGAGTCCATTTACCAGTAAAATAAATAAAGATTAACTGCTTCGTCAAGCGTAAGTTGATACGACCGCAGAGGTCCAACTCTGAACAGTTGAGCAACAATGGACTCGATATTTAAGGTCAATACAGGTCTAAATTCGGATTTCGATTAAATACATTTGACACTTTATAGGTAGGTTTCTGACACAGAAAAAAATGTAGTCAAAGAACTAAAAATTGGTTATATGATTTGAAATTATACTCAATTGAAAATATCTTGCTTTTGTGCAACAAACAAACAGATACAGTTAAGTCTGCATCATATCTTGACTAACATCTAGAAATTGACAATAAGTGGCGTTTGAAAACAAAACTTTACGACAAAAGAGATGATTTCATCTTCCAAATAGTGAACCTTCCATTTCTTTGTAGCAACATTTCAGCAGCGCCTGCATACGGAGTATATATCTCTTAATTCATACGATATTCCCGGCCTTGTATTTCCTATCATGATTTCCTTGATAGAGGGTTGCTGCTCACAAGTAGACTTTCAAAGCAAGATTTCCATATGTTGAAATAACCCCTTCGTAACTTTTATGGTCGCCATCACGATTTGGTTGATCGTTATGGAATATCCGTTTCACAGATGATATCGGATATGTTCCTTATGTCGTTACTACAATCCCGTTCCCTTTCCACGAATTTGTTCTACCGAATTAGACTATTTACCGGGTGTGTAATAACATGAGAAACACGACGGGTGCCACATGTTGAGCAAAATATGCTTACTTTTCCGCAGCACCTGAGATCACCCCAAGTTTTTGGTGGCGTTTGTGTTGCTTAGTCTTAAGTTATCTATGTTAATGTGTCTTGTGTACTTTTATTTGTCTGTTTGTCTTATCTTTTTTAGCCATGGCGTGGTCAGTTTATTTTTCATATATAATTTTGACTTTCTCTCTGGTATCTTTCGACCCTCTTTATTATAAAACACAAGCTATTAAATGAAAACTAGAAAAAAAACTTTTTGGCTCCTAATTCCTGAATGGTTTGGTCAATTATCCCCAAAATGAATCCCAACCTTCGACTCTTGGTATTGAACCCTTTGCTACAATTTCAGAGTAATCACTATACTTATACACAAGTTATAGTTCTGAAACTAGAAAAAAATGCTTGTTGTGTGCCCCTTTTCGGCCCCTAATTCCTAAATGATGGAGACAATCACCTCAAAAACCAATCCCAACCTTCCTTTTGTGTTTTTGAACCTTTTGCGAAAACTTCTAAAAAAAGATCCATTCACTTACGTTATTTTCCGGAAATCAAATGTCTTCAAACGACAACAATAACGACGCAGACGACGCAGACGACACAGACGACTACATGATATCAGTGTACGATCCCAAATAAAAATTTTGCGGTCGTATAAAGAGACTTAAGATGCTATTTCTTGATCTTGAAAAAAAATAGCTTTTGTTCAAGTTTCCTAAAAATCACTGAAGTTGTGAAATTTATCGTAAAAAACTTTTTTATAATTTTACTTCTGTAATTATTCCTTCAGGTGGTACCTAACACTACAGGGAGATAACTTTGTAAAATCAACAAAACGTTTTAATTACGTTGTGTTGTTAAAGCCTCGGTCACACCTTACCGGATAGCTCGAACGGACGCCTAACGGATAACTTTTTTTCAATCTGTTCATGTCCGTTAGACGTCCGTTCTTATCCGTTAGACGTCCGTCCATATCCTTTGCATGTCCGTTAAGCGTACGTTTTATCCGTCGACGTCCGTTCTGTCCGGTGGAAAATTTTGAGCATGTTCAGAACTTTGAACGGACGTTAGGCGTCCGTTTTTCACGGTACTCGTCCGTTTCGTTTCCGTTTTGTATCCGTTACGTGTCCGTTATACATCCGTTGGAGGTCTGAAACGATAAATGCCAATTGAAAATTTCGCTTCAGAAATGCCAATTATTGGTTTCAGGATTATCTACACGACAGAAAACAGAGAGTATTATTAGATAACTCGTCTTCTTCCTTCTGTAATGTCTCAGCTGGTGTTCTCCAGGGATCAGTTCTGGGCCCTCTTCTCTTTGTCTTATATATTAATGATATTGCTGATAAGCTTACTTTACTGTGTCGGCTATTTGCTGACGACACATCATTCAATTATTCTGGTAACGACGGAGAACAGATTAAATCTGTAATCGATCGCGACTTGAAAGAGCTGGATGTTTGGTCTTCTAAATGGCTTATGTCATTTAACCCAGATAAAACCGAAATTATGATATTTTCAAATATTGAGACTCCAGACCTTAGCTTTTCCTTAAATGGTAAAAATATACCTTTAAGTACATTTCATAAGCACCTGGGAGTTAATTTCAGTAGTGACGCAAAATGAAGCAATCTATGTTCTACGTAAACTTAAATACCGATTATCTCGAAATAATTTAGAAAAACTATACTTAGTTTTTATTCGACCCATTTTTGAATATGCCACGGAAGTGTTGGATAATTGTGGAATAGGCTACTCACATAAATTAGAAAATTTGCAATTAGAGGCCGCAAGAATAGTAACAGGTCTACCAATATTTATAAAAACTGAAACTTTATATTCCGAGGTTGGCTGGGAATCTCTTTTTGAAAGAAGAAGGAGAAAAAAATTACAGATGTTTTATAACATGAACCAAAAGCATGCACCAGAATATCTATGTAATCTTGTACCTCCTTGTGTACAAAGTACAACCAACTACCCGTTGCGAAATGGTCATGATATTATTGTTCCATTTTGTAGACTTTCCCTTACTACTGAATCGTTTATTCCCTGTACTATACGTGAATGGAATAAACTTGATCCAAAAATTCGCAGTGTCGACTCTATTTCTAAATTTAAGAAAGAATTAAAAAACGATAGTCTATTATATAAAATTGAAACGTTTTATTTGTACGGCCCAAGGAAATTAAATATAATCTTAACGCAATTGCGATGTTCCGCTTCATTCTTAAACAATGACCTATTTAGAGCTAATATTATAGATGATCCTTCTTGCCATTGTGGGTCCGATATTGAGGATGTCTACCATTACTTCTTCGTTTGCCCAAAATACACATTATGTAGAAAAAACTTATTCCATAACCTTAACTGGCTATCTGAAAACTTTGTTTTAGATACAAAACTATTAATTTGCGGACACTTGGAACTCTCGAACGAACAAAATATTCAAATTTTCAAACATGTTCAAAATTTCATAAAAAGGTATTATGGAGAAGACTTCATAAGTATGATTTACTTGTGTCTAATCCATTTTGCTTTAATTTAGCAAATAAAATATGTTTAAACTAATTATTGGTATGTCAGATTTCTTAAGGTTCATGAATTCTTATTATTCATAATCGATCTTAGAGTATAGGCACGTCTTCACAATCAACAGCTCTTATTCAGGCCAGACTCTGCCCTTTGGTGGAATTTTGAAGACCAAACCAAAACCAGCTACACAGAAATATTTTGAATATTTATGCGATTTACATGTATTATTATTGTCGTCTTTCATTTTTTCGTATATCTTGTTCATCCGTTTTATGCGGTACTCGTCCGTTGGATGTACGTTCGAGATCCGTTCTGTCCGGTACGTTTCCGTTTCTCGTACGTTGCATATCCGGTGTGCGTCCGTTATGCATCCGTTACACGTCCGTTTTATTCAGTCAGTACACCAACGGACGCCCAACGGATAACAATTTTGTCAACGGACAACTTTTATTTTCATCCGTTAGTCGTCCGTTCGTGCTATCCGGTAAGGTAAGACCGAGGCTTTAGGGAATATTAAGCTTCTCAATGACCAAAATTAGTGTTTGTCAAACTGCTATATAACCAGTGTATTTTTTCTGATAAAATGGTTGGTTCAAATTTGTTGAAATTTTTATAATTTTGTCCAAGGGTCAAAGTAAATACTTTTTTAAAATTTTATGAAATTAAACGATCCAAATAAATTTTAGTATAGGTGTTGGGAACCACCTTAATCATAAAACTAGAGGCTCTTAAGAGCCTGTGTCGTTCACCTTGGTCTATATGCATATTAAACAAAGGACACAGATGGATTGAATTCATGACAAAATTGTGTTTTGGTGATGGTGATGTGTTTGTAGATCTTACTTTACTGAACATTCTTGCTTCTTACAATTATCTCAATTTATAATGAACTTGGCCCATTAGTTACAGAGGAAAATATTTTGTCAAAATTTACAAAAAGTTACAAAATTTACAAAATTATTAAAATTGACTATAAAGGGCAATAACTCCTTAAGGGGTCAACTGACTTTTTTGGTCATGTTTACTTATTTGTGGATCTTACTTTGCTGAACATTATTGCTGTTTATAGTTTATCTCTATCTATAATGATATTCAAGATAATAACCAAAAACAGCAAAATTTCCTTAAAAATTTCCAGTTCAGGGGCAGCAACCCAACAACCAGTTGTTGGATTCATCTGAAAATTTCAGGGCAGATAGATCTTGGCTTGCAAAACAATTTAACCCCATGTCTGAATGGCTCTTAATGCTTTGGTTTCAGAGTTATAAGCCAAAATCTACATTTTACCCCTATGATCTATTTTTAGCCATGGCGGCAATCTTGGTTGGTTGGCAGGGTCAGCGCACACATTTTTCAAACTAGTTACCTCAATGATGATTATAGCCAAGTATGGTTTAAATTGGGCCAGTAGTTTTAGAGGAGAAGATTTTTGTAAAAGTTTGTAAAAAATAACTATAAAGGGCAATAACTCCTTAAAAGGTCAACTGACCATTTTAGTTATTTAACTTATTTGTAGATCTTACTTTGCTGAACATTATTGCTGTTTACAGTTTATCTCTATCTATAATAATATTCAAGATAATAGCAAAAAAAACGGTATAATTTCCTTAAAATTGCCAATTCAGGGGCAGCAACCAAACAACCGGTTGTCCGATTCGTCAGAAAATTTCAGGGCAGATAGATCTTTACCTGATTAACAATTTTACCCCATGTCAGATTTGCTCTAAATGCTTTGGTTTCAGAGTTATAAGCCAAAATCTACATTTTTACCCCTATGTTCTATTTTTAGCCATGGCGGCCATCTTAGTTGGTTGGCCGGGTCACGCCACATATTTTTCAAACTAGATACCCCAATGATGATTGTGGCCAAGTTTGGTTAAATTTGGCCCAGTAGTTTCAGAGGAGAAGATTTTTTTAAAAGTTAACGACGACGGAAGACGGACGACGACGCCGGACGCCGGACGCCAAGTGATGAGAAAAACTCACTTGGCCCTTAAGGTCAGGTGAGTTTAAAAGCTTCTGCCAAATTTTGGTTTCATAAAATTCTATAAGGATGATATATACGTACCGATTATCAGGGTGTATGCTTGCTGATATTGTTATTTTTAAATATGAAGCTTTTTTGGTTAAATGAACGCAGCGAACGAGATCAGAAAGTTGCCCTATTGTATCGAGCAGCTGATATTTTACAATATCAATATGCAGATAACCCGATAAACGATTTATCGGGCTGTGTTTGTGTCTTTTGGAAGTGTTTTCTTAGTTTTACCAGCAACCGGAAGTTGACTTGAAACGTCGGTTCGAACATTATGACGTCGCTGATATGTCCAGGTCAAAGTTATAAAGACCGGGTCAACGTATTCGACGTCACAAAGCCGTGTTATGCAATTTTATTAAGAGCTAATAAAATATATTGATTATTTAAAGATAGAGGGACGACCGATAAATCAATTTTATTTGTTTAAACTGTAACAGACTTTAAAATAAAACTGTAATTTCGTGTAACTTGCAAAAACCTAAATCCATTTATGACTAAAGCACTCGAAAATGAAATTAAATATTTTTTTCAAAATTGTGCTCTGAATACTGTATTTTGGGCAATAAAAAACTTCTGTACCAGTTTCAAAAATGATTCCGTGAACGGTTGACAAAGTTTTGTAGACGGCTGGTTTTCCTGAGTATAAATAAGATTGTTATCAAAGGTATATGAATGTATGTATATGTTGCATTGAAGACCTGTTGGTGACCTTCTGTTGTTGTCTGCTCTATGGTCGGGTTGTTGTCTCTATAACCGGAAGAAAGGTGACTTCAGGAACTTGTGCAATAATTCGAAAAGTGCTTTAGATGAACTCTCGTTTTAAATTGAATATATATATATGAACTCTCTTTTTAAATTGAATATTTCTCATTTTAGTTTTAAGTTGAATATTTCTTGTTTTAAATGTTTCTTTATTCTTAAATATAATGTTTCTTTATTTCAAATACCCAAAGAGATTAATTATAGATTTACTTTTTTACAACTTAATCCGATGGCTGTCAAAAGTGCGAAACTTACACTTAACTTCAAAAGAAGCAATTATCGCTATTTTGCTAAGTTGAGCCGGAGGACAATAATCCTATTATTATTACATAACATTGGACAATTATATTTACAAAATGTATATTTTATGAGAATCTTTTATAATGTTTTAATACCCTTATCTTTGACTTAATTTATGTTTTGTAAACTGTTGCTTGGGTAGTCTTCCCCTAGCTTTCGAAACTCTCGTTTTAAATTGAATATTTCTCATTTTAGTTTTAAGTTGAATATTTCTTGTTTTAAATGTTTCTTTATTCCTAAATATAATGTTGCTTTATTTCAAATACCCAAAGAGATTAATTATAGATTTACTATTTTACAACTTAATCCGATGGCTGTCAAAAGTGCGAAACTTACACTCAACTTCAAAAGAAGCAATTATCGCTATTTTGCTAAGTTGAGCCGGAGGACAATAATTCTATTATTATTACATAACATTGGACAATTATATTTACAAAATGTATATTTTATGAGAACCTTTTATAATTTTTAATACCCTTATCTTTGACTTAATTTATGTTTTGTAAACTGTTGCTGGGGCAGTCTTCCCCTAGCTTTCGAACTGTAAACTTGTGTTAATAAATTTGTATATATTTTTATACGGTCTTGCGTTTAAAGCAGCCATAGTGTCGATTATAGACCTACAGACTTTAATGTAACCCGTGCCAAAGTTCACGGAGTGATACCGGGAATTCACGGCGTTATAATAAGCACTTTGCGAATTATTGCAAAAGTTCCTGAAGTCACTTTTCTTCCGGTTATATCTCTTTGGCACATTCCCCTTTTCCATTCTCAATTTTATGTAGTTAAATAAATACCCTCTACTGCATATATGACTACATCTTCTGCATCAAACACTTCACCAGCAATTTCTTTAATTGTCTTTTCACTGATTGTGTATGAATCAGGAACCATTACACTATTGAGATGAAAGAAATCTGTAGACTTTGAAACAGCATCTTGAAAGGTAAGCAAATCGGGTCCTTTACCAAAAGAAGGCCCACAGTCTTCATCCATTGTCAAAGCATATTCCGGGGTCTTTATATTGAATTTACATGGTTTCTTTTTATTACCCCCTGTCAACAGGAAAAGAAAGGCGTTTGCATCGTATACTGATTCTCCAGATCCTGACAACCAGCTAACACTAGAGTATCCACCATACACACTTCCATTTACGTTATGCACCAGGGTAACTGTTGGGCCTTTGTTATCACATTTAGTGTGAAATGTTGATGGATCACATCCGTCGGATGCAGCAGAATACAACTGAGTGTATTTTTTCCTCTTCCCTCCTTTGATCCATTTGTTAAGTTTGTCTGTGTCTTGTTCTGACAACTGCTTTGACATCTAATGATAAGTAACAGTGATAGTAAACAAAATACAAGATATAATGAATACATGGAATAGTATTCTTGATATTGATCTACCTTTTCAGTCACAATATATTCTGCTTGTGGCAAACATTTGGTTTTGAAGATTATTTAAGAATTGGAAAATTGAGAGCTTATGTAGTATCAAAGTCTTCCAGCAACTTGGATAAAAATATAGCAGAAAACAAATTGTCAACATTTTTTTAATGAAATATGTAAATTTTGAGGCAGGAATATAATTTAGTTGCTATACTTTTTTATTTGAAGGAAGAAAATACTGTGATTTTATCTTATAATTGCATTAGTTTTTATAAAATTAATACAGAATACATTTGTATTTGTGTTTGAACAACAAACAAAAAACTTAGCCTTCAAAAGGAGATAACTCATAAAATTCAAGTGTATAAAGGCATGTATAGCAATGTTTTTCTATTTTGTTTTATTGCAATTAAAAAAACTTGTCACTGAATTTTAAAAAATTACCTAAATTCATCTTATAGCTGATAAGAGGAATCTCTTCATACTTGATCTTAAAAAACTGTCATTCAGTTTTCTTTCTTAACAGATAATGCTTTTCATGTATCATTTTGATAAAGGGGGTATTTTTCTTACAACCTTTAGCTTGTAAACAAGTTGGGTTATCAATGCTTTTATCATAAATTTCGAAATAGCACGATGATGATGATGATGGAAGGTTGCTAAACGTCGAGCGGCAAATTAATATGCATATTCAGGACGAGAACATGTTAATGTAATATGAATATTAACCCTGCTTTGTACTAGATCGACACACGGAGACGGATGTTTATCGTGCTAGTACACATGGTTATAAATAGTATGCAGGAACACATGTCACCTTACCCGGAAACATTATTCCGACTCCAAGCCGACCAGTGCTTGCTCTTACTCCTTGATGCCGCGTGCTTAGCGGAGAAGCAGCAAATATCAATTTGAATGTATTTGGTTCGAACTCACGACCCCAAACACTCGAGGCAAACACGCTACCACGAAACCATCGTTGCGATAAATAGCACGATATAAACTTCTGTCATTTCTATTATACCCACATTTCACTAGTATCTAAAATTAACTGTTTAAGAGCGGTAAAGGAGACTTCTGACAGGTTCAAACATGAATGAAACAGTTTAAATTCAGTTTAATGATGAAAAAACAATACCGTGATGCTGATGTTCAAAAAAATAATTGTTAACGAACTGAATGCCCTAGAAAAAACTAAATGTATCTTTTGGGTGTTGGCGTTCTTATCTGAAGATATAGTTGAAAACACTTGTTCTCCTTTTTTCATCAACAAAGTAGGTCAGAGGGATTATATTCATAAAAAAGTATAAACGTTAACTTAAAGGATTCCGCATAAAAAAATATTTCTGTAAGTGGTTGGCATAGGGGCCGTATAATGGATTTTTATGTAAGATTTAAGAGTTGTTCATAAGGTGTATTGTGTCAGATATTTGACATCCATTTTGGACATATGGGACGATACATTTTTAATGTGCAATAATTATATTCAAGGTCCGTATACGGTATTCAAATGCAAAAAGTAATTAATCGTATATTTTCTTCGAGATATCGATAATTCAAAAAACTTATTGAACATGAAAATAATATACTCACTGTGGATAAATCAATACTCAGCAGTTGCTAGGCCTGAATGATAATATTACAAAATAATGGAATTCCAACTTTCGATTTCAATGCAATATAGTAGTCCCGATTTCTTGTAAGTTCGATGTTATCAATGTAGGGCATTTAAAACTTCCAGTTATAGTTTTATTTTTAGAAGAAAAAATGTCATTATAACACGTAGAGAGACACATTGTTATTGTTAAAACTATTTTACACTCAGAGCAAATGTGGCAGTACAGAATGGGGCAAAATTCGAACAAAATGATCAGCACTGCCGAAAATACATTAGATAATGCTGTGAAGCAGATTGAAGTAAGTAGATTATTCCACTTCATTTTCACAAGTTTGTACGTTTGAATGCTCTTTTGTTTAGCTCACCCGCCCCAATCAAGTCTTGATGTTTGCAAATACTTGGCGTTTGTCGTCTGTTTACTCTTACAAACATGATCTCCTTTGTAACTACTAGGTCAAATTTAACCAAACACAACCACAACCAGTCTTGGCGTATCTAGTTTTGTTAAAATGTGGTCTATGAACATGTCGGCCAACCAACATGGCTGCTAAGGCTAAATTACAATAAAATGTTAAAATGCAAGTATTGACTATTATTTCTATAGAAACATTATAGATAAAGAAATCTGATAAGGGTAGAAATTTCAGAAAGTAATGATCTACAAAATGTTTATTTAGACCATTATTATCAGAAGTGTCCATGCATGAGTTATTGTCCTGAAATGGCGATTTTTTTATCAACCTTTTCTGCATTATACTTTCTTCCTTTAATCTTAAAACTATTATTATAGATAAAGAGAAACTTTTACAAATTGTCAAGGAAAAAATATCACCAAAACACGATTTATAAATAATTCAACATGAAAAAAAAAATAGACTATCAGGATTAAATTATCGGTAGACTCCATGACCATTAGATGAGTTATTGTCGTTTTATAATGATTTTAGTAGAAAAACAAAAACTGTAGACAGCAAAATGTTCAAGCAAGACAAGATCTACAAAATGGTCAACATACTAGTAAATGTCCGTCGCACGTCGACTCCTTATAGGAGATATCGCCCTTTGATTTTGCCATGTGATTATGGACTTTCCGAATTGATTTTCCTCTAAGTTCAGTTTTTTTGTGATTTTACTTTTTATAAGGCGAGTGTTTCCCTTTTCCATGTTTAAGGCAAAATTACAGAAGATAGAGAAACTATATACTGCAAAAATGTTCTGCAAGAAATGATCGAAAAATTGATCAATAAACTTTTTATAAGCGTAATTGCCCTTGAATGCATATGTTTAATCTTTCTGCTGGATTTTTTACAAACACGGAAGTAGATTGAGAGAAATTGAAAATAAAACATTCATCAGCAGTACAAGACCAACACAAAAAAGAGTTGAAATATATAGTAGTATACAATGTTGGAAAGAGGCAGTTGTTGAAAATAAATATAGATCCAGGTCAGCGACATATGCTCTTGATAGTCTCTTATTATGTCACCTTATAGTCTTGGGACCCACGTCATCATGTACCATCGTTTAGGGAGCAGCCATTTGATTTCCTGTGGACAGAGATATACATTAAAAAGAGTTGCTGATGAAAAAATATTTATAACGGATATCAAGTGACAAGTCTTGTACATTTTAAAACATCAATTTGTCAAACCAGGTACATTTTGAACATCTATTGTTTTTTCTTCTTCCAATTCATGTTGCTGAATTACACGACTGTCATAAAATTATGTGCCTTCTTTCATTTTATTGTTTAAGTTAGTGGTATAAAGGTTGTAAGCTGCACTGAGTACTCTTTTTTATATTGTGTTTTTTACTTTTGTGACAATTTGTCTAGATAGCTATAAATAATGGCATATGGGGGCATGCGCACGATAAATTGACGAAACGCTTTAGCTACAAATGTACCACATTACGTGCATGTACCAACTCAGATTGTTTGGACCATGTGGTGCTCGTTATTGTTTGCCTTTGTTTTATGTCTTTTTGATGATTTTTTATTGTTGATTGATTGTTGTTTACCTTACGTCAATGGCAAATTGTATGCATTTTCGGAAAGAGAATAAATTAACACTTAATAGAATAGTTAGGTTCTACAGGGTATTTTGAGCATGATGAGGAACGAGTTAACTTTGAGTATGAGAAAGGCATTGGAAAATAATTTAAAATATAAATGTCAATTGGCTTTTTTTTCAGTTGGCAAGTAATTTCAACCAACAAAATCTATATAAAAACGACACTCAAATTAACTAGCATAACCTAGTGGTAATGGGCGAGCATTATTTTTTATAAAGTAACACAGCAGTTCACGGATGTCAAGTTGGTTCAATATTGAAGATTCAACATTCCATTTTTTTTCTTTTTAATTCGTTTTCAACATTCAAAGTTCATTTTCAACATTCAATATTCGTTTTCAACCTTTAATGTTCGATTTCAACATTCAACAAAAAATCATATTTATTTTATTTTTTCAATTCCTTGTTTTAGCCTAATGCACAAGTTTATATTTTTTTCTATCAACATTATACCATGATACTGTTTTTTCAACATCTGATCAACCGTAAATTGTGAACAATTAAGCTGTCATAATGACAGAAAATCTTTTTTCTATTAACACTATTAGTGTCATTTCAAAAAATTGAAGAACCTTAACTCAACAACAAAAGCAAAATACATCAATATTAAACTCGATCCCCTATTGTGAGCAGTTATAACAAATTAGATTTGAAAACATTAGTTGAACCATTCTAAAGTTATTTCACGGAAACGACAGTATCCCATTCTTCATGGTAAAGTACCAGCGATAGCGAATACTTATCATGAATTAAGATTATGCAATAGTTATCCCATAGTTAGCTGGAGTTTCCTTGTTCTGCATGCTTTCCTTTGTTCTGAACCTTTTTTACGGGAATGTTACTGTGCCTATCCGATCACCTTTGTGGTATTATAATACCTACAGTGTTACCTGGATGAAAAATTGTCAACACAATTTGTCCATTTAAACTGTACAATAGGTATTGTGAGAGGTTATCAATAGCCTAGGTGGTCATTAAACTACCTGTAGATTTTACCTGGTTGTTTTTTTGCCCTAATTTTTTTTTCATTGACAGAGTTTTGTGTTAGATTTACATAACCCAAAGTAATGTAATGATGTTATAAATCTGCTGGAAACAAAATCATCACAATTGAATACTGAATAAGTTTAATGACTTTAATTTAAAACAACAGTTTTGAACCTTTATCTTTATTAATACAAGAGACATATGCCAATGTGTTCAGTTCCATGAATTTTGTTATTGGGTAACCATTTCATTGATGCATCTTCTTTTATTCATAGTGTAATATCAAAAAGATAATGACTTAATTTCTCATCCACGGATGTAACTCCATAGTAAATTAAAGTAACCAGTATATTGTGCACAATGTTTCTATAAGATTTTTTTTTATTAGTAATGCATATTTGCAGTTAACATAATAACATGAACAGGTTATAAATCCATGAATATGTATTTGTGGCCACAAATTCTAAACCAGTGAGGCTAAGTATATCCACAATGATAAAAAATGTTTTCAGAAATTGTTCAATTGATGTTGTTTACAACAGAGTTACAAATAGCCAGTTCCATATGCTCTTCATAATAATGGTTTTCCTTTTTTTATGCCATCTTTTATAAGTTTGAAGCAATATTCACAAGTGCTTAGTTCAGGGTGATAAGGAGGTTGATATCGAAGAGTTACACCATTAACTCTAAATAAATATTGAAGTTGATTTTGAATTAGCCTTGAATGATGGAATCTACAATTATCCATTATCACAATATCTCCAGGTTTTAAAATAGGTAATCCATAAATTTTCTGATGGAAAACCTCCACAAAAAAATTGAATAAATGCAAACTATCTGATGGTCCTTCTACAAAATTGAAGTATGCTACTCCAGAACGACTGTGCATTAAATTCACAGTTAAAGTTGCACTTGATGCATATCGTTGAATTTCAATAGGTTCATGTCCATATAAAGTATATCCATATTTTCTGTTGCCTGAAGTTTTCAGAAATGATGTTTCACCAAAGAAATATAAATTATTAGCATTTGAAGAAGAAATAAAATTGATGAAATCATCTAATTTTGTCTCTATTTGTGCTGTTTGTGATTCCCTTGGAACTACTCTGATTTTCTTTCTAGTCAACAATAGATCATATCTTGACTTGATTTCAAGACTTGCTGATTGAACTTTGACTTGGACAATTTTCAATTGTACAAATTCCAGTGTCTATCAACTTTTGTTAAATTTCTTGTAACTGTATGCTAGGTTGTCTTTCGGTAAAAAATAGAATACATTCTATAATTTCAGTTGTCATTATCTCTCCTTTCTTTCTTGGCCCAGTAATTGTTGGTTTATTGTTGTGAAAGTATTTGCTAACTGTTGTCATGCTATTCCAGTAGTTTTCACTATTTTGGATATTGTGCTACCTTTTTCTTTTAAATAGCTTATTGTTTTTATATCTTTCTCATCAATACATACACCAGGTTTATAAAATCTATTTTGTTTTGATAGCATCATATTGATTTAAACAATAAAGAGAGTAAAAAATCTTCCAAGTTTATGACCTACTACAAGGTAAATTTTAAATGACTAAGAGCTGGCTTGCTTTTCTCAGATATCATGTCCAATGTCCCGAATGGACTATTCTATTTAGGTATGGGACATTTCACATTAAATACACAATTTGGTCTTTTCTAATAAAGATCTATATTGTATTTTTTTTGTTGCTAAGAATAGGTTAATTTTAGTTTAAAAATTCAAGAATATTTTGCAAAAATGAGGATGAAAATTACTTTCTATGTTCACTTTTTATCTAAAACCTTTGAAATAGAAAAAAAAAAACTTGACCAGTTGCAAGCACCTTTTATTTTAAGCCGTTTCTTTTGGTGTCTGTAAACAGTTACAGCGGATTCCATTGAGCGTGTAGCCAAAGGTAATATCTTTGGTTAGCTTTCTTGTTAGCTGAACGGTGAAGTCATTGTTAGGTTAGGTAAACTACCCTACTTTAAGAATAGACTAGTCCGACAGGAAACCAATCTATCTGTCTGTTGTTCTATGCTACTTCGAAAGGAAAGTAGTATACTTAACCTAGTAATGACTTTACGGTTCAGCTAACAAGCAAGCTAACCAAAGATATTACCTTTCAGTACACACTCAATGGAATCCGCTGTAAGATGGAAATTTCAATCAGTGAGTTAGGGCCAGAGTTCTTAAAATATGAACAGATATTTTTAGAAAATGAGTTTAGGGATAGCAGTGCACTTCATGCAATGGATATAGATAGTGATTTAAAAGTATTTTTTTGTGAACCACCATTACCATTAGGAAGAAAAAGAAAAATACAAATGGCAATTAGAAATTTAAAAGCTGCAACAGCCGTCTATCCAGAAAGTTTGGATCAGCCTAGTAGTACACTGCCATCAAAGGCAGTCACTGATTCTATGCAACATAACAATGGTATGGAAAAAAATAGACAAAAGATCCTAAGTGAAATTAAAGAAAAAGAGAATGTTAGAAGCGATTTGATGCCTAGAAGAAGAGATATGGATATCTTAGTAGTGGATCCAGATCCAATTAGTCCTTACAAAAGTACGAGATACGGAAATTGTCATTTGCGTGGCCACAAGGCTGATGGGAACAGGGGTAATAAACACTGTTCCCTCTCCCCATGCAAGGAATGGAAGGATTGTGGTCAGAAGGACAAACATCGAGACTTCAAAAAAGAGTCAAAGCAGATTGACAGGGACATAAAAACTGTCGACAAAGATGAACTGAAAACTGAACTTGCCAGAATTTCCTCATTTGAGGTAAAGTCCACAACATCGTTCATTAGCGTTATAAAGGAACGTTTAAGGGCTATAGACAAGCTAAAATACCTCAATACAAATATCTTGATGAGGGATAAGATTGCCCTTAAGGACTATTACAAGAGTGATATTCCATGCCATCCTAATTCCCAGGATAAGGATGAGTTTTCCAGGATTCTAAGAAGCAAGATATATACTGCAAATATACTGCTAGATACCAGCTGCCAAAAGTGTCCCCTTTTTACGATGACGTCTCTGACACTGATGACCTCCCTCCACTGAACAAGTCTGCAAAAAAGTTAAAGCCATCTGCAACTATCACCAGCTCAACACCTCTTGCTATTCAGAATCCGTATCTTTTTCCCCATTCACAAGTAATCAACAAATAGCACCACAAGGTAACATGTCCAATTCAACAACAGAGTCAATATCCATATGGATTTTATCCAGGGTATTATGGATTTAATCCATATTATTATTCTTAAGCATACCAGCAACAAATGCATGTTCAGCCACCACTACCCTTGGATCCTCCACCTCAAAATCCTCCACTATCAGACTTTGAACAGATTTTTAAAAGAAGGATATGTTATTTGCTTCATGGTGATTTTTATGTGGGATATATTTTCATTTTATGTTTATGATTAATGGCATCAAAGTGTTTGCAATTATTTTTATAACGGAGGATTACATCTATTTCCTCTTTGTTATTTTATTTTTTGGATAGCCCACCTAATTAGGAATAATTCTACAAGAAAGAGAACTATGTGTGATTTCTAATGGGATATATGTTCAGTTTATATTGTGATTCCAGAGATGGAATAAAAGTGATGTTAGTTTTATTTTATATTCTGGATCTACTTTTAGAAATATCAAAAAAATTACAAATGGATTAGTGAATAGAAATTCCAATGCTTTATTCTCTTTTGTGATTTACCAGCATTTTTTTTATTTGTGATTGTTTTCAAAACAACTTTCTATGGAATTATCAAATCTACAGTTTTCTCAAAGCAAATTTAGAATAAAATGTTTATAAAAAGAGTATGAATTACACATGCCTGGATATATATAAAAGGTTAAACATATCTTACTATTTCAATCAATTTCTTATGGAGTATTTTATCAGTGATTTAGTATATAATGGGGAGATAAATCAGGAATTTCAGAATGGATTTAATTTTTTCTTTTTTTCTTCTTAATTTAATAAAAAAAAAAATAGATTAAAAATTATGCCTTTGTATTATTTCAATAAATATTTCTAATATGCCAACAACAAAAAATGATACCAACACACTTTAAAATTATGCAATTTGTTAGAATTATCTAGCATTCCATTTAAAAAAATCACAAGATGTGCTTTCAATCTTATACAGTATTATATCATGTATATATAAATAATGTGTTGCAAATATACATTTAAAGAAGGTGAACAATCATATAATGGAAATTGTCTCAGTGATGGTCTTAAATAGTTGAATTTGAATGTTTACATCCTATAGGGAAAGTAGCTGACAGAACTGTCTCAGTCATTTTCACTAGTATATTTATTCATGCTTTATTCACAACTTAAATGTAGACAACTTCCCAAATTTATGGAGTGATCAATATTTTTGGAGCAGCTTTTCTTACTGTTGAGACCATATATGAACCTATAGATTTCTTATAAAAATAGAAAGATAATTGGTACAATTGCCAATGAGACAACTTTCCATTCAGGTTCTTTATAACAAATTGACAAAAATGGTAGTGTTGACACCTTGAAATTTACTCTGCCTGTGCAGTTGAAAATGTTTTAAGGCCTAGGTTTCAGAAAGATATTATCTTTTATGGATTGTGTTTGACATTTTTGTTTATTTGGTTTGAGATCCTCCCTCTCAGATAATACTCGAAGTGTATGCATTAATTGAATTGGACAATAATCAGATAATAGGACAATAGAAATAATTCACAACAATAGGTAATTTAGTAAAAGGTGTAATTGAGTGGACAGTATCCAATGTAATTTGTTTGTTTTATATATGCTGTGATAAAAAAAAATATCAAGTGTAAACACAGCTATTTTGTGTATTTGTTCTAAAAATTAAAACCTTAAAACAAAATTATAAAAAGACATGTGATAAGTAATTTCAAGTCATCATACTGCCTTCAACAATGTGCAGTTTGTGTTAATTGACTGTTTTTGAGTTGCTGTCTAATTGATCTATGCTCTACATTCATTTATGATTATTTACTACAATTAGAATAAATGGTATGATACAAGTTTTGGGTTTTGTAAAGTTATAATGAGGAAATGCATTTTTCAAGTCACATGTTTAACATAATTTTGCATATTGATGAATCTGTAAAATCATCACACCTGCAAGATTTGTGTATTATATTAAGTATACAGCAAGTGAATTGTTTGAAAAAGGGAAGAAATAATAAAGTACAATCAAATTGCTAAAAAAGATAAAATGACATATGATATGATCAACAATGAGACAACCATAATCCACCAAGTTCATATGAAGCGGATGTAAGCAACTACAGGCAACTGTAGCCTTCAACAATATGAAAGCCCATAATGTAAAGTAGACTATAAAAGGTTTTGAAATAAAAACTATGAAACAATTCAATTGAGAAAACTAATAACATTATTCATAACCAAAAAACAATTTATGAAAAACAAATATAACAGTCATGAAGCAACGACAACCAGTGAACTGACGGCTCCTTAATTAGGACAGGCACAAACAGAATGTGGGAAGGTTAGAATGTTTGTGTACCTTCAACCATTCCCCTAACCTAGGAAATTGGTGTTCCAGCACAACATACTAACAAACTATAATAGTCAAAATAGCTTAACTCATTCAGATCTTTCCTTCTTATCAAACATAGTTCAAATACTAATGTATTATAAAGCTAGCTAAACAAATACTTCAATTTATAAATGCAAATTATTTGATTCAATTTCAGATATTTTGAAACTCACATGACCAAGTACACATAAGAAATGTGATTAAAGAAAATCAGATTATATACTTGATTGCAGGATGCAAATAACTAAAGCATAATGAAAAGATTCATTAATTTTTTGGTGTCATATCACATTATGTCAACCAAATTATATAGGCTCTAGAAAGATATGTCATATGGTCCAAATGATGTAATTGTGAGTCATCAACAATGGACAAAGACCATGCTATTTAGTCAACTATTATTTGCCCTGACAAGACAAAATGTGTTTATCGATTAATACAAAAAAAAATGCTAATAATCTTTTAATTTAATATTGGATTTCTGAAGCACATAATTACAGATACGTTTTACACTAAAACAATCCTAACCAAATTACAGTTTTATGTCAGTACATATAGATTTGAAAAACAAACTTTTATAATTTATTTCTTATCACCTGAAGCGGATTAAGAGGTAACTTTCAGGGAAGTAATAAGCTATATTTTATACGATTTTTTTTTTTTTGTATTAAATATTAGTTATATGCCAAATATTAAAATTTGAAGGTACACTTGGATGCTGAAACAATTCATGACATGAATTATCATTGATATGGTTATATTTATATAATAACTGTTTACAAAATGTTGAAGCTTTGAAATATTAAGGTTTTTCTACCTCAGGCATAGATTACCTTAGCTGTATTTGGCAAAACTTTTAGGAATTTTGGTCATCAATGCTCTTCAACTTTGTACTTAATTTGGCTTTTTTACTTTTTTGGATTCGAGCGTCACTGATGAGTCTGTTGTAGACAAAACGCGCGTTTGGCGTTTATACAAAATTTAGTCCTGGTATCTATGATGAGTTTATTTACAACCACTGGGTCGATGCCACTGTTGGTGGAGATTTATTTCGAAAAAAACATTTACAATTCATTAAATCTAGTTTCGAACGCCACACAACCATTATAACATACTTTATATATTACTATAAAACATATACCCTTTATGACCCCCGAACACGATGTTTAAATATGAAACCATGCCAACTCGCCCCAGTGGCTAAACGGCCATACTAAATCGCCACTTTCTAAAAAGAACTCTTGCTTGTTTACCATCTCGCCCCACTTATAAAAAGGGTAAAATCCCATTGAACAATCAGTCTGACAACTCCCCTTATTTATGAAAAGGGTTAAATTCCCACTAAAATAAAGGACTGCCAACTCGCCCAACTTATGAACATATATTGCTTCCTTTAAATATTTTAAATTACTGAGAGTTGGTATCCAGTCGTCCTGGTGTAGGGGTATGCGTCGTGGGTTAATATGCTAAAGGTCTTGAGTTTGAATCCCAGTATAGACCATGGTTTGTTTCTACATAAATTTTGAAAGTGTGTCTTTTCTCAATAAATCTTAAGTTTTATTGTGGATTAGACATTCCCGCCAAAATGTTACAAAACAAAGCATGCAAAATAAAGAAACTCAAGCTGGGGTGATCTGGTAGGGATGATCTGGCTCAGATCACCCCTGGCAGAACAAAGGAGCTGGGATGTAAATGCTGGGATTCGAACTCAAGACCTTTCAAATGTAACTCAACAAATCAAACTCCTACACCAGGGCGACTGGATACAAACTCTCAGTAATTTAACATATTTAAAGGAAACAAGATGTCTCGCGCCACTGGTAAATCGCCCCACACCAAATCGCCCCACTTTAAAAAAAAAGTGCCCCACTCTAGCACTATCCAAGTGAAGACTGTCTCTGATAAGAGTGGTAAGTTGTTACGACTAAATGCATCATGCATTTTCTATTTTTCATAAGTGGGGCGAGTTAGCAGACCTTTATTTAATGGGATGTTAACCCTTTTAATAAGTGAGGCGAGTTGGTAAACAAGAGTGGGGCGATTTTTTAGAAAGTGGCGATTTAGTGTGGGGCCGATTGGCCAGTGGGGCGTGTTGACATGGTTTCATATTTAAATATCGTGTTCGGAGGATCATAAAGGGTATACTAGTATACTATATAGTAAAATATAATCCCGGCGAGGGAAGAACAAAAAATTTGCGAAAGCAAATTTACAGATCTTACATTGTTGGGTTGATGTTTAGACAAGTAATACTTAAAGTATATATATTATACTATGGTTGTGTGGCGTTCTAAACTAGATTCTCTGAATCGTAAATGGTTTTTTTATATAATCTAGAACAGCTGGAATGAAAATTGTTTCCCATTCGGACTTGATGTATCAGTGTATGATCACCCTCCTGGCCTCCGGCCATCGGGTGATCTTACACTGACACAACGCGTCCTCATGGGATAACTGTTACAGAATATGATTTACATTGATTTCATTCTTCATAATTAAGAGACCCCAAATTATACAATTTCATTGGTCGAAAGCACTTTGCTTATATATCAAATATTTGACAATCCTGTACTTAAAAGATAAGGGATTACTACATGCATGTCAGCAATTATATCCCCAAAACAAGTTTTTTAATAAAGATATTAGTTAAAACAGGTACAAATATGGACCAATTCAAGTACACATTCTAGAGTGTGCATGATTTTTGTGACTCAGCACAAGGTATTTGGGATAGTAAAGGTTGTTTATGACTTTTTGTGAACAATAAACGCTAGTACAATGTGCACGAAAATGTGAATTAAGGAATGAATAAATGAGCAAATACTTCATTTGCAAGAAGCATATACATGATATGGCAAACGAAGATGCATACAATACATGAAAAACACACAAAAAACAGCAGAGAACAGTAGTTACAGAGTAATATATAACCGGGAGTTTTTCCGGCTATAATAACTCAAAGTCGGAATACTAATACTTTAAACTTAAGTAGCAAGATCCGGACAGTACCATACCTAAAACCTTAACTGACTTCCACATAACATACAAAAGTATATCTAAAAAATAGTCAAGGATTAGTGTCTAACGGATTAACTTGTGATCGTCAAGATGGTTTCCATTACGGTAAAGATATATTCAACATAAATATAGAATTAATTCAGCACACAGAAATATAAAAGTTTAGATATACGGATTAACAAATTATCACTATAGCACTTAAAATATATTGTCTGAATTTGATTTATTTCTAATTCCAATTTGTCCAAATCTTCCGGGTTATATTCGCCACCACTCCACCTTAACTCGGTCTCCGTTCCCAAATTGAAACAATTTCACATCGATTATCGTTGCGGATATCCCCCTCGTAGTTGACGTTGTTGGGAATTATGTGAATAGTTTGATTATCGGTGATTGAAAGTTCACTTAGCAGATTTTGATTTTCATGTCTACAGTTAAAATTTTCTTTTTTGAGTATCTGAGTTTCGTCGTTTAGTTGTAAAATTAATTTACTGTATCGCATCTCAGCATATTTCAAAACCATCACTAACCGGTATCTGGTGTTCGTTGGATTAAGGTTTTCCTATTTCAACCGCACTATTTATCTTTCAAAATTTTCAGTTCGACTTGTTTGCTCAGCTAACATCTTCTCGATCTTTTGGATTATCCGACGATGTGGTAAACGTTCAAAATTCATGCTGTCCAAACTGTTCCTTAAAATTACATTATCTCTAATTACGCTATCCGGTTTTGATTTTCACATTTTAGTACAGCGATTTCTTTCAGGAAGTTTCGGTTAGACGCACTAGAAAAGTCAAAAAGTCTGAAAAGACAAGTTTTTGTCTGAATTTGCATGAATTTTTATTCAACATTCTTAATTTGCCTGAATAATTTTTAAAAATTCTTGACATATAGTAAAACCTGTATAAACCGGCCGACTATGGGACTATGAAAAAGGGCCGGTTTAGACAGTGAGCCGGTTTATTCAGGTTTCCGTTTTGACCGGAAGTTAATTAATGACTTGTGACGTCCGACATTTTGCATGTAAAAGTTCTCTCTGATTGTAAATTATATCTGATAAATTAAAATAATTTCTCTTCGTTTTTCATTGTTTGCATTTGCATCATAATGCTCGCGTTGTTTGGATTGTAAGACAAGAGTTTCGATTTACTAGCTCCAATGATCAATAATTTGAAATGTTGGAATGGCCGATTAAAATGCCAGAATATTATCAAACGTAATTTCATCACTTTCGAAACGTTCTCGTACAGAGTACACTATCCATTGATTGTTGTCATCCGGGTGTTTTTCATTATCAAGGTCATTTGTTTAGGGGTTCACAACAGAGAACCCAGGATTTCGAAATCACGATGTGAATTTCTTACTCCGTGATTTTAATTTGTTTATCCAAGTTAAAACGTAAGTTCAATCCGAGATATATTCGGTGTGTCTTTTCGTTTAAATGACACGTTTATAATGTTTTAATAAATAATACAGCTCACTACTGTACGATTGTTGGTTCAAAGTTTGACACCTGAATAATTGATTATCACGAAAAGCCATATTGTATAAACAAATATGTTAAGATTGCATATCGATCATTGAAATTAATTAGACAAACCGGTTTTTACAGGTAATAACTAATGTAATTAAGAGTATTGGGACTTCATAATTAGACCGGAATTCGGAATACACAGGGTCCGGTTTACAAAGGGTACTTTAACAAAGACTTTGAATGGAAAAATATGAGACTTTCATATTCGGCCGGAATGGACAGGAAACCGGTTTATTCAGGGTCCGGTTTAATCAGGTTTGACTGTAGTATGAATTTGTCTGATAAGGTTCTTGATTTTTCTTGACAAGTGTCTTGACAGTATGAACATTGTCTTAAAATTTCTCGACACTTCCTTTATCAGTTGATAAGAGTCTAGATTAGTCTCGACCAATTATTGACTGTCTTGATCGTTTTTGACATATTCTTGACATTCTTAATAATGTCTGAATATGTCTTGACATATTATTGACATTCTAAATAATGTCTGAATATGTCTCGACACATTCTTGACAGTCTTAAATATGTCTTGACACTATCTCAACAGTATACATTTCGCCTGAAATATGAACAGACTTATTATTCCTGGAGTAGATAATAATTCCCTTTTAATCTTTGGGAATTATTCAATTTCTTTTTATGTTAAAATAAATAACTTCATAATTTTGATGATGAAAATCCATTTTAATTCAATTTTTCATTGATCATCAAAATGATGATTTTCATTTTCATCTATCAACAAACTTTTTAAATTGTAGTGGTATGGTCAGTCAACTGATAAGTTGTATGGCTGATCACAGGTAAAGCAGTAATTTCTATTTGACAGTTACGTGTACTCTGGGGTGTGGAATACCTTAATTTTATGGGGAACATTCTGTCCATGTATATACCAAAAGATGACATTACACAAATGTTCCTTCGGTTAAATAAATGATTTGTATATTATCATGATTTGCTATTTATATAAACCACATATTTACCATATAAACATTGAATATTATGAATGTTGAATGAAATATGTCTACAGTATGATTGGTTTTAATCATTTAATTTATAAGATTTAGGAATCAAAATTTGAAATTATGTTAAAATCCACATCTAAAGTATTTTATACTTTAGATTTCATAGCCATATTTGCATTTGTAAAAATATTTATATACCAAAAATTCAATTATTTTACATACCCAACTTTTATTTTTGTTGTAAGAAGTGTAACTTGAAACAACAGTATATCATACATTTTTTCATATAAAGAGAAATAAAGATTTAAGTTATACCATGAATATTGGTCATGATTTGTAGAGCTCAGAACTGTCAAGTAAATTTAAGACACAATTCAAAATGTTCAGAATATGTCAAGCCATACTGAGAAAAAATAAGAATGTCGAGAATATGTCGAGAAATTTCAAGACAGAATTCAAATGTCAAGAATTTGTCAAGAAATTTTAAGACCATATTCAGAATGTCGAGAATATGTCGAGTAAATTTCATGCTAATCTAATATAAATGAAAATTTGTCAAGAAAAATTAAGACACAAGTCACACTTTTTGAGAATGTCTAGTAGAAGTTCATGCAAATTAAGACAAAAACTGGTCTTTTCAGACTTTTAAACTTTTGTAGTGACGCTTTTAAATTGTTCAGTTGCTGTTTTCATTGGACGTGTTTGGAGCATGTAAAAACGGAGAGTTCATTGTCCTCAAGTTTTTTAATCCGAAACAGAGACATTTGTTTCTTCTCTATAAACTCTGTCTCTCTGAATTTTGTATCTTGAATTCTTCTTCAGTCTTGGGTTATCACATGACTTAACGTGAAAATTACATATGCGGGCAAAATGTCCATGATGTCTGCATTTGTAACAATACGCGTTCACTACATTAATCCGATGGTATGGGAAAACATTAAATATATGGTGTTTATATATCGCAACTTGTACGATTCGCTCGTGTATGTAACAACGTATTAGATTTAGCTAGAGAAATTTATGTATTACTGAAAAATTATTACACCAAGTCGATATCATAAACTAGTAAATTTTATCATCGGTATAAGTAAATCATTCGTAAATATAACTCAACATGCAGACATCTTATACGTTCAGGTATTTCACATCCAATCTTTTATGGCAATATTCTTTACAAAGCACAAAAATATCAGTATTTACCCCAAAAGCTAACACAATCTTTAAACAGACTTATTAAGAAGGGATATAGTTACGATACTGTTGTCAGGTCATTAAAGACTGCATATGTTGGCTTTAATATTGATTCACTTATAGGGTCTTTGCACATTTATTCTAAAACCAGTTGTTGGCATGACACGGAATATGTTCTTCTCATAAATTTCATGATGGTATACATGTAATACTAAACCCCTAACAGGTATTATGCCTGATATTCATATGATGAAGACATAATCTTTCAATCTGGAGCTGACATGTCAGTAACTGCTAGTATTCTGTTGTTATTTATGTATTATTGCCATTTTGTTTATTTTCTTTTGTTTCATAATTTGACATCAGACTCTGGCTTCTCTTAAACTGAGTTTTACTGTACATAATGTTGTGAATTTGTTTTTCTACATTCAATTTGGCTAGAGGTATAGGGGAGGGTTGACATTTCAAAAAACATGTTTAATCCCACCGCAATTTTGCGCTTGTCCCAAGTCAGGAGCCTCCGGCCTTTGTTAATCTTGTGATTTTTAATTTTTAATAAGCTTCTTGTGTATAATTCGGAGTTTAGTATGACATCCATTATCACTGAACAAGTATACATATTTGTTTAGGGGCCAGTTTAAGGACGCCTCCGGGTGCAGGAGTTTCTCGCTGCATTGAAGACCCATTGGTGGCCTTCGCTGTTGTCTGCTCTATGGTAGGGTTGTTGTCTCTTTGACACATTCTGAATTTCCATTTTCAATTTTAATGTCTTACCGCTGTATTTGCAAAGAGTTCAAACATCTATCTGCTTTATTCATCGGAAACGGATGTCCATTCCTACATAAATAGTAATTCCAAGGTCCTTCCTTTTTGTTGCTTCTAAAGGTATTCATGTGCTAGTTTGGGGGGACTAGCTCAGGATCGTGACCCGGGTAACCTCGACCAATATATAACCGGGAGTTTTTTCGGCTATAAATGTAATAACTCAAAGTCGGAATACCAATACTTTATACTTTATTAGCAATGTCTGGACAATACCAGACCTAAAACCTAAACTGACTGCATAATAACATACAAAATTTTATACAAAACAGTATAGATCTATAGACAAGGTCACATGGGTTAGTGTTCAACGGATTAACTTGTTATTATCTAGGTGGTTTCCATTACGACAAACATATATTTGGGTCATTAAAAAAAACCATGCAAAACTATTTTATTTGGTTTCTTTAAGTCACAGACATGAAAATATGTCAAAAATAACACTTGTTTATGTTAGATATGAATGTGTTGTGATACACTATATACAGTTTACAGTGTGAAATGTTTTAAAAACATCCTTAATGTTTTCTAAAACCCTTGGATATGACCAGAATTATTTTATTATATATGAACTGTTATTTTTTTCTATAATACCTTTCAGACCTAAAATAGGACTATTATTCATATCATTTTTTATAAGTATATATATGGGAAACCCCGAAAAAAGAAATTTATAGTGAAAACCTATCTGAGACCGCTTAAATGACGGTGAGACCCCCTCTCCCCCCCCCCCCCCCCCTGTTCTTTCAATGTTCATAAATTTCGACTAATTCATAGACTATGTTTATATGAAGATAGTATTAAAAAAATTTCCCAGAATAATGTCATCTTCGATATCTACGGAGGGCTTAGATTGTCACTTTTCAGCTAAAAATTGTCAAAATTTCAGTACAAAGGACACAGGGCAATGGTGAGATCCTCCGATCTCTCAATCTGCCTAATTTTAAGCAGACAGTTATTTAATAGGTAGATACAAACGTGACTGAAAGGAATTTGTGGACACTTCTTCTTTTCTATGTCTACGGAGGGCTCAAAGTGCCAGTTGGATATTCTAAATATATAGCGAAAACCTACCCGAGACCGCTTAAATGACTGCGAGACAACCCTGTTCTTTCAATGTTCATAAATTTCGACGAAAATATAGACTCTGTACATATAAAGATTGTCACTTTTCAGCTAAAAATTGTCATTTTGATTTTTGATAATTTTTAACTGAAAAGTGACAATCTAAGCCCTCCGAAGATAAAACAAAAAGATGACATTATTCTGGGAAATCCTTCTAATACAATCTTTATATATACAGAGTCTATGATTAAGTTGAGCTCTAAAGACATTGAAAGACCAGGACGTCTCACCCTCATTTAAGCGGTCTCGGGTAGGTTTTCACTATATATTTCTTTTTTGGGCTTTCCATAAATCTATATATTTATATTGCTATTTCTAAATGTTTATAGAGTTAAAGGTTTTTCTTTTGTTTTAAGAAATATCATATATAAAAGTTCATATTTGAAGTCGTTTTATTGATAAAAATCTGTATTACATAAAGACAAATAAAGGGTTTAAATTCGAGGACAACAAGAACTTATGACAGTCAAGAGGTATTTAAACGATTTCCTACATATCTTATCAATCCTCTAAACTATGAAAAACATGCTTTTTATGTTATTAAGTTTTTTTATGATTTTTAACTAAATTTTGAATTTCGAAGCGACTGCTAGCAGCCGGTTGGATATTGAATATCGAATAACGAATAACGAACCGGCTGCTAACTTCACATACATTCAATAAGTAGTAATTTAAACCTAAAAACAAATTGGAACAGTTGTTTGGTAGTTGACAATATTAACTAATTGCATGTTTTATATATGTAACACCATTGACATTATTCTATCAAAGAATCACTTAAAATTTTCCCATTGCATATTTCTAAATATATATAGTTGCTAGAATATTATAGAATAGGAAGACATATCTAAATTTTTAAAACAATTAATGACATCATTTCCCCAAATTTTCCCTTATCGAAATATGCATGGTTTTTTTTATAATGATCCTTTTAATTATAGAATTAATTAATCACACAGAAATATAAAAGGATAGATTACGGAAAGTATAGTTTTTTTCGAATGAATCGGTCCACTTTTTTCATCAGTTTTTTTTTCGATATTACATGCGATCAGATCAATTTACCGCTATTTCACGAATTTAATAGTTGTATTCATGACTGTTCATTTTATTCTATATGCTATACATGTTTAAGCACAAACGACGCACAAGTTTTATGTTAGTTCACTCACAATTCAGTGTTTTATATTGTCCGGTTTTTGTTGAGATTAACATCTAAAACGTCCTGGTTTTTCAACAAATGGTCCGGTTTTTTTTAAAGAAAATGTGAATTAGAAAGAAAACAATCTTGGGCTTAAAAACTTACCTTTTCTAGTTTGTAACTGTTATTTAGCGAAGGACAATTTTATTTATGTTTAAATAAGTCACAAACACATATTACTATGTTGATTAAAGTTCACCCTTTTTAAATTTAAGGATAACTTTCCGTTCTGAAAACACATTACCATAACCTTGCAGTATTAGGATATATAAGAAAACACTGTTTCCTTTTTTAAAACGTTTTTTAGAACCGACAAGAGGGATTAATAATCTTTTCAATTTCATTTCATGCTATCTTTGTTTTTACTGTCAATAATATTTTATGATTGATATATGTTACAGTGACGAAAACACATTAAAGCAAGAAAACTAAGAAAAAGCATTAAAAAATCAGAAACTTAAATTTTCTACTAAAAGAAGCATTATCCAACCCCCCCAAAAAACATATATCACAATACCATTTGAATTGAATAGAATATCTAATAAAAAAAATGAAAACAATACTTTATAAATTTCTTGTGTCCGAAGCCCTTTTCTGAATTTACTTTCATCATTTGCTCAAAGTCGAATATTTGAAAGCCAAGGATGTATAAGAACCAATATATTTGAAGAGTCTTATAACCAAAAGGACCCCAAAAATAGCCTTGTCCACCCAAGGTCAACTTTGCATGATGTTAAAACCTTAGTTTCTTTATAAATTTTAAATTTATAAACGATGATTGGTTGTTGGTTGCTTAACGTCCAGTGCCAAAATTATTCATGCATGTTAAAGACGCAGTATGGTACAGGATTGTGGAAATGTACTACATGTATCACATAATTTTAACATTACCAATGTATGCAATTTATGTAAATGAGGGCAAGGTCTGTGGAACCTGGCCACACACACACACACACATATTCACCTTACAATCATGCCAGCCTATTGTTTGTAGCATATGATAAACAAACCTAATTAGGACAATTAAACATTAATAATCGATAAACCATTAAAAAATAAGGATAAAGTCAGATGAACCCTGCCAGCAACCATGCACACCATTCAATTATTCCTTACACCAAATAGAGTTGACCTATGGCTTACAGTATGTAATAAACTGCGAAAAAAATGAAAGCATTATATAGTTTATAAGATATCTCATAAATGTTTTTAAAATTGTTACTCGATGATGACTGCTGTACCCGTATTTTGACTATTTTATTTATTATGTCTGTTTAGTTCACGCATCATTGTAAATAAAACGGAATTTGATGAGACTGTCATCAAAGTGAGAGGTTTAGCGCTATAAAACCAGGTTTAATCCACCATTTTCTACATTTGAAAATGCCTGTACCAAGTCAGGAATATGACAGTTCTTGTCCATTCGTTTTTTATGTGTTTTGTCATTAGATTTTGCCATGTGATTATGGACTTTCCGATTAGATTTTCCTCTGAGTTCAGTATTTTTGTGATTTTACTTTTTATAAACTTTATGAGATATCTTATAAACTATATAAGATATCTTTTAAACTATAAAAGATATCTTTTAAACTATATAAGACATCGTATATAGATTATAAATTATCACATATAATTTATAAGATATCTTATATAAAATTATATGAGATATCTTATAAGGTATATATTTTAAGATAATCTTATATAAAAAATATTAATAAAAATTACGACATGTTGTATATAAATGTATAGTTTTGTGATGAATTGTAAATATTTGATTATATAGATGCTACATAAAGTACATCTGAGATTTACACCTGACTTAGTTATTATTTCAACCTTATACCAACTCAAAAGGACTATGCAAATTATGTTCGATCAAGCCTCTTATTCAATGTCATCTTCCTCTCGGTTTAAGGGTCGAAATCGTTACAGTATACAAAAGAATTTCGCCAAAATTTCACTGGCGTAACCTGTATTTTGTGGTTTTTGCCTTTACAAACATTGTTGACTATTATTGATAGACAGACGGACGAACAAAGTAAACTTTGGGGTTCTCGCATCCTCAATGCAGGGCTTTAATTTTAGTATCAAAATTATCATGAGTATCAAGAAGGATGTTGCCTTTGCGGGCACAGATTGCCTATGCGGTATATATTATAATTTGTCGGGAGTTCGGTTTTAAGGCTTTTAAAGTCTGCATTTGATTTGAACTTTCAGCTGTTTGGATTCGAGCACCACTGTTGAGGCTTATGTAGAAACGAAACGTTTGTCTGACTTACCAGATTATAAGCCTGGTATTTTTGAAGAGTGTTTACCCTTATCTGCGGTCATCCTGATCTAATTAAGTAGAGTTCAGGTAGCTCAATAATTAGTTTTGTGAGTGTGAACATTATTTCTGTCTGTATTTCTGTCTGTATTTCATCTGTAAAATCTGTATGCTGTGATGTTCACAATATTTTCAAGACTTTCCATATACTTTATATGCACTTAAGCATTATCCATGGACGCTTATATGACGCTTGAACTGAACTGAGTCTCAGAAATTTTATCAAATCGACAACTGCAGACCAGAGTTGACCAAATTAAATAGTATATATATGTCGTGTACAAGTTGCGATTTTGTATAGGTTATAACATGTACAAAATTTTGTACATGTTATAATTTGTACAATGCAAAAATACAAGTTATAACATGCACAAAAGTACCTCGTACATGTTATAACATTACAAAAAATTGCTTTAAAATGTTTTGAACTTGTACAAAATTTGAAAATAAAGAAATGTTTATATTACTACAACACATGCCATTAACCTGATGAACTAAAATCGTGAGTTTCAACTCATAAAGCTGAAGGGAAATTATACTGTCATACTAGTTGAGCCTTAAGATGCAATTTGATAGCCTTGACAGATTTTACAAAGAAATCTTTGATAGGTCCTTGTTTTCAAAGGAGAGGATAGACATTTTGATAAGGAGTGTTAAGCAGGCAAAAGATGAAACTAAACCTACTGTCAAAGAAAGAACCCTTCTGAAACAGCATCAGAGATTGACAGCTAGAAACCTAGAAAAAATTCTACATAGGCTTTTAGAGATATTGGCCAAAATATTTTTAGATATATTTGATAGAAAAAACATCCTTTATTTCAATTTCTTATTATATATTTAGGAAACTTCACTTTTTGACAAATTACATTTTCAAAAAAAAAACGACGAGGTCTTTAGTCAATAAACACATTACAATCTAGCGTTTATCCTGAACATGTTATCAATAGGTGGTTTGAATACTTTAGTACATCTATATCACCCAAAATACAACTGCTGCAGTGAAAGTACTTGCATTTCTTTGTCTAAATTTTCCGTAAAAATGGGTCACTTGCTCAATACACAAACAACTGTATAAACCAAGGACAACATTGTTGCCATGGCAACGAGAACATAGTAATGAAAATGTTGGTAAGTTTTATGATCTTGATTCGTTCATTTGATTTGAACCAAATAATTTTACTTTTCAAAAAAATGTTTGGCCATCATTTCCAATATTTGAGTTATTCTTGGAATTGATATTAATGTATTATCCTTGGAATTGATATTAATGTATCCCTCTATTGTCTGTTCTTTAGGTATCTTGTAAATCAAGTACGGATCAAGCTAAGGTAATAGGAGAAGCCATGAAGAAAGTTGAATTCAATCTTAAGACGTTGAAATCAGAAAAAGAGTGCCTGATTAAAATGCTAAAGCTTGAATACTCCAAGAAAAAAGACACGTCCTTAAGTTCGAAAGCTGTAAAAAATGTTGTTTCAAGTGAAACTCAAACGGACAAAGATGAAGAATTGTCCTTGTCGATAAGAACCGATACGCTTCAAAGCAAGAATGATCAACTGGAAAATGAGATAAGTATTTTAAAAGAGCAATTAAAGAAAAAAAATAGTGCTTCCTCTAAAAGTAATGTACTTGCAGGCGTTGCTTGTAATGTTCTATTGAATAACAAGCAAGAAGAAGAAAAATACTTTCCCCCTGGCTCCGATCATGATCAACAAAGAGAATTTAAGAACATCCAACACGATAATGACATACTAAATAAGGAAATAAAGAAGATCGGAGATCAACTTTTAGATGCAAGAAAAGAACAAAATACTATAGAATCCCAATACAAAGAACAAAAGGAAATATTCGAAAGAACTACTCGAAAACTAGATGACCAGTTAAAAGAGACAGAACATGAGTTGAACGAGAAAGGGAAAGAGAATAAAGCATTAAATGATAATATTGAAAAACATGAAAGAAACCTCAGATATTTGAAAGAGGAAAACTGTAAAACAGTTGAAAAACTTAATTCAGACATCGAGGAAAAAGTTAAAAAAATGCAGCAAATGTCAGAAGAAGCAAATATAAATCTAGATGCAAGTAGAGAGGAACTCCAAACAAAAATAAAAGAATTAAATAAATTAAAAGAACAAGTTGATCAACTCGAAAGTTCAGTAATGAACCTGCAAAGCCAAATCAAAATGATTAATGCAGACCATACTGAAAAAGTTAACCAAGTAAAAGTTCAAATGCAGAGCTTAAGCGATAAAAACACACACATAAAAGAACTTGAAAAACAATTGAAACGATTGGAAAATCTGAACGATATTGGAGAAAAGACCATTCAAACCTTGAAGTCGGAAGCAGAGGATTGTAAATCCAAGTTCGAGCAGAAAAACGCTGATTATTCTTTCCAAAAACAAGAAATGGACACATCAATTCGAAAAGTAAGAAACGAACTGATGGAGCTTACACAAGAAAAGAACAGTTTGCAAATAGAAATTTCAAAATTAGAAGTGGAAAAGACAGATATGAAACTTATAATTGAAAAACTGCGAAATGAAAAAGAAACTACTAAAAAAAACGTAACGGAAGAAAAAGAAGTGTTGAAGACAAAAATTATAGAGCTTAAGGCTAAAGAAAAATGCTCAATTGACCAAATTGGTAAGTATAGAAACGTTAAAGTAAAAATCAATACTGGGTTAACGACTTCCCTTTCATTCCGGTAAAGGTGAATATAATATTAGAGTAATGGATATTTTTCAAAATGGTCTATTTTTTAACTATGTTTATTCGTATGATCTCAGTTATTTGAACGAAAAAGTATATCCAAAATACTGAACGGAAATCAGGAAATCCAGAAAGAAAGAAAAATAGCAAGCGTTCTTGTTCTATTTGTAACATTTATTTATTTTAATGTTTGTATGAATTTTTTTCCCAGTTGGGTTATATGTCTATGGTGTATGTTTTTGCTGCTGTGTACCAATTATTATCATGTTAATCAATTATTGCTGTTTTGGGATTCTAACACAATTTTATAAATAGAAAAGAAATATAAACAGCTGTCATATATGTATGAGGTTTAACTAGTTATAAAACAAGATGTATAGAGACACAGACACGTTAACTTTTATTTCTATAGAAGTCGCTCTTCACTATACTACTACCTGTCGATACATTTATTTTTGGCATTGCACAAGTCATGTCTTCTTTGACTATTAATGACGTTAAAATACTAAATCCCTGTGATGTGTTTTAGTCGATTTTAGTCTCTGATGCATGATTTTTTATTATTAATTGGTTTTGGCTTTTAACTAGCTGTCGGTAACTGCGAGTACTCTCAAATCGTATTTTCTTGTTAATTCGACCTGTTGATACTGTTTATAATGCTTTTTGTTATTTTTTATTTATATGGATCTTGTCTGTACACCAGCTTTGATTATTTGTAATATCTTCAATTTTTCACTTATTCTTACAACATTTGTATAAACTTCAAGATTATAAAAAAACCGGTTTTTTTCTAAAGTGAACATTGATTGGTTAAATATTTCTCAGTCATGTCCTGTGTTTGAATTTGTTTGTTAGCTTTTTGGTCATGAATGTTTGTCTCTAATATTTAATTAACTGTGCATTTGTATTCAGATATCGCAGGTCAAATTTATTCGTTCATTGTTTAATCATACGTTTTTTGATTGAGTTAAGTCTGCCAATTGATATTTTATCGTATGTTTTTCTATGTTGTGATGTTATGCTATTGTTTCAGAAAAAGGGAGAAGGTTTGGATCCATTAAAACGTTTAATCCCGCTGCAAATGTTTGCACCTGTCCTAAGTCAGGAATCTGATGTACAGTAGTTGTCGTTTGTTTATGTAATATATACGTGTTTCTCGTTTCTCGTTTTGTTTATATAGATTAGACCGTTGGTTTTCCCGTTTGAATGGTTTTACACTAGTAATTTTGGAGCCCTTTATAGCTTGTTGTTCGGTGTGAGCCAAGGCTCCGTGTTGAAGGCCGTACTTTAACCTATAATGGTTTACTTTTTAAATTGTTATTTGTATGGAGAGTTGTCTCATTGGCACTCACACCACATCTTCCAATATCTATTAACCCCATTTTCTTCGGGAAATGTCGGTCTGTTCTTTTTTTTTTTTTTCTTTTTTTTATATTTTAAACATATTTTATTCATTAAGATATGCAAAGGATTGAGCAACAAGCACAGCCTATAAAAGGTCTCTCCATAATACATGTACAAGGTATAATTCAATTATAACAACTGTATTTAAAATAATGCAATATAGTGGAACATGTATGCTACTTGTGAGCACACACGAGCAAATATATGTTAACAGTGTTACTTACTAAATGCAAACTATATTTAATTATCTTACCTCCTATATATTTCTAGGAATGTGATTGGTTAAAAGCGTCCGCGTGAAGACCGTGTATATTTGATATTAGGTTAGTAGGGAGGCGGGGCTTATTTCATACACGGTTAGAAGTGGAGTTACGTCCCTTTATATACCATATTAGGTAGTAGGGAGGCAGTGCTTATTTCATACACGGTTAGTAGGGGTGTTACGTCCCTTTATAAAAACACAACGGAACTGAGAAAAAATCTTCGAGGTTTCAACAGACGAAGAAATTGATGATTAAGATTGAAATAAGTTCATTAAACACATTTAAACCTCACACGTTGTTATCGTTGGCTATTCTTGTAGGATCAATGGAAGTAGTTTCTTAATGCTAACAGTATTGAAGACTGGCTTGGTCATTTTGATAGATCACAAGTCTAAATTTTACACGTTAAGATAGTCGGTAAGATAAATTCGTTACATAGTGTGCTAGTGACGTAATACGGTATATATGGGGTCAGTAAATTCCATATGGGGATTCGAGCTTCGCTCTCACCCCATATGGAATTTACTGACCCCATATATACCGTATTAGGTCGCTAGCACACTATGTAACTAATAATATATAGGCAATTAATCATCAAAATATTGATTCCTATTTTAAACTATAAAATTAATCATTTGTAAGTGTTGATATTGTGTCATGGATGGAAACCACATATCCTTTGTTTTTCTGTCATAACTTTAAATTGTGTCGGTCTGTTCTACCTCAGGAATTGATTACCTTAGCTGTATTTGGCAAAACATTTCGGAATTGCTGGTCCTCAATGCTCTTTAACTTCGTACTTTATTTGACCTTTATAACATTTTTTTATTCGAGCGTCACTGATGAGTCTTATATAGACGAAACGCGCGTCTGGTATAACTATAAAATTCCGATCCAGGTATCTATGATGAGTTTATGTCCGAGCCAGAAATATGACAGTTGATCCGTTGGTTGATACCTGTATAGTTGAGCGTTCGATTTTATAAGGTTTTATGGATTTCACATCTTTGTGAACATACCTTAAAGTTCGGTATTTTTGTTACATTTTGAACTAATTATTTCGCCTTTTTGTAAGAATTGATGGGAAAGTCACATGAAACTCGTACATGTGTAGGTATTTGTATTTATTACGTATAAGTCTAATGACAAATGTAGAACAAATTAAATTTTTCTTTAGCATTTTATAAAAGAATATGGTACAAAAATTATCTGAAAAATTGTAACCAAATTTGAAATAGCCGAAACAACCTCTTTTTATGGTGGGTGGAAAATATTGTATTAAAGCTTTACCCTTGTCCGTCCGTTCGTCCGTACATCCGTCCAACAATTGGTTTCCGTTCTCTAACTTAAGGTTGCCTCGACCAAATGTTATGAAACTTATACACAATTCCTATTACTTCAAAACACAGGTAAAGTTTGAATTTTGGTGGCATCTTCTTTACTGTTCTAGATTTATCCCTTTTACAAATAAAAAAATTGCCGATATTTTCTTCTATGTTCTCTAAACTAACGTTTGCCTCAACCAATGTTATGAAACTACACACAATGCTTATTAACACAAAACTGAGATCAAGTACAAATTTGGGTAGTGTCACTTTTACCGTTCTTGGTTATGTCCCTTTATAACGTTATATAGAAGAGGGGCATCTACTGTGTCCATGGACACAATCCGCATTTTTATGTTTGTGCTCATTATCTTGTGCCAATAAGGAAAGTTTTTAATGTTGTCGATTGTGCAATGGCTTAAGTTCTTCAGCTGCGACTACAAATATGAGTTTAAACCACAATCCCGAAATTCCAAAAAGATGTTTTCCATTGTAAATTTTATTTAATTTTACCTGAAAGGGGCATTGATTGCGAGATATAAACAAAATACGTTATGATTTTGTTTTGGTTCCATCATTAATGAAAGTAAAAAAGTGAAATAATAATTCGCTTCTAGCAGACAGTTTTCAAAGGTTCAGTTTTGTCAAAAATAAGCTAAGGTTCTTTCTCAATTTTAAGAAACATCGCTGATGAATTATTCACTTGCAAGTGAAAATTTCGACCGCATTGAATTCGTATTCATGTGACTTCAATGTAACCCCTTAGCTGGAGATGGGTTACGCATGTTTTCAACTATTAAAACGAAAAGAATGTTCAAGGATGAACTATTCTGTTGACTGATTCGATCCACGATTCTTATACATGTAAAAACGACGATAAAAAACTTTTTAACATACAATATGAAATCCAACAGACCTCGAAAAATCAAATTGTCTGTAGTCGCTATCTATTTATATTTATGTATATATTTATATCGGATTATATGAGCGTCGACAGTCTTCGGATGTCATATCGGTGGTTAATTAGATGACGTCTTGATAAAAATACACACGAAATGCTGATACATAGTATCGGAGTTCATACATTGTCAATTGTTATTTTAGACTTTTTGTAATTTGGATATTCGTTTAAGTATGTTTTTGAAGACCTGTCAGTTACCTTCTGCTGTTGTCTGTTCTATGGTTGGGTTGTTGTCTCTTTGACACATTCCCCATTTCCATTCTCAATTTTATTCTTAACTAAATATGACAATTTGAGTCAAGTCGGTGAAAATTATTTGACAGCTAATAGATATAGGAAGATGTGGTGTGAGTGCCAATGAGACAACTCTCCATTCAAATAACAATTTATAAAAGTAAACCATTATAGGTCAATGTACGGCCTTCAACACGGAGTCTTGGCTCACACCGAACAACAAGCAATAAAGGGCCCCCAAATTACTAGTGTAAAACCATTCAAACGGGAAAAACAACGGTTTAGTCTATAAAAAAGGAGAAATGAGAAACACGTATAAATTACATAAGCACACGACAACTACTGTACATCAGATTCCTGACTTAGGACAGGTGCAAACATTTGCAGCGGGATTAAACGTTTTAATGGTACCAAACCTTCTCCCTTTAAATCATTAGTATAACATCACAACATAGAAAAACACACGATAAAATATCAAAAAACGTAAATTAACACACTATGAATAAATTTGATCTGCGATACCTGATTGTAAACACATAGTTAATAAAAATATTAAGGACAAACTTTCAAGGCCAAAAAGCAAACAAACAAGTCCAATCAAAGCAATGGCAAGACACCACCACGAAATATTTAACCCTTAGAAAAAACCGGTTTTCATAATATATACAGGTAAATGAAAAATAACTTTGTCGTTTTAGGTATACTACTTCTGTCTTTATAAAATCTTCCAATAATTAGGAATACCAAGAAAGGTCTGTCGTATAAATACCTAATTTAACACTAGATACATAAGGAGTGGATATCAACAATAAAACTATACAATTAGAGCTAGTTAAAACTTCCCTGTACAGATTTAAGGAGAATAATCTTGACGTTCATACAAATGTAGAATGAAGAAGTGAAAAATAGTAGATATTCCAAATAATCAAAGCTGGTATTAGACAAGATCCATATTAATATAAAATAACAATAAAGTATTACAGATAGTATCAACAGGTCGAATTAACAAGAAAGTACGATTTGAGAGTACTCGCAGTTACTGACAGCTAGTTAAAAGCCAAAAACAATTAATAATAAAAAAAAAAATCATGCATCAGAGACTAAAATCAACTAAAACGCATCCCAGGGATTTAGTATTTTAACGTCATGAACAGAGAGTCATGCTCCTTTGAATAAACAAAACAGAACTCCATGAAACATTTTCGATAATTAGGACATACTGTCTAGATTTGAAAATCGACAGGAATTTATCGATCATTTTTTTTCTAGGTAATTTGACCATTTTTAAAAACTAAAAATTTCGGCCAATAAATACTGCAACATTTTGTCATCGCAACTCGTCTGAAACCATACCACAGAATTTCATGAAATTTTGTAGATAATTAAGGAATACTATGTAGATTTGCATATCGACCGACAATTATGCTCCTTTGACCTTAGAAATTCGGCCTCAATAAACCACTGCAATAGTTTGTCATCGACATTCCTCTGAAACCAAACAAAAAGTCATGAAAATAAGGACTGTGCTCACAAAGGTTCTTTAATTTAAGATCTAGAAATGAACTTTGGATTCACGGAATTTATAAGATATTCATTCACAAGCACTGGTTCGATACCGCTGCTGGGGGACCGTTAGTCACCGAGGATATCATCTTCTAGCACAGTAGTCAGTGCTTTGGTATTGACATGATTTATAATATCATAATCATACTTAGATGCTTTTAGCTATTATGGTTAGATTCTTTTTGGTCATATAGTTCCTAACGTTGCAGAGTATTTACACATTCCTATCTTTCAAATGTTTTGATGTGAGCGTTCCTGTTGAGGGTTATTCCAGAAAAGCGTTTCAGACGCAAGAAATTTATAAAGATTTATAAAGTGCTTACTTTAAAATTTACAGATATTAGTATTTGATGTCAAGGAGTTTATTCGTAACGAGCTCTTAGAGTCTGTATGAATTACCTGCAACGGACTTCAATATTTGGTATATTATTGTAATTATCATTGAACCAAAGTAATCAGTTGATGTAAATTATCCAGATATCAAAATTTACGAACAGACGCTATTGGTAACTTGATTTGTATTTCACTACAACAAATAACAAACACTGATTTTGTATGGATATTGAATTGTCATGGCAACATTTAATCAAAATTCATTCAAACAAACACATCAGTACACATCCAAATTATTTGCCAATCAATAAAATCTTGTTGACGATTGAACTAAATAAATGACTGTATCACAGCTGGGCGATCCAAAGCTGATGTACTCATGAAAAGGGCGGTCCATTCAGCAATAGTTCAGAAGTAGCCGCTAGGCTATCTATAATTTGTATTAAATAATTAATCGGACTATATAAGTAAAGAATGAAATCCGCCTCAAAAAATTTACCCATGACATTTCAAGGATATCAAAAGCTATGAGCAATTTCTAATAACATTTAAAATAATCAAAATACTTTAAAAAATTGTGTATAATAAATCATTTTTATGGCAATTTAATTTCACAAAAGATCATGTATTTTCATAGAGTGTCAACATGAATCATGTTTCCTGGTATATTACAGGGTTCATTAGACAATACACATAATGTGTTTGCTATATAAATGTTTTAGTGATGATTGTATTTGGTTAAAACAATATCATTTCAAATAAATGACAAATATACTCCGTCATCAGAATATAGGGCTGAATGACAGTCGTCAAAATCTTGATACATTAGGGTGACGCCATGGTCGCCAGGAGAGAACGCTTGGCCATACAAGTGAGCATTTTGGGAGCATACGAGACCGCATTTCTATTGTAAATTTAATATGATAAAGAGGATCACCACATGGTACACTTCCAATATCATTATATAGCATTCTCAGCACAATGCAATATTAAAGGGCTTAAAGCTTGTGGAATTTTACTGCACAAATCGATTAAGATGTAAATTGTGCTAACAATATTATCTCATTTCATGCCTGCCTATTGCAAAAACAGTTGAAGCTTTTTAAGAGACCTAAATAACTCTACCTGAAGGTCTGTTTTCTAAGAGATCACGAACACTGCAAATTATTGAAGAATCAACAATCCATACTTCATTACTAAGACAAGCTGAAAATATAATTTATTTTGTTAGCTCAATTCTTATATAACGTTTGAAGGAAGCAGATTTCCAACGACCTTATCATAATTTGTTCATCATTAAGACCATTCATTGCAAAATGGGTTGCTGCACCTATTCGAAACGAATGCGTGATATACTCATTATGATTATAATCAATAAATTGCATGATCTTACACATATGTAGAAAATTGATAACGTGTTACACGGGGGTTTTTAAATGACAAAAACGTAGTACTTTTTTTGTGTTTGATTGAGAAAAAGTTAAGTAGAAATCTCACTAAGCACAATACATGTAGCTGCCTTATTAAAACTTTCCACTGTTAATGTTGTTAATAAACCTTTTTGATCATTCCTTTCAACATATTTTCTATAATAAACGACAAAGTCAAATCTGTGAGCTCTTGTACTCGTAAATAATAGCTTAAGTCTGATAAGTATACCTTAACCGGTGCAGAGGCATACTCAGAGCTTGTTAGATAAGCATTATGAATAAATAAAATGCGATATACTTGACCGCCATGTATATCTTTAACCTTGTGTGAATTTAAATAAAACAATGAGGTAAATCCATTGTTATAACTTTTCAATGTATTCTAAGAGTTCGATTCATTATTCGCAACGATTTTGATGTCTTCTTCTTCAAAATTTAAACCGATGCGTTATCATCCGATTTGAATAAAATCTTTTTATAAAATAAATTACTCCGTTAGTCAACTGCAGACAGTTCAATTGGAACATTTCTAAGTATTGTTTATCCATGAGAACATCAGTTCCAGACCATTCAATATGCCATTTGAACAATGCCCATTTACCTTGGAATTGAAAACAACCACATCATTTTGTTAAACCACCAGTTCTGTCAGTGAATAATTGTAATACTGAATTTGTTTTCCACAGACAAGGTCAAGCATGTAACTAATGTCGTTAAATTTGTCTAAATATAAAGCCCATACCAATAAGCCCTGAGCTTACCCTGCATTACATGTAACAGTATTCCTTGCAGGCCTCCAGGTTTTTTTTAATTTAGTGTTCACCCAAGGAACCGGTTTGGCCACAGCATAACAATTTCAAGTTTATTTACAATTTGCACAGTGTGTAAATGTTAAGTATGTTTAAATGAACATAGTCCATCAGCTAGTTTTCAAAAGCGCTCCAGTTAAGAAATCTGAGTTACACCCCAGGGTACCGCGATTTTCTTTTTATAGAATTCAATTTCATTATCTTAATTAAATACAAGGTGTTAAACTAAAAAAAAAAGTGTCCCAAAGAGGTTTAAAAACGTCCCTTTCAAGGGTCCCCTCATTTATGAATCACGACTAAGTAATTTTTATTTTTTTTTTTTAATATAAAGCGATTAAAAAAGAAAAAAGTTTAGGTATAAACAACCAAAACCGATATAAATCTATCAAAGGAGTAGGTCCGGTAAGGACTGATTTTGGCCTCAAATTTCAGTTTCATCTGACGAAAGATTTTGACCACTTTTTAAACACTTAAGTGTCTATTTCATAGGATTCAATTAATTTATGTGAAAGATTTTAACTTATTTAATTATCATTAAAAACAATCCGATTCAAGCTCAAATTTGAAAAATCTACCAAATATGCGAAAAAATGTCACTTTTCAGATGGTTTTTGTCAAAAACGAAAGTGGCCGCATCCGTGTTCATCCTCAATCTTTATATATGTTATGTATTATCATCAAATACAACTTCCATTTCAATATTTTGGATGAACACGAATGCGGCCACTTTCGTTTTACACGGAAACCGTCTAAAATTTAACTAAAATGCTGGAATTGTAAAGATTTCAGTAATTTAGCATGACTTAATGGTGCTAGTACCCAATATATGTGCATTGTATTGTCAAAAACAGCCCATATTTATGTAGCAGAACCATTCTACTATCCAATAGATAACTAAAAGTTTACATTTTAACAATTTTATAAAACTGCTATATTTTGGGGCCAAAAAGGGGTCTTACTGGACCTACTCCTTTAATGTAGCACTAAAAATTATTTTTTTTATTAATATTACAAACAATCCGATTTTTTGGCTTAAAATTAAGGCATATTTTCTCATTTTATAAAGAAATTCGTTATACAATTACCCGTTTTTGTAAATTAAACTTGATCAGATTACAATGTTAAAATCATTTGCAGTATTTATGTATTGTCTTAAATATGAATTATTCAATAAAACATATATACGTGCAAATACTCGTGAAATAACGGAAATCATCACATTACCGTCTTTGATTCAGTCGACAATATAAGCACTTTAAGCTTATCAATTTGCAACTGAAAGCAAACATTAAATTGTCGATTTATATTGTTTTTGTGAGACAAATTATTTTATAAAGTAAATGTGTAAAGAAATATTTATGAAAAAATGACAAATAAAATGTTTGCGTAATGAAAAGGGTGCACTCTATCGAACTCAATAAAGGTCTGCTTGATTACATTTTGCGTTTTAGCTATGTGGTGATTGAGTAAGGATTGTTAAGTCATTCAATCGACAAACATCGCTTCAAAAGAAGGTCAAATAGTCAGTTGGGGAATTTGTTCAGAGTTTTTACTTTCTTAATTTTCTTAGAGATACCTAAAAAAAAGTTGGCATTGTTGGTTTCAGTTTAAATAAGGGTTCTGTTAAACGTTGGTTGTTAAATGCACATGAAAGAGCTTCAATATCAATAAAATGTCGAGATTTGACAGGAATGGTTCACCCTGAAACATCCATACAAAAAGAACTTTGAAAGACTCTAATGAAGCGAGATGAAACTGATGTTTTAAAATTGTTTCAGGCAATGCAAGCTGGCTAAATCCATTTATAACATATGAGCAGTTATCTTGCTTGTCCTCTGGTACTGTTGCTTCTTTGGAATTTATGTCCGATCTTTTAAACACGTATGAAAAGGGAAAGTTGGCATCAGAAAATTTCATTACTGAGCGGCATATCAAAAGTCAACCGATATCTTCATATCAATCAAAAGACAATCATTGCTTTCATTTTCAACAAAGTAAATAAAGGGCAAGCAGTTAATGGCAAAACATTAAAAGCAGATAGAAATGTTTTTGGTCGCCTGCTTGTCATAGCCCAGACAAGACGGTTGGATATGCGAGAGGTACTCAAGTTTAAATTGGGTCCTCTTCCATGGTCCATGTGGATATTTGATAGTATGGCAGTCATTTAATCCATTACTAAGTACTTTTTCTGATTCGGCAATTTTTGTTTTAAAAACCATCCTTTTAGTTTCAAAAAGAGCTCCCCGCATTGATCAGTATCCCACAATATCCATTAAAAAAAATTAGAATGGCAGGTGCTTGGGAGGCAAATCATTACGATAAGTTCTAGACCATCACAATCGTGTCCTCGGCAATGGAAGAAATTGTTGTCAGTTGTTAGAAACAAAGTTGCTCTTGTTGAATTCTTTGTGTCAGAATGGAGTAAACAATCCTAAAAATTTACACTTGAAGGTATTGATTTATTTGTATCACATTGAAGTATGTGCCACAAAATATATGTTGAAAAGGAAATAGTGACAAGTGTATAATGCACTGAGCTTCTAAGCAAACAGGGAGAAGCCGACACAAAAATGGTTCTTCATGCAAAACCACGCAGCTGACAAAGGTTATTATTCCATTGCTTTAAAATCTTCTGACACTGATGTGGAAGTATTAGCCTGCTATTTTCAGAGTTGCATCTGTTCTAATATTATTATTCTGACAGGCACGTCTTCCAAATGCAGATTATTAAATGTGCAATCGTTTTGTGGGAAATATGGGGGGAATGTTTGTAGAGCACTGCCAGGATTTCATGCCTTTACTGGTTGTGATTCAGTAAGTGCTTTGTCTGGTAAAGGAAAAAGCAAAGCATTCGGCGTTTTGACACGTTCCGTGGAGTTTTCAGAAGGTCTATCCCGTCTTGGTGAAACCTTTGAAGTGTTGTCAAAAGCACTCGAAAGGTTTTTGAATTCTATATATGGCGACGAAATTAATAACATCGATATTGATGAATTAAGATTCAGCATTTTTCTAAATGCAAAAAAAATATCCATTGTCATCTACTACCCCCAACAAAAGATGCAATGTTAAAGCACATGAAACAAGCAAATTTCAAGCGAAGATTTGGAAATCTGCTCTTGAACACAACACTGTTCCGTCGCCAAACAACCATGGTTGGATTGTTAAGAACGATTTGATCAGTATCAATAGACTAGACCAACCCCCAGCGTTAGATGCTTTATTAGTTATTAATTCTGATAAGCTGTTCTGTTCATGTAAAGCTGGTTGTGCCAACAAAAGATGTTCATGTGTTCGACAAGGTTTATTCTGAACAGATATCTGTAAATGCTTCAATGCTTGTAGCAATAGGGATTATCAAATCGTTGATTCTGCTAACGATGACGACGAAGATGATGATGATGATAATTCGGTAGATACAGGTAACGAAACTGATGATGATTCTTCGTGACCTAAATATGTGGTGATTCTGTTGTTAAAAAAACTTTAATATAGATCTAGCAACCCTGACAGTTCTTTTATATTTTTTAGTAATATGTGAATAAACTCATCATAGATACCAGGACTAAATTTTGTATATACGCCAGACGCGCGTTTCGTCTACAAAAGACTCATCAGTGACGCTCGAATTCAAAAAAGTTGACAGGCCAAATAAAATACGAAGTTGAAGAGCGTTGAGGACCAAAATTCTCAAAAGCTTTGCCAAATACAGCTAAGGTAATCTATGCCTGAGGTAGAAAAAAAAGCCTTAGTATGAGTCATTTGATGAATGAGAGGTATAAATACGTGTCAGAATGGTGCATATCTGGTTGCTTATGAATGTGTTTGTCGTTGATTCTGTGTTTTTTGTTTTCTTACCTTGAAATGTTTTTCAACCGCCTTTAGTAACTTGATGCTCTATGTTTCAAAAGATATACATTTTTTTCAAGAAAACTACTAAGTATGCTTTTTTACATTCAGAATCATTGATTTTTTAAATTACCCTCTCCCTTTTTTTCTTGGTCCTCTACGATTTAAAATTTAAATAAAATTAGCCTGCGTTTAAATAAGATATGATTTGTTCTATTTAATAATAAAAAAATGGAACCGAATACTTGGTTATTTTTTCAAATTTCTGTATATATGTGTAAAACAAATTTTTTGATATACTCTTAAATTAGTCCCCTTTTAACTCATTTTGGACACTTTTTAAAAAGTATAGCACCTCTCAAAATATTCTTCAGACATTACTCTTTAGATTTATACAAGAAAATTGCGGTACCCTGGGTTGTAGCACAGAACTGAAATTTTACTCTTCCAGCTGTTTACATGTTTATGAAGTGTCCTATATTTTGACTTTAGTGGAACTTTATCTTGTTCCTATCCAATATCCGTTTATGTTTTCATTTTAACTCCAATACTTTGTCGTCCGAAATTTGCATTAACATGTTTTTCTGTATCTATAAGCAATTACATAATTTTAAAAATAATTGATTTTTGTTGTTAGTCAAAGTGTACTATTCTATTTTGTTTACTCGAATAATGTGTATGTACATTGTTTAAGTTTTTTTTAATTTGGTGCGTTCGGCAGAATTTTAAATTTTACATGCGGAGTACTTGGGTCGTCTGGCCAAATCCTATATTGTTCTGGCTAAAACTTCTATTACGCTGAATGTAAGTACATTAAAGGTGTGCATATCAACAAGTTTTTTGTGTGTTTTTGTCTTGTAATTTTCAACGCAATAGGATGGTTTAACTGTTATTTTCGGGACAAAAAGGCCTAATTGTTACATTAATCATTTAAAAAAACAACGTATGAAGCATTTATGATGACTGTTGGAGTTATAAATTATTTGTTTAGTGAGTGCTATTTTTATCGGTCCCTCATTACTCCTGAACAGTTGATTACTTGATGTGATACATACCATTTTGTTACCATACCATTTTGTGGTAACATTCTTTATAGTAATATATTTTAGCTCCTGCTCACCTTTAAAACGTCAAAGCAATTTTAATTTGTTCCTCTAAATCATTGTTTTAAATGTTTACATCATCCAATTATTGCTTCATTCTATTAATCTACATTGAGGGCATAATCTCTGCATTGTTATGTGTTTGTTTTGGTTTTTTTGCTCCGTTGGGGTTGTGGGAGTTTTCTACATTTTCCCTTGTCCCAGAAAACACAAATTATTAAAATTAAAATGATGCAAAATTTTAATGGCTAATGTTATCATTCGATTTATTTTTTTCGTCGGATTAATTTGGCCTTTAAATACACCTTCTTTTTTATTATCATTATATGGTTGGTATAGTCATATTACCATTAGTGTCAGCAAGATACATATACTTATAGGAAGTTGAATATGTAATAAAGGGTTGAATCTATAAATTATTGACCAAGTTTTAATTGAGTTTCGATGAATTTCCTAAAAAAAAATGAGCGGAATAAAAAGAATTAACACGAGGTTTTTTGTCAAGATACAGGCTCGTTAATATTTGAAAGTGTTAAATTGTTTTATGAGTACTCAACTCATTTTTGGTAAGTAAACGTTCATTGGAAAGCTTAATGATCAATTTCAAAGTTTATTTGACTAATGTTGGTTTTTGGCTTAAAATTTTTTTAGGACTTATAGCTCAATGGAACAGTAGTTAACCTATATTCTAATCTCGTGAATCGACGAAAAATAATACTTGCGATTCCAACTGAAACTGAGGTCTAACTTATTCAGACAAGGTTGACCTAAAAGCTATCTTTTCTTGTGTTTATATGTTTGTAAATAAAGGCAAGAGTAGTATACCGCTGTTCAATAGTCATAAATCGAATAATCGCATACAAATCCGGGTAACAAACTAAAACACATCCAAGTTAAGAGCAAAAAAAGGCTTCACTTAACTTGACTTCCAACACATTTGCTCTCGAGCATACTGAATATTAGTCCAGAAACTTGTTACGTGTGCTCTAAAATTGATTTAACATTAATACTACCATCAATGGTCGCCTATGGTGGACTGTCCAACTGCCAAGTAGATAATGCGTTGGTACTGAATTTGTTTTAATTTCAGGTTTTGCTAATGGTTTTCAAATAAATTAATGTTAACATGGCTTTCAAGCAAATTTGACCGTAAACACTCCACTTAGTTCATATTAATGCCGTTTTGACTACTCTGTTTGTCCATTGATCATTTGATAGTATTGGAGCTATGATTTATTTAAGGATAAAAATTTGGCTACCAAATATCTTGATCTCAGGTATATTTGAAAATAGAAGGAAATGCATGCTGTGAGCTCACAACTCTGTTTGTCCATTGATCATTTGATAGTATTGGAGCTATGATTTATTTAAGGATAAAAATTTGGCTACCAAATATCTTGATCTCAGGTATATTTGAAAATAGAAGGAAATGCATGCTGTGAGCTCACAACTCTGTATTATACGAGAAAGTTGAATCTGACTTTATCATCCTTTACAGAAAATTTAATAATTTTGCATGTCTTTTCAGCATTATTGCAGAAAGAAAACGAATGTTTGAAGACAGAAAAAGAAAGACTCGAGGCTAAAGCTAAAAAGAAGCGTAAGTTTTCAAATCAACTGATATATTAAGATGCTTGAATGATAACATATCAGTACAACAAAAAAATAAATCGAACTCCAAGTTAAAAAAGAATAAGTCCATAAAAATCAAACGTAATCAACCAACTGAACGAGTGGAAAACAACTGTCATTTTCCTGACTGGGTGAATGCATTGTCCGAAGAAAATTGGGGATTAAACCTGGTTTTGTAGCTAACTAGATCTACAAATTTTATGACATTTGTTTATAGTTCCGTTTTGTTTAATATTTTGGTGAGCAACCCAAACATACATAATAGATTAATGTGACAATAATAGGGATCCAGCAACCAAAACTATGTAAACATATATCAAAGGGTGTTGAAGATCCTTTGATGAGCCCTTGGCTGATTTCTGCTCTTTGGTTGGATTGTTGTCTCTTTGTCAAATTCCCCATTTCCATTTTTAAATTTATCACAACAGACTTAAAGGGGCACTAGCTACAATAAATATAAAAAATCTATTAAATATATTTTTTTTTGCCCAATCATTAAATGCAAATAGTAAAATAATAACTCGCTTTTAGCAGCCAATATGGTTCCATTTTGTCAAAATAAGCAAAAACATGGATTATGAATTATTCACTTGCAAGTGAATAATTCGACCTCATTGAATCCGTATTCATGTGAACTTCAATTTAACCCCTTAGCTTGAGATGGATAACACGTGAATTGTATGTGTTAAGTTATTTAAAGGAAAAGAATGTCAACATTGAAAGTGAACCAAAGGTAAATTATTTGATTGACTGATTCGACCCACAAAAAAATCATTCTTTTAAGGTAAAACCGATGATAAACATTTATATTTCATCTATAATATAAAATTTAATAGACCTAGAAAAATCCAACAGCACGAGTTTGCCTAATCTATTTATGTCTATATTTATGTTTACATCGCTTAAATGGTCATCTGATGACTTTAGAGGTCAACTCGATGGTTAATTATATGGCGTCTGGACTAAAATACACACGAAACGAAGCTACGTATTTCATGCCAGTGCCCCGTTTATTGTTTATTTTAGACTTTAATGGTTTGGATAAATGTTTACATTATTATAAATCAAATATAAGAATTTGATTAAATTCAGTGAACATGAATTTGACAGCTAGTGGCCCTTTAAACAAACAAAGAAACATACAAAAAAATCTTCACAGAGACGCCAACGAAAAGTTGTTGTAGTTGATAGTAAATCGATAAAGACGGAAATAAAAGTAAAATAACAAATATCCCGAACTCCGTGGAAAATTCAAAACGTAAATTCGCATATCAAAATGTCAAAATCAAAAGATTAAACATATTAAATATATGTTATTCCATTAAATTGACAACAATATGTGAGCAAAACACACAGACATGATAAGATAAATGTCAAAATTTGGGATACAGCAGTAAACATTGTTTTATAATCTTAATCACTATAAAACAAACAATTTTGCCAACAACAAAAAAGGGTTTGGTGGTGATAGTATACACCGTTTATAGAATGCACTTTATAGATAAAGTACAAATTAGATATAATATGAATACAAGGGTGAACAACAAAAAAACAGAGACACAGCTGATATAAATCTTCGATATCATATTTTTTTAAATCCTACAAAAGATGTAGGTTTGACACTACTTACAACGCAATTTTAATAAAACTTGTGTTGACAATGGCCATAAATTCCTAAAAATAGTTGTTTGGAACTTATTTTCGAACTTTCCTAAAATAAACCTTTCATATAGATCACATAAACGTTGCAATGGTTATGGCCGTGGCTAACAACATGCTTTTAAAATTTGTGATAAATAAATTTTATAAATGATGAATTAGTTTTATAACGGTTTTGCAACAAAAACTGGCGAACAAAAAATAACTGGATCACTTAACGATAAAACTTGTGTTGACAATGGCCAAAAATTCCTAAAAATAGTTGTAGGATTTCTTTCATTTTTTTCCGACGATAGTAAAGTGGGGTATTCTTTTTTATTTCATCAATGTTTTCATACGGCCCTACGGCTCACTAATTAATCTAAATATAAATTTAGTTGATATCCAGTTACATTAAAATATTACTGTAACTACATAAATCAACTGTTACAGTGTATACATAATACACGTCAATACGTAAGTAATTTATTGTATCAACGTCTATAAAAAGAAGATGTGGTTATGATTGCTAATGAGACAACTTTTCAAACGGGATTAAATGACACACAAATTAATGTTTGTTTTCCTCACTCATTGTTGTCAAGATAATGGAATCAGTAGTGAGAGATTTATTTAGCTATAAAACCAGGTTTAATAACCATTTCTACATATACAATTTTCCCTATTGCAGTTCGGTATTTTTGTGACTTTACTTTTTATTCCACATTCTATACATCTTACTGAGTATTCCCTTTGTCAAATTGCAGTTTCCACTTTCTCTTTTGTGATTTTGCTTAATAAGGATTGTTTTTTTTTTATTCCTTTATAAATCCAAGAAATTTTGACTACATTATTAAAATCCATGAAATAGTAAACAGAAAAAAAATGTATTTTGTAGATATCAGTTTTCACTGTGTTCTTAAACAGCCACAGTCGGACCAAGCTGTAAATGGCATCCTTGATCTACTGCGGGACCAATATTCAGACAACCAGTTGGAAATGGTTGAAGAATCAAAACGAAAAAAGAATACACCACTGCTGGTCGTTTTGTACAATCTTTCAAGAATAGCTGACGATGTAAACGGAGCATTGTATGGAATCGAAGGTTTGATAATTACTTTTGTATTATTGTAACTGTTTTCAATCAATAAAAGGAGGTGTAGGTTGTACTTCAATCTGAAAACAAACCAACGACACAATACCAAACATCTTCTACTAATACATAGATATAAGAAGATGTTGTATGAGTGCTAATGAGACAATTCTCCATCTCAGTCACAGTGTGTAAAAGAAAAACAATTATAGGTAAAAGTACTGTCTTCAACACGGACCCTTGAATCATACCGAACAGTTAGATTTAAAAAAGGCCCAAACATGACTAATGAAGAAAACTACTGAACACCAGGTTCCTAACTAAGATCAGGTGCAAGCAATTGCAGCGGGTATAAACGTTTTAATATATACCAACCTTCACCCTTACCCGAAACAATAGTGTAACATTACAGCATAGAAAGACGCACTATAAAATATCAATTGAAATGGCTTATTAACTCAATCAAAAGACATATAAACACAAGTGACATTACACTGAACTTATAATTTTTTTTATTTATTACACAATGTTAATACAATATCAATAAAATAAGGGGTAAATAAATAAAGGCAACAGTAGTATACAGCTGTGAAATATTAAATAATTACAGAAAGTAAACCATAACCTTGAACAAATAAACTTGCCGCCAAAAAGAATAGTGTACACAGGGAAAAGAAAATAATTTTATTGTAAGGTATACAGTATAAATGGAGAACGGAAATATTATACTGTCATTATGTATATTTTATTATTGATTCTATCTTGACCAAAATATTTCCAAAGTTGATGTATTTAGAATTTATTATTGACTACTAATATATGGCTTTAGTTTCGTGGTAAGACTTGTACCTTTTTATTTAAAAAGATCTGACATTGGCTAGTGTGTCCCACGATGTTTGTCCGAAGCAACCGCACTACTAACAATGTGATTTTTCCTCTTGGTCAGACAACTGTTCTGTAAAGGAATCGACCTGTGTGTTTTTAAGGCTGTTCACGGATTTTCACTATCTTGGCCGAGTTGTTTGTCTTTTATTATGGCGTATTCTTTCTAATCACGTTGATGATCATTCACGAAGGCACTGTAGGAGTGCACAGACACCTACATCAACTGAAAATTATATGAGGTCCACTGTCGTCGATTTTTTTGTGTATCTACTCCTGACTTGGAGAACACGACTAAGGATAAAGATACCACACTTTTTTTTTGTTGATGGGCATATGCTACAGTTTTGATACCATATTGATATTTTGCTGACAATTAGAATATAGGCTAATTTTTGCCTGATTAAATCAAATGTGTAATAAAAAATATACCTTCATGTGCTACTTTTTCAGTAAAATGAGGTCGAAATTAAAAAATTCGGATTTGTGGACGTAATTTTCCTTTCGACAGAAATACATAGTTATTTGTTTCAAAAGAAAAATACAAGCTGTTTTTTGTTAAATTATTTGTAAATTCTTTTTTATAAAGATGTCCTTTAAATTTGTGCATTTTGTTTTTTTCAAATTACTCATATTTGTCAAATATTCATGAATATAGAAAAAAACATCATTTTTTGCTGTATATTTATCAAATTTAAAAAAATTGCACTATTGACGTTTTCGTGAAAATTGGGACACATAAATCTTCTAACGTAAACAAACAAAATGGCATTTCAAAAAAGAGAGGTCAATGAACTCGTTTTCAAGTTAAATAAGTTTGAGTAATAAAACTCAGTCGAAAACTGCATCTCTTCCCGATAAGTCATAGTTTGACGTCGCAAAAAATAACAATTTACGTTAGCAACGTCATTACCTCCCCTTGAACTGTATCGTATACCCTCAAACGTTTATAAACTACTGTCCTATCATGTAATTGTGGACGAATCTATACAACTTATGTGATGTTGATGATAGTATTATTAATTTTCATCAATTAATTTCTAAGATTTTCGATGTAAGGATTTCGTTTTCGGTGCATTATCTCTAAAGATCTAAAATTGCATGTACCAATTATATCTACAAATACATAATTTATACTTAAGTTGTAAAATTATTTTGTTTTTCGTCATTTCATGTAAAATTTAAAACAAAGTCAATTGGAAAAAATGAAATTTTCAATAAATTTGTAATCATAGCAACGACTTTTAAAATAATAATTTTAATTTTAAAACGTAAAAAGGTTCCATTAAAAGATACTTCATAATATGTTTTTTGTTTTTTGTTTGTCATGACCTATTGTTAAAAATTATATGGATTTTCTAAAAGCGTTTGATGCATTTATCCCCTGTATTTATTTTCCTGTTTTATGCGTGTTATAAATTTTGAGAAATCATTATATTTCTTTTTAATTTCACTTATTTGATGTATTCTTGCTCTTATGTATACGGTGTTTAAATATATTACTGTTACTGACCTCGAACACATAGCTTTATTAAGGAGTTAAATTTACCGGATTAGCACAGGCTGGAAATTGATTAAAATAATAGAACAATATCTATATATTTTGAATTTTCGTGTCGTCGTAAAAAGGTTTGGTTGGTCATATTATTTTTATGTTTGTCCTTTAAAACGGGTTCTCTCTAATTTATGGTTTTGTCTACTTTCTTTGAAATAAAATAAAAATATACCTGGTTTGTTCAGTTTCATGCCCTGCTTGTAAACACTTTCGATTCTTATATCATCAAGTGTCATCGCAATACAGAAGACATAAATAAAATATCTTTCCCTATAAAATCTAGTTTTTAGCTGGAAATTAAACGATTTTTGTCTTTCTGGAATAGCGAGAAAACATATAATCATAAGAGTATTTTATATTTGAGATGAAAAAATGTATTAATAAAATTCTGCATGAAAATTTCTACAAACAAACTCCGAAATATTTGTTAACAATCGAAGAATACAAATATTTCTGCACCATTTTTTATTTACGGAAATCTATACCCGTCAATCAGCTTCACTGCTTATAGTAACCATTTATCTTCACCAAGACAGAACAAACTTGAACTCAGTCATGACACCTATGATCCATAGACTTCTAACTAGGAAACATATTACAATGAAGAATACTAGTCTTCACTTATTTCTAACCAAAAAAAAATTCCTTAACTGGCAGATTTTCACTTTTATCTAATCTGAACATTTTTACTTAAGGAGTGATCAAAACCCATAACCATGATGTTTCAAATCAACACAGAAGTCAAACATGGTGATCCAGGATATTGAATTGCCAACTCTATTTATAGTTAATGTGACTGAAAGAAACAGTTTAAGCCCCAAATCATAAAAATGATATAAAGTCCATTCCACATTTTACAGCATGCCTTACATTACTTTAAGCATTTTCAGATTATAAAGGCAACACAACAAGACTCCTGAGATGGCAGTTAACTATTATTCTATAATCTGTTTGACAGTAAATGTACTAGAATATATCTCTAAATTGACTATTTGTCTCTTTCTCCTGTATGCATTTAGTTAAAGTATGTCCCCTTACATAATCAGTTTACCTTTGTTGTGCTTTTCATTGTCAGAAAATTAAAACAATTAATAACATTTGCAGGGAAAATGAAAAAACTATTAAATATTGCTGATATACATTCATAATTACATTCTTTGTCCAAAAAAAGGTCTTGTCAATGTAAAGAAACCCCTATTGCTATCTCTATTTCAGTCAAATATGAGGACTAAATGAAAAAGTAAGATCCCCTTAACTATTTTTAAATGGTTCCAAAAAGGCTCATACTGGTGTCATGTTACAGAACTACAAATAAAACTTGAAGTAAACTAGTATAGCTGTACTTGTGTGGAAAAAATCAAAAAAATCAAGCAATTCATCGTTATCGGTGAAAATAATAGGACTTAAATGCAACTCAAATATGTCGCGTCTCAGATTTCAGTTGTGGCACAAGTGTCAGACATTGTGAAAAGTTAAAACGACCATTTACGAGCATTTATGATTTAAAAAAAGTACAGCAAATTACTTAGTAAATAATGAAGTTTTACTATCTAAGTAATTTTTTTACATCATTAGTCATATATATGGAACGCAAATACTATTGTGCTACCTTCAGTTATTCGGTCGTGTTTTCGCTTATACTTTCTGTAAATTGTCTAAGATTAATTTAAAATTAAATAAGAATGTTTACATTAGACATTGGTGTTTTATGTTTTTACTGTAAATAAGTTATAAATGTTTTATCACATTTTTACTTCTAATAATACTTAAACGAATCTTTGGGAAAATTTTCTCAATTAAAGTCTTCCTTTCAGCATTCAATACCAAGTTTTTGTTTCAGTCAACATCTGTGCAATTAGACACTATATATATATATGGAAAAACCAGTGCATGAATTTGCTTTGAAGTCATAAATAACGATTGCTAATGACAATCTGCTATTCCATAAACATTCTATTCTTATGTCTCACATTTCTTGACAGATACCTATCACTTTTAACCTATAATGTTTCCGATAGTTACTCATCTGCCAAACATAAGAACACACTTATAAGTTATTAAGGCAGCTTCATCGCAATCAAAACACAGTGTGACAAATACCGTATAACGGGTTACTTTCGCGGGTGTAACATTTTGCGATTTAGGGGTAAAAAAGTTTAGAGGGTTTTTTTTACGGATCATCAATCCAAATCAAATATTTTGGCGGATACTGAAATCGTTGTTAGTTGGAACAGTTGATTAGTTACGAAAGACTGACCGTCAGGGAATAATGTCCGTCAGCATCTTTGTTGTTCAAATTAATATAAACCATGATCAGTCGTACGGCAAAGTTAAGCCACAACTGATTCGAAATTGCGTCAGATGAAATATGTCGTTTCAGTTAGAAAAGGTAAAGGCTGTTCTACCTTTCACTAAACAAATAGATAGAGAAGTTCTATTCGTAATCTGAAAGCTTTTAAAAAAAAATTCAAAATTGTGTTGAAAAATGGAAATCTCGGAAAGTCTTATATGTTTTATAAACGATTGACCATCAAGATATTCCATTTGTTTGGAATCGGATATACCAACAGTCTTTCTGAATTCTTGCCTGATTTCTCTGTGTTGCCATATGCTCAAATGGTAGACGAAGAACCAAGTCAACAGTTTACACGACTATATAACTTTTAAACTGGAAATACGCGTCTTTTGTTTGGCTTTATAACTATTTTGATCTGAGCGTCACTGATGAGTCTTATGGAGACGAAACGCGCATTTGGCGTACTAAATTATAATCCTGGCATCTGGAACTATTTACACCACTTGGTCGATGCCACTGCTGGTGGAGTTTCGTCCCCGAGGGTATCACCAGCCAAGTAGTCAGCACTTCAGTGTTGACATGAATATCAATTAAATGGTCATTTTTATAAATTTTCTGTTACAAAACTTTGAATTTTCGAAAAAAAAACAAGGATTTTCTTATCCCAGGCATAGATTACCTTAGCCGTATTTTGCACAACTATTTGGAAGTTTGGGTCCTCAATGCTTTTAAACTTTGTATTTATATTTTGCCTTATATAACTATTTTGATCAGAGCGTCCCTTATGAGTATTTTGTATTAAATTATAATCCTGGTACCTTTTATAACTATTTATGAAACTGAATCCCCAGTAACAAAAGCATTTGAAGAGGGTATACACTTCTACAGTCCAATACCGAGATCAAAAATCTAAATCTCGACAGAAGTCTAAAATTAAGTACAGTCAACAATTAGTATTCTGTCGTGCCCACATTTTATAGGACACCTTTACAATATATAACAATATGACATATTATATCACTCCTAATCGCACCTGTTCTAAATTCTTTTTCACAAGGACGGCATGGTGGGAAAAATATAAAAGGTCGATAATAGCTATTAAAAAAATGCAGCATTATTTGGCACCGTATGAGTGGTCCGCTTCCGTATTTATCGGCATAACAAGGTCTTTAGATGTTTAGACATTAAGTACTTTCAGTTTAAAGGCTCTACTTTTCTTCCAAAATCATTAATCGTGCAGTACCAATGCTGTTACAATTGTTAATGTCTTTCATATTTGCCAAGCCACAGTTATTTCGAGTTTGCATCATATTATATATGACAATTCAGTCAGTGACAGTGCGTCAACGATAAAGGATGTTCCACCTTTCATTAAACAAATAGTACAAGAATTTCTAGTCGTAATCCGAAAGCCTTTAAAACCATTCAAAATTGTGCTGAAAAATAGAAATCTCATCGGAATGTCTTTTGATAATTCTGCGCTCCATGTCAAGATATTTTTTTTAATTATCCTGTTCAGTTTTAAACGATTGACAATCAAGATATTCCATTTGGAACCGGATATACCAACAGTCTTTCTGACTTCTTGCCTGATTTCTCTGTGTTGCCATATGCTCAAATGGTAGACGAAGAACCAAGTCAACAGTGTACACGACTATATAACTTCTAAACTGGAAACAAGCGTCTTTTAAAACGGAATCCTCAGTAACAAAAGCATTCGAAGAGGGTATACGCCTCTACAGTCCAATGCCGAGATCAAAAATCTAAATCTTGACAGAAGTCAAGAATTAATATTCGGTCTTTCCCACGTTTTTATTGGATACCTTTACAATATATAACAATATGACAGATTATATCACTGCTTATCGGACCTGTTTTATTTACATCTCTTTTTCACAAGTACGGCATCGTGGAAAAACATGAAAGGCCGATCTAGCCATAAAATAAATGCATTATGATTTGGCACCGTATTATTGGTCCGCTTCCGTACATATCGGCATAAGTCCCGGTCTTAAGATGTTCAGGCATTAAGAACTTTCGAGGAAAAAGCTCTACGTTCCATTCAAAATCATTAATCGTGCAGTACCAATGCTGCTACAGTTGTTGATGTCTTTTATTGGTATGACAGCTATCATTATTTAAAATCTGGCTTATGATACCGAAGAACTTGGGTAAATTGCAACCAAAAGGAATTTCAGGTAAAAAAGATGGTCGATCTATACAAGACTTGAAAACATTTTAAAGCATTTTAAAGCAATAAACAAACTCTACTTAAGCTTCTTGGCCTTGAAGTCATAAAACCTTCGAGTCAGTTTTTTGTACTCATACTCCAAAATCAACCGATCAAAATGCTGGAATTTATGTTTCGAGCTTTGTGCAAAGTTTTATGCGTTCAACCCCTGTACTGACCACGCTTTAGGAAAATACTCTATTTAGCGGGTATTTTTGTTGACACAATTGTTGTTAAGAGGTCATCTTCCGCAGGGGTAACTGACTCTTCGGATTTTTCAGCACACGCGAATTATTCTGCATGCCAAGTTTGTTTATAAAGAATTTGGAAGGCAAAACTAGAAGAATCGAATAGTTAAGAAGGTCTCCAGATACATATGCCATATTTCTCGTCAAAGAAAAGCACACACAAACTGGATAGCTAAACAAAAAGATGCTTGCAATATATCTGCAAGCGAATCAACGGTCCTGCAAGACGTTCATTTCAGACCAGTATTTGTACCTCTTATATTGCCTTCCACCACAGAAGGGTCTATTAGACTGTTCAGCTAGGAAGATCAAAATTGATTGACCTCGACCCTTTTCAGGGAGAAAATGACCTTTGATTACTTGCAAGATTTACTTTGTACCTGTAAATGTAACTTTTATGCTCAAAAAGCTGTGTTTGCTCTAAACAAAATCTTATTTTACTCAACGTTGTCCATGTCATTGAAGGGAAGCGTGCTGCAACAATAATGCGAGTACTAAATCCCAAGACGATGACCAAGAGATTGATGGCTAGCTAAGGTTCTTGTATATAGTACCAAACTCAAAGGAAATTGCAATTCTGAAAGTATCTTATTAAATGGCAAAATCAAAAACGTAAATACATTAAACGAATGTAAAAGAACTGACGTATACCTAACTTGGAACAGGCATTTCCTTACGTGTGTTAAGTAGACAATGGTGGATTAAACCTGGTTTGATAGCTAGCTAAACATGTCACTTGTATGACAGTCGCATATAATTCCATTATATATACAATATGTGAGCAAAACAGACAAAATAGGTAAAAATGTGAAAAACTTGGGTACAGCAGAGGCCTAATGACACTCTAAAGACAAAATACATACGTAAAAATGAAAGACAAGAATGCAAAATAGAACATTACACAATAACACAATGGTGGCATGTAAAAGAAACGAACCACGCCAAAGTTTATTACCAAATTGGACTAAACAGTAAAGGTTAAAAAAGAACAGATATAAAGAACACTATAGTAGGTAACTAAGATGATAAATAGTGTCAGTACCAAGGATCTTTATCAAGACCATTATGTTTTATTTGTAAACTTAATACGGAATACTTATCAACAAGGTCTTGGTGCCTTAAAAAAAAATTGACGAAACGTTCATTGATATAACCTTGGCTCATCAATTTTTGGGACCAGACTCTGGTGACTTTTTTTTTTAATTTTGAGTGGCAGCTGCAAAGTATATTTACTGTTTTTAACCCTGTTTTATGAAGACCAGAGCTAATGGGTGTAGTAAAATGTGGGTTTGACTAATTTTCATATTACAACAATAGCAATTTAACATTATATCAATCCTTTCGCTCAAAACTGTATAAAAAAAGACAGTTTTATCAGGATAATCCTACTAAGAGAATCTATATTGCATAAAACAGATTTTGATCACATTGAACCAAACTAGTATATAAAGCAAGTATCCAAAATGAAATGTTGCATACCTCACATTCGAATTCGTGTCGGTTGACTATTATATTTTTTCTAGTTAAAATTGAATTGTTTGACTTTGCAAATACACGATAGTAATTGACCTATAACCACATATTAATTTTCAAAAGATTTAAATACTTTTGAATGCAAAAGCCTTTCAGTACTAAAATAATTTAATAAACCGGAGACTTGCAGTTTAGAAATAATTCTGTTATATGCTGTATTCAAAAAGCGATAAGCAAGATTTGAGTTAAACGATGGGAAAGGCTACATTTAAACTTTCTTAGTCATAAATTTTAAAAATTATTGGAAATTTTGTTATAACAGCGCTTCATACAATAAGTTAACCTTGTGATTAAATCTTTTTTTTGTGGTATTCTACTGAATATATCTTTTTCTTCTTGATTGAATGATATTTGAGGTTTCTTTGTCATATATCTGGGTTTTCATGGCCAAACTTTTCTTATTATACACATTTCCTCTCTCCGTTCAAAAGAAATATAGGTGCATGTTGGGTTTTTTTGTTTTTTTTTAAATAAACTGTTGTTAAAATATTAACAACAGTCGTATACATATGCTTTGGTTTTTATGTTGTTTTGTGTACTGCTGTTGATGTGTTTGTCTTTTTTGTTTTATATCTATGGCGCTGTCAATTTATTTTCAACTTATGAGTTTTAATGTCCCTTTGAAAACTTTCGTCTCTCTTTTTCTTTTCTACTCCTCCTTTCTACTGTTTGTGCGAATTTCGACGATGCATGACTGATTGCGAATGTTTTTAATAGTTAGAATAGTCCATTGGTTATTCAGTCAAATATTTCATCACTTATTGATAGCTAGTGTGTGCCAATTGGTTTCTAGTCGTATGAAGGATATGCTAACAATATATTTTGACGCGGACGTCATTATTTTGGTGATCTCTACATTTACTTCATACTCTGAGCCTCCCCTTGTTCTTCAATATTGAATGGAGCTTCAAATAAAGCTTTAAGTGTTTTGAAAAGTTTTATCAGATTCGTGATGTCTTAAGTTTATACACGCCACGGCGAAAGACACCAAAGGGACATTCAAACTAATATATCGAAAATAATGAAAACGAAAAAGAAAAGACTCCACAAGTGCCACCTGTCGTGTTGATCATGTTAGTACAAACCCGGAATAAGTATAATTCGGTAGATTACATTGTGTGAATCATCCTGTACCGAATCGTTACAGGATACGAAATTTTTGGTCCTAAAAAGGAACATCAAAAGCAAGGCCAGGTTTTTTAAATGCACTCGTCCTTGCAAGCCATAAATGAGTTATTTATGTTTCACTATACATTAAAATAGTATTTTCTTCGGTTTAGCGGTCAACTATAATGATAATAATGAATGAACTATTTCTTATAATTTTATGAAATTTTATCCAATAGTTGCATTCGATGTGGCTAAAAGACTGTGAATGTCTAGTTAGCTCAGCCTTAGCGAAGATTCACCCAATAGAATTCCCACTTTTATATTCGATGAACATGCCTGAAATCAAAGTGGCAACAAAAACTAGCCGTTGGCAACTGGAAAAGAAAAACAAACGTGTAAAGAATATCTAATACCGCTTTGCGTTGCGTCGATTCACGGACGATTAAAGTGTATCAAAAAAAGTTATGAAAGACCGTTTCTTTTTGAAATTATTTTTCTTTTATTTTTTCAGCTAATTCTGATGTAGCATTAGTGGTTCTTCACTCTAAAGAGATTAAAAGGCCAAGTGAAAAGATGCTGACAGAACCAGAGTACAGAAAACTGGGCATTATAGTGGACATAAGCTTTCTGTCAGCCAAAGGAATCATATCAAATGATGTAACTGACAAAGCTATACATCAACTAGTTGGATTCTTAAACAAGTTCTAAATCCTACGTGTTCTATTTCTAAATGACATTCAAGTATTCGACATCAACAACGGGTATTTAGTTAACACTAAACCACCTATTTTTCCATGAAACATTTAGATATTTAAACGATTTCATGATTAATAGAAAACTTAAAAGGTTAACTGAGAAATATAGAAAACCAAGCCAATCCCAATATTTTGTTAAGGGTAACAACCTGCTCAATTATCCCCTCAGCTCTGTGTTAGTATATTCCATGTGTAGTTCTTCACTTAGATATGTTTGTTTTTGTGTTTTCTTGACCCATATGGGTGTATATTGCAAATAAAATTATTATGGAAAATAAGAATTAATAATATGGGATATATGTACAACATATATCGATAACGTAAATTGTTTTCCCTCTACTATACTTTACCAGGAATGGTCTCTTTTCAGATAGTTTACTTATAGAAAATAAGAATTGATGTATGTAGTTCGTAAAGTAACATATATTGATATAGAACTGAGAAGCATCCATAATTAAGTACAAGGTCAACAAACAAAATTGTATAATCCTCCCATTACTATTTTTAAAATAGTTTTAACTTTAAAAATAGTTTTAACTTTAAAAATAGTATACAGATTGTCTATTGTTTGTTTATTTATTTCGTTTGAATAATCAAGACTTATTTGAGGATGTATCTGCCATATGAGTCTTCTTCATTCCTATCAAGGTCTGGTAAATTGAAGTCTCCAGAAAGTATGATGTTCGGCACAGTATTTTTATGTGTGAAGCTACTAATTGAAGTATTCAAGTTCTGTAATGATGTAGGGTCATTATATGGTTTTCGTTAAAGAAAAAAAAACGGCCAGTGTATTTAATGTACAGCATTAATTATGCCGCCTCTTTCATGAGCTTTTTCCGTTATTCGGTCTTTACGTACTATCTCGGATTGTTCTGGTTCTAATATTTCTGCTGTTGGTATAGATTTGACAAGATTAGTTTCTTGCAGAAGGACTATGTGAGGTTCATATGTTTCAATTATTGTTTGGAGCATGTTTCGCTTAGCTTCACTTCGCAATTCATTGTAAAGATGGTAAGTAAATAAAAACAACAGTATTATACCGCTGTTTGAAATTCATAAATTCATAAATCGATTGAGAAAAAAACAAATCCGGGTTACAAACTAAAACTGAGGGAACGCATCGAATATAAAAGGAGAACTACGAAACAACAGAAACACAACATTCAAATGTAACACACACATAAACGAGCTATAAATTAACAATGTAAGTAAACCTTTATCATCTTCATTCAGCATCTCTTATTTATCACTTCTAGTTGATGTAATCGACGTGTATGTTGTTGTTTTGACTATTTATTATTGGTACTGCATGTTAATCTGGTTTGTTTGTTGTATCACTTATATATAAGTATTTAACAGTTTGGACATTACCATGTTTTGTTCTCACATTTGCTCATTTTGTTACATTCTTCTCGACTAATGTTACGACCTTTGATAAGAACCCATATATTTGACAATGGTCATATGACACAGCCCTATGGTTGTTTTTGACTGATTTACCACATATCGCGCTTGAACTGAAATATTATTAAGAAAATTTTTAAGTCAAAAAAGCAGTTCAAATTATCAATTCGTTGGATTAGACAACAATTGTTTTCCGCTGTTCAAATTTTGTCATACGATTTTGGAGAGACGGATAAAGGTGGAAAAAAAACTAAGAGAATCACATGAACTCTAAATTAAACCAGTTGTTGGACAAAAAATTTATAAGTTTAATTTCCAATACAAGGTTTAATCAGAATTTCGGATTTACATAGAAAACAACATGTTTTTTCAATTGAATTGTTTCCCATTATCTTTATCGGTGTCTTTTAAAGCTGACTATACGGTATGTGCTTTTTCTTGTTGTTGAAGGTTGTAGAGTTGTCTCAAATTGGTCTCATCCTCATAACTAAAACCCTGTCTTAACTCCTTTTTTTTAAACACAAGAAAAAACTCAAGCGTAAGACGTCACAAATAAAAACCTATGATGTAACTTAAATTAAACCCGTTGTTGGACAACAAATTTATAAGTTTAATTTCCAATACAAGGTTTAATCAGAATTTCGGATTTACATAGAAAACAACATGTTTTTTCAATTGAATTGTTTCCCATTATCTTTATCGGTGTCTTTTAAAGCTGACTATACGGTATGTACTTTTTCTTGTTGTTGAAGGTTGTAGAGCTGTGTCAAATTGGTCTCATCCTCATAACTGAAACCCTGTCTTAACTCTTTTTTTTTAAACACAAGAAAAAACTCAAGCGTAAGACGTCACAAATGAAAACCTATAACCAATCTTATGTTGTGGTTATCAAACCGACAAAAAACATGGAGGAATCCTTACTAACACGACCGTCTGGTATCATAAAAATTGGAATATCCAAGATACAATGAAAATTCTTAAGAAAAACAGACACAACTTTCGCCAAAAAACGAAAATCGACGAAATAAAAACAACAGTGTACTTCTTGATCTAGTTTTTCAGTACATAGGAAATTATAGTTGGAGATACGAACCCCACATACTAACTTGTTTTTTATTTAAATAGTAACTTTTAAGATTCGGTTTCTGTTTATAATTACTTGGAAATTAAATTCAAAGGTCATTCTTCAACTGGAAAATGTATGTGTGCGTAGGGTGTAGAGTCATGCCAAAATGTTTTTTTTTCAACTTGAGAAGAGATATTTTTGAAAACAGAATAGTGTGTTATTTCTATAAAAACCTTTTACAGCATACACATCTACATCTTCGGCATCAAATATTCCGCCCTTAATTTCTTTGCTGATTTGATACATTCCAGGTGACATCACACTGTTCAAAGGAAAAGAATCTGTCCCATTGCTAACGACGTCTTTAAACGTTAGCAAATCAGATCATTTTCCAAATGTAGGTCCACAGTCTTTATTCATTGTAAAAGCATACTCTTGTGAATTTATTCGGCTTTTGTCCCGGTTTTTCTACCAAGAAAAACAGAAAAGCGTCGCCATCATACACGAATTCACCAGTCTCTAACGTGCAGCTGATTCTAGAATATCCTCTGTACTCGTTCATGTTTACATTGTACATTGTACACTGGAGTGACCGCTGGTCCTTTGTTGTCACAGTTTGTGTGAAATGTTGTTTGATCACATACACTATCTACAGCAGAATACAGTAGCGTATATCTCGGCCTTCCCTGATCCATTTGTTAATGCTGTTTCTGTTATGTTCTGACAACTGCTTCGCTGAAGCCATTTGAAAAGTTAAACAATGGTATATCAAGTATAGACTTTTTTATTTTAAAAGATTTAAATACTTTTAAATGCCACAGACACTTTTACTGCCATCATTTTGTTTTAAATAATCCTTTGAAGTCAATTTTCCATTGTCTTTTATAACAATGACATGATTTAAACATAAGAATTATTAAACAAAAAACAGTTAAACTATTTTAAACAGCGAGAAAATACAAACACCAGTACAACTAAACATGTAAGTTGGAACGTCAACTTACAGTGACAATATTATACGTTACAATTAACCCCAAATGTGTTTTTATATAAAACTCGTATATTATTTGAAATAATTTAAAGAAATCTTCATTTGCACTTTCTGTTTGTATTTTTAGACTAAACAGAATCCCGTTTTTTTTAAATTTTGTCCAACTAAAAATAGTGTGTTTTCTAAATTTATTATTCTAGGTATTTGCAATTTTTAGTCACATGATCAAAAATGGTGGCTTCAGTTAATTGACCCAAATTGAACGAAAGTAGAAGCAGACGTCGATCGTAAATGTCTTAACGCTATTTGCGAAGCATGGGACTAGGTTACACCAAATTGATGACCAGTACCGAAAACCGAATTGATAAGGCAATTTCTGATGTTGAGGCATGTATATTTCACATGATTATTTCTATTTTATCGACCCATTTTACTGTTTCGAATTATTGTTTACGTTATTTAAGAATCAAGTTTCGAGTTTTTACTTTTTTTTACTATGATATTCCTTATATTCTAAAATGAACTATATTCTGGAAAAAAAGTGTTGCACAATTAATTGATTGATTGATTGATTGTTAATTGCTTTCAAAACTTGAAGTGGCAAATATTTTAGGCATATAAAGAACGAGAATATCATTAAAAAATATAACAATTGTGCAGCGATAACTATTAATATATCTATATATAGAAAAACTTAAAACATAACATTTTGACATAATGGCTTCCGTCAGCGCCTGCCTTTTCGTCACAGTATCTAACAAACGTCTTATTTCAGAGTTCAATGTACACGGAGCTATATTATAGTATAGTGCTAGCCGGGCATTATTTTTATGCCCCACCTACGATAATAGAGAGGCATTATGTTTTATGGTCTGTGCGTCCGTTCCTTCGTCCGTCCATGCGTCCGCCCGTACGTTCGTTCGTCCGTCTGTCCCGCTTCATGTTAAACTAAGTAAAAGTAGTTTATGAAGTCTTAAATATAACATCTTGAAAATTATTACACATGTTCCCTATCATATGATCTCTCTAATTTTAATGGCAAATAAGAGATACTTTCTCAATCTTACGGTCCATTGAACATAGAAAATGATAGTGCGAGTGGGGCATCCGTGTACTATGGACATTTTCTAATTGTACATGCATTTGCTTGCTTTTGTGTAGACTGACATAACTTAACGACAAAAGAGATGATTTTTGCTTTCCAATTGTAAATTTTCCATCATTTCAATGCAGCAATAATGCAGCAGCACCTGCATATTGCGTATATATTTTCAAATTGAAACGATATTCCAAGGGTTCCATTTCCGATCGTGTTATCTTTGATTGTGGGTGGCTGCTATAAGCTATTATATCAAAAGTTTCACAGATAACGCGAGGTATGTTCAAATTGTTGTAACTCAATCTCGTGCTAATTTCCTCGAATATGGCCTCCTGAATAAGACTTATTATTAGATTTTGACTATAAAGTGCAACACGGCGTGTGCTGCATGTCGAAAAAGATTAACTTTCCCTTCCAGAGCACCTGAGGTAACACCAGATGTATTGGTGGGGTTGGCATTGCTAAGTCTGTCATTTTCTCTGTTGTTTTTCGTATTTTTCTTTCGGACATTTTTCATTTTTGGCAATGCCATTATATCCCTATGGTATCTGTCGCTTCTCTTTTTCAGTACATTGAATTCAATTGGAAAGATATTCAAATCTACACTGATATATAAATTGTGATTTTATATATTTGTTTAGAAAAATCAGACCTTCTGTGCACGCAAAACACAGATACTAGACAGAAGTTTCTGGTACTGAAGATTAATTGTGAATATTTCAAATATTTATACAGAGAAATGCAGTTTATTTTAAATGAAAGTACCCCTGTCTCATTAAAACGTATCTATATTATATAACTGAATGGTTAATGTATAATAAAATAATATAGTTTGCATTATTTATTGTAGCTACTTAACAAGACAGGAAAACAGAGAGCATATGAAGTTATTGATGTTTTTCGGCATTTGGAAAGTTCCGTAGTGACATTGAAGGGTGAAAGAGAGTTCTTTAAAAAACAACTGAAAAAATTAGAAACACAAACATACAGCTCTCACAGTTCAAATGACAGAAGAGTTATGTATTATGAAGCAGATACGCAAACTGAAACAGATGAGGAAGTTAATAAATCCATATTGATTGATACTTTGAGGAGTAGAAACGAAGAACTTGAAAAAGAAAACATCAAGTTGAACGAGAAAATAAAGCAAAAAGGAGCCGGCCCCAGCCATTCGGGGAAAATAGTCAGCAGTTTGGCTTGTCAAGCTATACAACCTCCCACTACTAGTGATAAACATGTTCCAACTGATACAGGCGAACAGAACATTCAGAATATACAGTCCGAATTTGAAGCGATCTTGGGTGATAATGACATCCTGACACAGGAAACTCAAAAATTAGCTATACAGATAAACCAAGAAAAAAAAGACCACGAGGAGACAAAAAACAAAATTGAAGAACTTGATAGTAGATGTAGAACACTACAGGAACAACTGGAGAAGTCTGTGATAGATGTAGATAAAATAAAACAGGAAAATGAAGTATTGCAGAAAAAGTCTAAAAAGGACGAAGAAACGATCACCTTGTTTAAAAATGATTTGCGAGAAAAACACAATAAGATACATGAACAGGAAAACCGCGCCCAAGAACTCAACAGACAATTAGAACAAGGCAAAACATTAAAATGTGAACTCTCTCTATATAAAGTCAACTTTCAGAATGAAAAAATAAAAACCAAAGAGTTGGAGAATAAAGTGCTACAATTAGAAGAGCAGATATCTGACCTTAAACTCAGAAATAAAAAGTTAAAAACTGATCTGGAAATCAATGAGACCACTGCAACACAAGAAAAAGTCAATTTGCAAAATAAATTAGTAGAACAGTCGAAAGATTATGGTAAGATGTGTTATGAGTAAAAGGTATGATCATGATCATTTAAAACTGCAAAAGATAGTTAAACAGTCCCAATCAATAACGTTTTGTGTTCGTATCGGCCGACAAAGCATCCAACAATATGATGTTGGTATGACGTAAATAATACAAAGAATTCCTTAAAAATTAAACTGTGTTACTCATCTACATTTAAGGCTGTCCGCTTTACCGAGAGTAAATAGTCATGTCACTACCGCAGCTTAGCTTAAGACCTCTTTTGAAAATTTGAAAGTCCTTACTATGTATAGGCTCACTAAACTACACACAAGATGAAACAAAATTGAGAAAGGAAATTGGGAATGTGTCAAAGCGAGAACAACCCGACCATAGAGCGGACAACAGCCGAAGGCCACCAATGGGTCTTCAATGTAGCGAGAATACCCGCACCCGTAGGTGTCCTTCAGCTGGCCCCTAAAAAATATGTATACTAGTACAGTGATGATGGACGTCATACTAAACTCCGATTTATACACAAGAAACTAAAATTAAAAATGATACAAGACTAACAAAGGCCAGAGGCTCCTGACTTGGGACAGGCGCAAAATTGCGGCGGGGTTAAACGTGTTTATGAAATCTCAACCCTCCCCCTATACATCTAGCCAATGTAGAAAAGTAAACGCATAACAATACGCACATTAAAATTCAGTTCAAGAGAAGTCCGAGTCCGATGTCAAAAGATGTAACAAAATTTTTCGTTTCATCTCAGCTTCAAATAAGTGTTCTTCTTCGACTTATCTTTTTATGCTGTAAAGTAGTGCCCTTACTTCTTTTAAAGAATCATTTATTAATTAATGTTAAAAAGCATATGCATTGACTCTTTATGAATGTCAAAACACTTTGGATGTTTTTAAGTTCATTACGTGATGTTAACGAAACATCCAATTCAACTGACATGATTTTCGACTTTGTACTTTACACTACTACGTACTTTTATCAAACAGAAGTTATCTTATTTAATCTAATCTGCTTGCAGATATTGTAGCTATAATAAATAGATATAGGAAGATGTGGTATGAGTGCTAATGAGACAACTCTCCATCCAAATAAAAAATTATAAAAGTAACCCATTATAGGTAAAGGTACGGGCTTAAACATGGAGCCTTGGCTCACACCGAACAACAAGCTATAAAAGCCCCATAATTACTGGTGTAAAACTATTCACACGGGAAAACCAACGGTCTATAGATATAGGAAGATGTGGTGTGAGTGCCAATGAGCCAACTCTCCATCCAAATAACAATTTAAAAAGTAAACCATTATAGGTCAATGTACGGCCTTCAACACGGAGCCTTGGCTCACACCGAACAACAAACTATAAAGGGCCCCAAAATTAATCTATATAAAAAAAAACGAGAAACGAGAAACACGTATAAATTACATAAACAAACGACAACTACTGTACATCAGATTCCTGTCTTAGGTCAGGTGCAAATATTTGCAGCGGGATTAAACGTTATAATGGTACCAAACCTTCTCCCTTTTTCTGGAACAATAGTATAACATCACAACATAGAAAAACACACGATGAAATATCAATCAAAAAACGTAAATTAACACACTATGTACGAATAAATTTGATCAGCGATACCTGAATGCAAATACATAGTTAATAAAATTATTTATAGGGATAAATATTTAAGGTCAAAAGTAAATAAACAAGTTGAAACAAAGCTATGGCAAGATACCACTGTGAAATATTCAACAATTTTTAGAAAATCGTCATTTTTGAGAAAAAAAAACGGTTTCATATTCTACACAGGTAAATAACAAATAATTTTGTCGTTAAGTATACTACTTTGTCATAAAATCTTCCGATTAGGAATACTAAGAAACGTCTTTGAATAAAAAAAAAAACTAATCTAAGTTAAACACTTGGTACACATGGGGTGAATATCAACATAAAAACTATAAAATTAGAGCTAGATGAAACTTCCTGTACAGGTGCTAGGACAGTATTACTAAAAAATGGAATAATTTTGATGTTCATAGTACGAAGAAGTGAAATTAGTAGCCATTCCAAATAATCAAAGCTGGTATATAGACAAGATCCATATTAACATAAAATAACAAAAAAGCATTACAAATAGTATCAACAGGTCAAATTAACAAGAAAGTACGATTTGAGAGTACTCGCAGTTACTGACAGCTAGTTAAAAGCCAAAACAAATAATAATAAAAAATCATGCATCAGAGACTAAAATCAACTAAAACACATCCAAGAGATTTAGTATTTTAACGTCATGAACAGTCAAAATACACATGACTTGTGAAATGGCAAAAAATAAATGTATCGACAGGCAGTAGGATAGTGAGAAGCGACTTCTTTAAAGATGACGTGTGTGTGCCTCTATACATCCCGCTTGAAAGGAAAATACAATTTAATTATGTTTTAATTGGCTTATGACAAAATTGATATTAGTGCCAATGTAAACTATATTCAGAGATCTAATTACAATATTGGTACGATAACCCTAACTAATAAGTTTTTTTAAATGTTCGATGAGTTTACACGGATCACATAGTGATTTCCGCGCTTTAAGTATAATATCATGGTAAAATTTAGGTATGAAATACCATTTTTAATAAGTTTTCTACAAGTACAGCCAAATTTACTAATCAAATCTTTGTATCTATGAAAAAATTTAGTAAAAGTTTTAAGTAATTTATGGTATCGAAATCCCTGGCATAATAATTTAATAATTTACCAGTGATGCATTGGTTACGTTCGTTAAAATCTATGACATCAGTACACCCACGGGCATACCGAACGAGTTGGGAAATATAAACACCGTATGATGGAGCCAAAGTCATATCGCCGTCTAAAAAAGGAAAATTAACAATATGAAACATCGTCTCTTTAGTCGTAAATTTTAGTAAGGAGTTTCCCTTTAGACATTGAAATGTCTAAATCTAGAAAAGGGCAACTGCTGCTGTTTAAAGCTATGTTCACACTGCCGATAAGATCAACTCGATCAAGACCGATCATGACAAATTAAGCGATCGGGATACTGGTCTGACTCAATCGACAAGGATGTTCGGGGTGGTCTACCTTGGTCGTCATCGATCTGACCTTCTACCCCAGAGTTTTTGACTTGTCAAAAACATTCGCGTAAGGATCGAGAAGCCAGTCACTCGAGAAGAGATCGACAATTCGTCGAGTAGCGGTCGAATTAATCGGGAAATGATCGTGTAAAGATCGAGTTTGGTCCAAATACAAAAAGTTTACCGATCAGTACTCGATCATTTCCCAATCAACGCCAACCTGTGCGATATGTGGTCCAGATTAACTCGACCAATACCCGATCGCTTCATGATTATAGCGACTTCTATATTTTTTCATCCCGGTCCAACTCGACCAATACCCGATCTCTTCGCGACCATATGCGACCCCTCTTCAATATCTACTCGGCCATACACGAGTATACATGACTGCTACACAATTCTCTAAAATTGTGTGCAGCTCTGATTAACTCTCATAGCTTTGCTTCTGCAAAAATGTATCGTCACTATTTATTTTTAACTGAACACAAATCCCTACATTAACAGTTCGTGTCTGTACTTTTGCAAGGAGGTATGAAATTTTAAAAGAGAAACCAAAGATACCAAAGGAACAATCAAACTCAAAGGTCGAAAACAAACCGATACAGCCATAGCGAAAAATGGAAGTCGACGAGAAGACAAACAGCAGTCTACACAACACAACATAAAAAACTAAAAACTTAGCATCAATAAACCCAATAAAACCTGGGATGATCTCAGGTGTTTCGTAAGGGAAGTGGATCCTGCGTTTTGGCCCAAGAGGATTTTTTAAATATAAAAGTAGTTGTGCATTAAAATTCATTATTAGAAAGCTGATGACTTATTTGGCCTTCACGGTTAGTTTTTAAGAACATCAATATTATATTTCACTTGTTTAATGGGCTATTTTTGTTTGACTGTACGTATTTTTTGCATGTCCAGAAATTTTTGTAGTATAAAGATAAGAAGATGTGGTATAATTGCAAATGAGACAAATCTACACAGGACACCAAATGACACAGAAAATAACAACTATATGTCACCGTACGGTCGAATGTTTACAAATACTTTTTTTTCGTACGCTTTTTGACACAATTTTATAAAAGAAAAAATGAGACTAATAAAAGACAAATGATTTTTATTTGAATTCGTGATAGATATATGTAAACAGTTTCAGAAAAGGTATCCTCTAGGGGATTATAATTCTAGTATGGCCAAAATTTTGAGAAAATATGTGACATCTTTACCCCCTTTTTCAATATTTTTTAGTAAAAACAAGCAGATTGTTGCCATGGATAGACCAAAAAGAAATATTTTGAACCATTCACCTACTGGGTATCAGATCTATGAAAATACTGTTAACATACATATGCACATACACGACACAAACAGTAGGCTTAATTTGTAAAAAAAAAAAAAGCCAGGAAAAGGGGTCGGTGAAATGTTTTTATATTGCTACATGTATCTAACATATTCAGTACTAATCCAGTAACAAATCTCATTTTGAAGAAAATGTGCAGTAAAACTCCCCATAACAAATCAGCGGCCTACTTAACTTTCAGGAAGTTTTTATAACCATTGGGGTCCTCTTTGTTCAGCTCATGCACATTTCTCATTCTTTTGATTTTGCCATTTGATTCGAAACTTTCCGTTTTGAATTTTGCTCGGAGTTCATTTTTTTTGGTGATTACAATTTATACTGCCCACACAGTGGTTGCCTTGTCAGCTACTGCTTCACCTAAATTTCTCGGCACCCTTTGCTGTCTACCCCTTTTTGTTAGCTCACCTGGCCAAAGGACCAAGTGAGCTTTTCCCATCACTTGGCGTCCGTCGTCGTTAACTTTTACAAAAATCTTCTCCTCTGAAACTACTGGGCCAAATTGAACCAAACTTACCCACATTCATCTTTGGGGTATAGAGTTTGCAAAATGTGTCCGGTGACCTGGCCAATCAACCAAGATGGCCGCCACGGCTAAAAATAGAACATAGGGGTAAAATGTAGATTTTGGCTTATAACTCTGAAACCGAAGCCTTTACAGCAAATCTGACATGGGTAAATTGTTCATCAGGTCAAGAACTATCTTCCCTGAAATTTTTAGATGAATCGGACAACCGGTTATTGGTTTGCTGCCCCTGAATTGGTAATTTTAAGGAAATTTTGCTGTGTTTGGTTTTTATCTTGAATATTATTATACATAGATATAAACTGCAAACAGCAATAATGTTCAGCAAAGTAAGATCTACATATAAGTCAACATGACCGACCAAAATGTGCATTTGACCCCTGTAGGAGTTATTGCCCTTTATAGTCATTTTTTACCAATTTTTCGTAAATGTTTGGTATCTTTTACAAAAATCTTCTCCTCTGAAACAACTAGGTCAAATTTAACCAAACTTAGCCACAATCAATATCAGGGTATCTAGTTTAAACATGTGTCCGGTGACCCGGCCAACCATGCAAGATGGCTGCCATGGCTAAAAATAGAAAATAGGGGTGAAATGTAGATTTTGTCTTATAACTCTGAAACCAAAGCATTTAGAGCAAAACTGACAAGGAGTTAAATTGTTAATCAAGTCAATATCTATCTGCCCTGAAAGTTTTAGATGAATTTGACGACTGGTTGTGTGGTTGCTGCCCCCAATTGGTATTTTTTTAAAGAAATTTTGCCGTTTTTTGGTTTTTATCTTGAATACTATTATAGATAGAGATACACATGTTCAACAAAGTAAGATCTAAAAATAAGCCAACATGACCAAAATGGTCAGTTGACCCTTTAAGGAGTTATTGCCCTTTATAGTCAATTTTTAACAATTTTCATTAATTTGGTAAATTTTTGTAAATTTTCTCAAAATATTTTCCTCTGTATCCAAAGGGCCAAGTTTATTATAGATAGAGAAAATTGTAAGTAGCAAGAATGTTCAGTAAAGTAAGATCTACAAACACATCACCATCACCAAAACACATATTTGTCATGAATCCATCTGTGTCCTTTGTTTAATATGCACATAGACCAAGGTGAGCGACACAGGCTCTTTAGAGCCTCAGTCTAGTTTGTTTTCTACACTCTCTTCAATCTCCGTCATATCTATTAATCTGTCTATCTGAGCTCTAACCACCTTGCCAAACAATCCAACTGCTTTATTTACATGTAGATATTGTAAATGTATGATTTTAATCAGACCTTCTGCGAACTACTGAATCTAACCAAATAAACGGGGAATGTGTCAATGTGACACAGATAATGCCATAGATTGCATATAACGTTATAAGGAGTCATTGCCCAAGAACGGTAAAAGTGACGCCACCAAATACGCATGGGATTTGTGTTTTATGGTATTACGTTTCATACAATTTGGTTGAGGCAAAACAAAGTAAGAGAACAGAAACTAATTGTTGGGACGTACGTATACCTACTTACGGACGGACAAGGTTAAAATTAAATGCTTCCTCCAATGCAGCGGGTGATATAAAAAAAATCAGACGTTTTTATACTGAAATTGTACATACCAGAACAACGTCCGACTATTTCTACGACCCCTATACGATCAAGTCGATCTGGTCTGGCCGAGATCAGGGTGACATCGAGTATAATTGATTAGGCCTAGCTATTCGAGTAAAGATCGTGTAGAGATCGTGAATTTGTCGGAATTATCGAATATTTATTCAATTAGTGGTCGGGTTTGAGTTGTGATGGAGTCATCAAGGAGTCGTGAATGGTCAAGTTAAGATCATGTACAGTCGGATATAGTAGATCGGCGAATGTTAAAAAAGTCGCTTAGTTAACGAGTTTAAATTACCTAAATACCTCATGGGATTTAAATGGCTTAAAATGTCTATTGATTATTCAACTTCTGAAAAATGTTTGTCGTAAAAATCAAATGTGGTACAAATGACGTTAAAAATAGCCTTAACTGACGTTAACCAACTTGCATCGTATACCCCACTGCTGATTCGGTACTCATATTTTATATCAAACACGTTCTAACAAATAATTTGTGAACGAAATTGGTAAATATAGTTACTCTTGAAATTCATACAATTTAAGAGCATTTTCAAATAGTCCTATATGGAAAGCACAATGCATCCGAAAATGGTTGAAAATAACACTGAAAAATCTCGTTTTCACCTAGCATTATTTGCACGTGCAGTATAGGTGTAATTTAAAGGCACAACAATAAAGCCGCCGTATAAGACTACAATTGACTCGATTTACTTTTTGCAGTTAATTTCTTATAAGATAAATATTTGGCTAAATATCTGCTTTTTATCGAGATTTCAAGTCCGAATATTTTTTCACAAATTTACCGACATTGTTGTGGTTTCTATTTATAGTCCAACATTCAGCAATTTTTCGAAGGTTGATTGTAGTCGTTTTTAAGCATATTTCTTGTTCATTTTGTAATTTCCGAAGCTTTGTGATTAATTTATATTGTTTGGTATTGTTGTGTATTAGTTTTTGTTGAATTTAACGGGATAAGTAAATATCATTGTAGGATTGGTTTGGTTTTCAGGTGTGTTTGATTTGTTTTTTATTTCATCAAATGGACAATTTAGCAGTCTCATTAAAACTAGTCCCGCCAGATGCCAAAAAAAAGAGAGTGGAAGTTGGTGTTGACAATTGCATTATCTGCAACTCTGTTGATGATGAAATTTTAATAACATCAATGGAATCTGGAAGAAAAAGCCTGATAAATGCTGCAGCAAAGAGACGTGATGATTTATTCAGTTTTTTGAATGAATTCTGCAATGAAACATCAAGTGAATTACCCGTATTTAGGTACCATAGGTCATGTTTTAAAAGCTACACAAGTAAACAAAATTTAAAATCAGTAGCATGTTCTTCAGCTGAAAAGGAAACACCAGATATAAATTACGATTTATCTTATTCTTTGGTGCCTGGAAATAATTATCACCCTCTCAATACATAAAAGTGTATTATTTGCAGCAAAGTGTCACATAAAAGGGTGAAAACAATGCATACCATTTCATCTGCTGAAAGGTTAGCAAATCTTAAAGATGCTGCTGTTAGAGCACGCGACGCTGAAATGATTAATCGAATAGAGAAAGAGAATTTGCTCAATAATGCAGTGTATCATGCAGCATGTCTGAGAACATACTTGGCATATAGACCAAAATCAACTGATAAATCAGCGTATGATTTGGCATTTGAAAGAGTGGTTGAAATTATAGACAGAGCCCTCATTCGTGACAAAAAGTCTTTTCTATTGTCATCACTCTTGACAATGTACCAGTCTTTTTTACCTGATAAAATAAGTAAGACCTACTGTAATTCCTCTAAGCTTAAGGCTAAACTTGAGAAGCACTACAAGGATGCCATTGTATTTTTTGCTCAACAAGGACAAGGTGAATCTATTATTGTATTTGCTAGCGACATTTACATTGGCGACGCTGTTAAGGCAGCGAATAGCATCAAAGCAGAATTAGAATTGCTTGAGATAAAAGCCGACTTGAGTACATGTAGCTCCACCAAAACCAATGAACAAACCGATATGCATGTACTCTATGCAGCCGCCTCAATATTAAGACAAACAATGGAAAATGTATATATTTCTGGAGATTATTATCCTGCAAATGACGAAGTATCATTGGAAATGTCAGAAGCAATGTTGCAAACTTGTTTGATAAGTTTTATCACTTGGCTTCTTGACAAAAAGTCTTTTGAAACATTTTCTTCAGTATCGATGGATATTTCGCATGATATTCGAAGAAAATGTGCTGCTCTCGCAGAGTGCCTGGTGTCAAATTGTAGTAACATAATTACTCCATTTAGTCTTGGTCTTGCAGTACAGTTATATCATGAGTTTGGATCGAAGTCTTTGATTGAAAATTTAAATACACATGGTTTCTGTGTCAAGTATGATGAGGTTCGGAGGTTTTTGACTAGTGTTGCGAATGCTGAAATAACAAAAATACAAGGTGGTTGTTATGTCCCGTCCGGTATAGCTAACTGTGGTTCCTTAATCCAAGAAGGTGTGGACAATATTGACATTAATACCAAAACGATTGACGGAAAAAAACACATTTCACTCGATGGCGCGTGCTAAATTTCAAAATTCAGTTCTACATGGAACATTCGGATTTAATACCCGACAACGATTTGAACGGAAACAGGACAAAGCATAAGTCTATGACGAAAAAGTATCATCGCTGATGCAGTGCTTACCCTTTACGAAACCAAAAATGAGGGGCGAACCGTTGCGACGTCAAAATGCACTGGAACTATTAAACACTTGCACATATCCAATCGGTCAGACTCCAGATTTGTTGTGGGTTATTCGTAGAATGATATGCAGAGAGGGATCTGTCTTGCCCCATGAATTGTCTAGTAATTGTACCGAACAACTTGTTCCATTTTGGTTTGGTTTCTTCAGCACACTTGCTGACTTTAAACCAGATAGAACAATTGTTGCCTATGGTCCTATAATTGACAATAAAACAAGCGACATGGCCACTGTATTTACTGCAATACACAATTGTCAGAATTTGGCGAATACGTTGGGTCAAAAACATGCAATTCAGACAATGGATCAGCAGCTATATGCAGTTGCTCAACAAGTCAAATGGTCCCTAAAAGACAAATTTGCTGATAATATAATTAGACTCGGTGGTTTCCATGCCCTGTCTTGTTTTATTGTGGCAGTGGGAAAATTATGGTCGGAGGCCGGTCTGAAAGACTTGCTTGTTGACTCTGGTGTCTATGCAGGAACAACTGCAGAACAAATGCTCAGCGGCAAACAGTTCAACAGGGCAGTTCGTGGGTTAACCCTTGTCTATAAAGCATTGATGCATGTTTTGTTGTCTTAGTTTTTCCAATGTAGTGACTTAGAGGATCGATTGGCTGATGTACCAAAACATTTGTGGAGCAGGATGAAAGAGGCTAATTTACAGTTTGAATCTTCTGCATGTTCTGGTAACAGTCAGCCTGTTGATAATCTTACTGAAACATTTACGCAGTATGTGACTCCAGTTTTAACAGAGTATATTGGTTCTTCCAGTGAAAAAATCACCAACTTTTAAATATTGGTTAATGCTGTTGCATGCCATCCAACTAATATTACACAATATTAAAGCAGAACGTGAAGGACATTGGAAACTGCATTTGTATACCATTTCTAAAATGCTACCATACTTTTTTTTATCACCAACCGTACAAACTATTCACGATGGGCACCTGTTTACCTTCTAGATATGTTAGAGTTACCACCAGAGGTTCAGCAACATTTTGACAATGGTGAATTCACCATTCGGCAGGTGTCTGGGAGATACAACGGGATTTGGAGTGATATGGCCGTGGAAAAAACTGTGATCAAGGATTCAAAAGGTATTGGGGGTATAGCAACCATTGCTGGACAAAAGTCTGCGTTAATCAGATGGTCATTATCTCGTCATGTCATTGCTGATTTTGCCAGTACAATGCGCGTTCGATCAGGTATCAAGTCCGAGGCGGATCATATGCATGGGCAAACTCAAAAAGCTGCCATGAAACGCGACGAGGAGCATGTAAGGACGTTAATAAATCATCTCACATGACTAACCCATTTGATATCAGTTTACACCCTACATGCTTGATAAACATTTCCACGGGCATGCATGTGTCACCAGAAATTCAGAAATCCCTTCTCACTGCGATCGAAACAGGTGATAAAAATCTCCGATCCTTTGTAAACAACGCATTGTCAACCGATGGAAAGTCTAGTTTCTATAGTCCCTTGTCGCGGTCTAATCTAAAAACATTTGCCGACATGTCCAAGAAAACCCCGTTTCGTTCTCATACAGGAGACACTCTGCACATTCATGTTGACCTAGAGCTTGTGTTTCGAAGAGCCTTGACATTAAGTAGCTCACGTGATGACGTCTCTCTTCAAAAGATCATGGAGCATCCCATTGGCCCAGTCCCAACTTCAATTTTTCATGATGACGGATCAATGAGAAAATCGGTTAAAGCTGTGTTGCTCCACAAGCTTGTGGAAACTGCTTCGTCTGTTCCAGTGCTTCCTGATTTTGATAAGTCAAAAACAGTGTTTATCAGAGATGGAATGGCAATTGTTCAAACATTTCATGTGGAAAAAGTACAAGTTTCGGTGACCTGGCCAATGACTTTGTTGCAAGGGCTCTATCCAATTACCATCAAAGTGAAACTGTGATCGATGTTTTTGACAGGTACGACGTATTACTATCAGTCAAATCTAGTGAAAGAGAACGAAGGTCGTCAAAAACAGGATGTTCAGGACTTTACCAGGTCATTGAAAGTCGACTTGTGCCAGAATGAAAACGATTTTTGTCTGTCTCTCAAAAGAAAAAATCCTTTTTGCATTTTCTTGGTGAATATGTCACATCAAATGTAAATACTAAATTTGACTTGCCGCTTCCAAACGCTTTGTACATGGCTGGTTGTTTTACTGATCCGGAAATTGCAAAAAAACTGACACACAGTAGTGTTATAAGTTGTCCGACATTGCGGTGTAACCATGAAGAAGCAGATACCAGAATGATTTTTCATGCTTTTCACGCGGATGGAATGTTTGTTAGGAAAGACGTCAAGGGTAGAATTGTTATAAAATCAGATGATACTGATGTTCTTGTTCTGTCTGTACATTTCTACCCAATGCTTAAAAATACAAAAGAATTATGGGTTCAAACTGGTTCAATAGGCAGCTTGAAGGATAATAGACGTTTTATACCAGTTCACGACATTGTTTCGTCTATTGACCCAGTTGTCACCGGTATTCTGCCGGTCGTTCATGCTCTGAGTGGGTGTGATTCCACTTCAAGTTTTTTTGGAATCGGTAAAAAGTCGGTATTCAACCTCCTAAGAACAAAACCAAGCCGTTTCAGTAATCTTGTAGCCTTAACACACGATGATGTTGATAGTGCGGTAGTTGCTGCTAGTAAGTTTGTTGCTGCTTTATACGACTCAAAGTACAAATTTAAGAAATATCACAACGATTTAAATTTGCTGAGACATCAGTTGGCTATCAATAAAGATAAAAGTCTTATAAAGCTTCCACCATGTGAATCCGTATTTAAGCAACACGTACTGCGTGCAATGTGTCAAAGCAAAGTTTGGGTGTCGGCAAATTTGGCCAACCCAAATAATGGCTCCCCATGTGCTTTTGGTTGGAAAACTGCACAAAATGACAAGTTAGAGCCAGTTTTCTTTGAGGGACAAATGGCATCAGACTTTCTACAAGATCTTATTTGTTCATGTAAGGGGGGAAAAGCATGCCAGAAAGCATGTGTTTGCAAGGAGCAGGGTCTTCCTTGCACTGATTTATGTTTTTGCCAAAATGTAGGAAGTTGTAAAAATGTCCAGTCAGTATCCGCTGACATAGCTGATGACACAGATGAAATATGAAAATAGTTCTTGTTACAATATTTGATAGCTTTATTTTGGTTTGCTATATTTTTTTCCACGTTTCATTTTTTACGAAATTAAACTCGTCATAGATACTAGTACCAAAACGTTCAGGTCTTAATTTTTAAATAATTTCTACAAAATGCATGCTGTCATTGTGTAGTTTACCACTCCAATAACTATGTTATATGAAAAGGTATCTTGTATTGAGAAAGTTCATTTAAGGAAAACTCAGTTACATGTCTAATCCTTGAAAACTGAAAGGAAATTTAGCACGGTTGCACATTTTGATTGTTTGATTTATACAAATGTAAACTATGCATTTCGGATACTCTTTTAAAAACTTTTATCCTAAAGTATTTAAGAAATACTATTTGTCGAGGTGAAATATCAAGGTTATTATGCTACTGGTTTTTATTAGGCTTTAAAATTTGTATATCACGGACTCCCTTCAAAAAAAGTTAAATATAACGTTGTTCTGACGTGATGTTCAAATAAAAAAAAATTGTACGAACTAACACATTGATACATATTAATACTCATTTGATTTATTGAATAGATTATTAATTTTGAAAAATATCAATGGTATTGTTTCTCGAGATGAAAATAGGATTTTTTTTAAGTGATGACCTTTGACCTTGATTTTCGGCATAATGGTACCAGTTTTCATATTTACGACACATATTTTCAAAAAGTACACGATTTCAGCTTTCCAATGAGCTATTAAAATTCCATGAGGTATTTAGGTAATTTAAATTTCTGAAATTGTCCTTTCCGCCGCTCCACTAATAGCAGTCGGGTAGAAGTCGTTAACAGGCCCGATCAAGAATTTGGTCACGCTTGGTCGTGGAAATTTGGACAATCGGGATCATCGAGTTGATCTGATCGGCAGTGTGAACCTAGCTTTAGTTAGATTTAGTTAAAGTAAGTTCTTTTGGGTAAATTTTGGAAGTATATTTAGAGAACTCTGGATTATTTAACGAAATAATATCATCCAGATAACGGTAGGTATTGTTGAATGTATCTACCAAATGTAACAATGATGGGTCTTTACTGAGTTTGGTCATACACTGAGATTCATAGCAATAAAGGAATAAATCTGCTATAAAGGGGCACATTTAGTGCCCATATGAATACCTACTACCTGACGAAACATTTTATCTCCGAAACGTACATATATGGTATCTAGCAGAAAATTATATAAAGCCTACTTCTGTAATGAAAAGGGGTTCATGCTTAATATACTCACTGGAACTGTGATTAGATAATTTAAGTTTTAAATTTCCTTCCTGACAAAAAGTATGTACTTTTCGACAATTATTTGTATCGACAGGTTGTAGGTTTTCCTATTTTAAAAGTTTACCCAAATGTAACTTTAAATAGAACTAATATAAATAGCAATACTTTAATTTGTACTTGTCTTTTTCTTAATTTGGATATTCAGATTAACACGAGAAACCATATACAAAAACTTACTGCAAAACAGACGATTTTTCATTTTCGATTGTTAGTTTCCCTTTTTGTTCTTTTGGCCCCTCGTATAGTGTATATTTCACAACTTGTTCAATATAACTGTGTCCGTTGTCGTTTGTTACTGGATTTTTTTTATTTAGATATGCTGTTTCCTGTGACTTAATGAAGGTCGAGTTCAATTTTCCCGGTTTTGGCTTTTTCTTTGTTGAGAGAGATACCGCCCTTTGTAATATCTATAAGTAGGACTTATTATGAGATTGATTTGTTTCCCTTTGAATAAAAATTGTTAATTAAATATATAAAGTTTGATTACAGGAACTATTTTTAAATAATGTATACCTGTTATCAGATTACAAAGCAAATGGTAAATTGGTGCGACAAATTTGTCTGAAAATTTTCTGTTTCCTTAGTGGTGATGATTATAAGCTATATAGGACTGTATAGTTAAGTTTGAAATTTACGGTTCATCATTACACATTTTAAAGATAATTGCAGATATAGAAAGTTTTATAGTTTTTTAAAAGACATTGGTAAATTGTTTGAAGAATTTTGCGGTAGGTTTCTTTGTTATTCCGTAAAAACTGATTAACTGAATGATATATATATTGGTTTTTTTATTTAGTAAACTCCTTTAAAAGCTTATATTGTCTATTAATAAACATATATTTAGATTTATTTTTTTTGGCAAAGTTTTCAAGTTGTCCCAAATCGGGGTCCAAAATAAAATTGTGTTTGATTTCAACATCAATTGAATATAGATAGGGTTCTTTGAAATGATGCAGCTAAACCTGTATTTATTTTCTTTATAAATTAGATAATACTACATTGAGCTCTGAAGGGTCCTATATTAAACTTTTGTTTTCTTTCATCAAAAAATAAATTATTCGGGTTCTTAGATATGCTGATTCTTAATAAAGACAACAGTAGTATACCGCTGTTCGAAAGTCATCAATCGATTTAGAAAAAAAGAATCCGGGATACAAACTAAAACTGAGGGAAACACATAAACTTTAAGAGGAAAACAACGAAACAACAGAAACACTGAAGTGCAAGAAAAAACGACAATGCACCATACACAGAAACGAATAAGATAACAACTGCCCTTTACCAGACTTGGTACAGGACATTTTGAGAAAAAATGGTGGGTTGGCACGAGTTTCGTCTACAGAAGACTCATCAGTGACGCTCCGTTCAAAACAGTAAAGAAAATCAAACAAAGTTGTAGAGCATTGCTGACCCAAAATTCCAAAAGTTGTCCAAAATACGGCTAGGTTATCTATGCCTGGAAAAGAAAATCCTTAGCTTTTAGAATAATTCATACTTTTACAAACAGTAAATTTATATAAATTTATAAAAATTGTCATAAAATTGATATTCATGACAACACCATAGTGGTGACTAACCACAACAAAAACGTACACGTTAAACAAACTAGGACAGCACAACAAGGCTAAAAATGTTTCCGTAGTTAAATTATATCCAATTCTAGAGAATTTAGTCACTGGTTGTTGTAATACAATGAGTTTGAACAGAGATCAGTACTTCATCAAACATTGAATTCTTTAGGTCCTTTTGATATTATATATAATTCTAGCATTGTACTTAAATTTTGGATATTTGACCATAATAGGTAAATGTCCAATTTCAATTTTTTCAGTTCTTTGGCCACATTCGTTTTGGGTCACAAACCTATGCTGTTTCAAATATTCAATCACAAATTCAGCGCTGCTTTAAGTTTAAATGTTGTGTCCATACTTGATCAACTGATTAGGGTTTAACCTCTATCTAAAATCCGGGTTTCTGTCACTCTGACATCCTCTTGTTTAAATTTCAATCAATTTAGCTTATGTATAAATAATTATCAAAGGTGCCAGGATTATAATTCAATACGCCAGACGCGCGTTTCGTCTACATGAGACTCATCAGTGATGCTCAGATCAAAATAGTTATAAATCCAAATAGGTTCAGAGTTGAAGAGCATTGATGATCCAAAATTCCAAAAAGTTGTGCCAAATACAGGTAATGTAATCTATTCCTTGGATAACTGATGAACTTTAAAGTATGGATTTTGATAACACAAATTATTGGCTCTTATATTTGATGTTTCCCTCAGTTTTAGTTTGTAACCTGAATTTGGTTTTTTTCTCAATCGATTTATGAATTTCGAACAGCTGTTGCCTTTATTGGAACCTTTGCACAAAAAGGTACAAAGATTTCGTTAGGAAGTGTTGCTATAGCTTTAAAGATCTTATAAAAAAACGGATACCACATCCTAATTTTTGCGATGATTTTCTTTAGAAAGTCCGTTAATTAAGATACAATCTATTTAAAAAGTATTGATCTTTTGAACAAAAAAATTATTTTAAAGTTTATTGATTTAACAGAGTAGTTAAATCTTTCAATATTGTTTGTATCGTTACTGACATCAATATTTGTTATTTGAAAAATAAAATATTACTTAACACAAATTGATATATATTTACAGTTATGATAATTCATTAACATACATGTATATCCTATAGGTGCAGTTCGTTTATAATTTGGCATTACACAACATTCTATGAATACGCACATTTGATTATATTTTTTATGAAATACAGTATTTCCGTTGTTGTTGCGTTTCCCAGACTGTGTATGACATCTTTACACTAAATCCGATGGATGTATTCTGATTGATACTTTAGCCTGGGAGAACATTATTTATCTATTATTTATAATTTGCTTTGAACTATCTGTCCCTGCAGACAAAGCCCCAAACAACATCGTTTTTGTGTGCAAAGCACATTACATAAACTGCTTGAAAAATAAATTAGGTATTGACAATTCACTTGGAAATTCATCATATACTCCAACGACACTAAGTGAAGAGAACATTCTGGATAATCAAAGGTCTGTACTACGTTCCTTTCCTCACTGTATTGGATACCTAAACTACATAAGTGTCCCTACAAACAATTGTATATATTGCTGGGTCTTCCATGTGATCCGCGAAACCTCTTTTTAACAACATTTTTATAAGCAATCTACTTAAGCCGAGAATGATCATTTAAAATGCAAAATTCAAAATTCAAAGTTCAAAATTCATAATTCATAAGTCAAAACTCAAAAATCAAAAATCAAGCATTTAAAGTCTGTCTCATAATAATATGGAATATCTCTTATTTTTTTTCTTTTTGACAAATGTATAAACTATGACAATTCCTTGGTCTTCTTCAAATTGGCAGTAAAACGCTTATCAAATCATGTCCTTTTTGCTGTACGGGACGGATAAATGGAAGTCACTCCGGGTCATATTGGGAACGTTTAATCCGCTAATTCGTGGTGTAAAAGAATGCCACTAACTCTGCACGCTAAGAACCTTGCAACAACTTTTGAGAGGATATGTTGCAAGGCCAAATTCTGTCCTACCTATAATATATCATTATTTCCAGTAGCATTCCATCCTGGTCCACCGCCTATTACAGGATGATCTTTTGTATTAATTTTTATTTTTCTCTCGTCATAAATATGCCTAAAATATTTGCCACTGGAGGTTAAGATAAAGACAACCGATCTCTTTTTATAACCCGGTTTCCCAAAGGAGGAATATAGTTATCAAATATGTATGTATTTACAACAGCCAGATTTTCTGAAACCTATGTCAATTTTTGATAATTGTATGTGTTTATATCAACAAAAAACGAGTCAAGTTTTGACTATTTTCATTTATGTTATTTAAGAGTCACGGTCTATGATTGAACGAAAGATGACACTTTTGTCTTTAGGTACCAGCCTTGTATTACAACTCCAGTGTTCGGTGCATGTCAAAACATGGAGGGAAACAAAATAGTGCATTTTTTTCTAAAAAAAATTCTGAACATAATTTTTTCTGTTTGATTATAGGTTTATGCTGAATTGACACATATATATAGACTTAAAAATATCTTGCATCTTTTGGGGGATATCAATCCAGAAAAGTGGAAAGATATCATGTTTACTGGAAGTGGTGCGGCAGAGTAAAAAAAGCAAACAGAAAGTAGAAAAAAAATGTTTTTACTTCAGGATTACGTAACGTTTTTATTCTTCGTGGCATGACCCACTTTTTTTCGATTAAATCACAATTTCACATTAGTACATACATTGTATGAACATGAAAGTTTTTGTCTATGTAGCATTTTTTATTTTCAAAGATCAGCTGTTTTGCATGTAAGCCTATGGAGCAGTCAATTACAAGAATTATTGAATTTATACATTCAGAAAAGATATATATATACTTTATTTGTTATGTTGTATATTTCACGTATATTGTACAATTGGATAACGCAATGTCATGTGTATCTTCTTCTTCCAAGTAAGAAACCGGATTCAATAACTGAATGTAGTAGGTCCCAGGTAAACTTTGCGCTGTGTCGGACAACAGTGAAAGTTATCTCATGGCTATTTACATTTATATATATATCTGTAACAATAACATCTTCATGCCTTATATCTATCATGTACTGCAGTACGCAGCTAGATTAAAACTGACGTGGAAACGTAACACACGGCCAGCGAAAGCTCTTTTTATGAGAGCCCAGGTGGTCGTGTGGTCTAGCGGGACGGCTGCAGTGCAGGCGATTTGGTGTCACGATATCACAGTAGCATGGGTTCGAATCCCGGCGAGGGAAGAACCAAAAATTTGCGAAAGCAAATTTACAGATCTAACATTGTTGGGTTGATGTTTAGACGAGTTGTATATACATTATGTACACAGCCATGTATCACCATCATTGATGGCGATCAGATGGATACATCTGTTGTAGGGTTGTCACTGACTCAGACGTACTTATAAATATAATTATTTTCTGTGACTGTATCTTACATTAATTTGTAGGATCCTTTACTATAGATAATTTAGCTGATCTGTAACAATAACATCTTCATGCCTTATATATCATGTACTGCAGTACGCCGCTAGATTAAAACTAACGTAGAAAAATAACGCACGGCCAGCGAAAGCTCTTTTTATGAGAGCCCAGGTGGTCGTGTTGTCTAGCGGGACGGCTGCAGTGCAGGCGATTTGGTGTCACGATATCACAGTAGCATGGGTTCGAATCCCGGCAATGGAAGAACCAAAAATTTGCGAAGGCAAATTTACAGATCTAACATTGTTGGGTTGATGTTTAGACGAGTTGTATATATATATATATATATATATATATATAAAATGACTGAATAAATAGTCAACGATCAATCTTACAGGGCGATGGATCATGTAATATGATTCTGTACACTACAAAATATAATATATAACAAGTCAAAAAGGGTACAACATCACCATTAAATAACTGTAAAATGAACAAATATTAGATATTTCGGATAACAGATATCCTTCTTCAATAATAGCACGATGTCAAATGAATCTTGTCAATATATTCAAACTGAGAAACTTTTTCTAAATCTTGAAATTCATACAATTTAAGCGAACACCACAGACGCTGATACAATTTTAAAATTTCCAAGCACAGTTCGCTTAAATTGTATAAATTTCAAGATTTAGAAAAAAGTTTCTCAGTTTGAATATATTGACATGATTCATTTGACATCGTGCTATTTTTGAAGAAGGATATCTGTTATCCGAAATATCTAATATTTGTCCATTTTATAGTTATTTAATGGTGATGTTGTACCCTTTTTGACTTGTTATATATATAAGTACGTCTGAGTCAGTGACAACTCTACAACAGATTTTTCCATCGGATCACCAGCAATGTTGGTGATACATGGCTGTGTACATAATGTATATACAACTCGTCTAAACATCAACCCAACAATGTTCGATCTGTAAATTTGCTTTCGCAAATTTTTGGTTCTTTCCTCGCCGGGATTCGAACCCATGCTACTGAGATATCGTGACACCAAATCGCCTGCACTGTAGCCGTCCCGCTAGACCACACGACCACCTGGGATTCACAATAATAAAGCTTTCGGTGGCCGTGTGTTACCTTTCCTCGTCAGTTTTAATTTGCCGTACTACAGTACATGATATATAAGGCATGGAGATGTTTTTCTTACAGTTCAGCTCTCAATTATCTATAGTAAAGGATCCTATTAATGTAAGATACAGTCACAGAAAATAATTCTATTTATAAGTACGTCCGAGTCAGTGACAACTCTGCAACAGATTTATCCATCGGATCACCAGCAATGATGGTGATACATGGCTGTGTACATAATGTACATACAACTTGTCTAAACATCAACCCAACCATGTCAATGTTACCACATTCCAGCAGCGCATATAAACAGAGTATATATCTTCTAATTGATACGATATTCCTGGGCTTGTATTTCTTATCACGATTTCCTTTGATATAGGGTTGCTGCACACGAGCAAGCTATTAAACAAAGAGTTCCAAATGGTAAAGTTGGCTTTGGTTATACTTTTTTGTCCTTTTTGGTTGATACCTCTTCTTCTTTTTAATAAGCTTTTTTATTTTCAAACATCACTAAAGTAACATTGATAGCCGAAACGCGCATCCGGGTGCAGAAAATTTAGTACCGTTTATGTTATTAATTGATAATCACTCAATTGTGCAATAAAGTGTATTCTTTCACAAGGTTCAACAAATAGATATCAATAAAAGAAACTGTTTTTGTAATATCGGTTACTCATATCATCCATATATTTTATTTTTTTTTAATTTAACTAAACTATTGATTTTTTTACGTTTTACTATAGAAGCTATCTTTTCCCATTTTCAGCTTCCTTGTTTGAAACGTGTGAGTCCTTAGAAAAAGAAAAGGAGACATTGTCCCAGATGAAAAAACGTAAGTTTATTTTTACATATATCAATTGCACGCACACTCTATGACATAATATCCCTTTAGTATCATCGTACTGTCCAATTTAGTAAAAAAAAATCAGCTCCTAATGTTAAAACCAAACCAATGCTGGCAAAGATGATCAAAGATGAAAAGATGTTTAAGACTAAAATAACAATGCATTTGTTGAACATGAAGTCACAGTATAATCACAATCGCGTTGTACAAGACGTCACAGTACATTAGACTGGAAAGAACGCAAAGTTACAGCACACTTGCAAACTAAACAGACTATGTATATGTTCATTCCATGTAAAAGTATAAAGCAATGTCAAGGATCATGCTTGTCTAATACCAAAGTTAATGGTTTTGAAGAGGTATCTAATTCATGCTATGGTATTTTTAACACTATTTTTTAACTAAATTGTCAAAATATTGAAACGCCATTGATATTTCAGACGAAACACACACGTTCTTTTTAGCTGTATTATCATTTCTATGTAAAAATGCAATTTATGTGCGAAACATTCATTCTATAAAAAAAAAAAAAGCATACCACACTGAATGTACTGTGGGCAATTGATCTTCAAAATGGAAGTCACAGTACACCGGAACACAAATATACATTTAATCATGTTATTAGTGTACACCGTTTACTTAAGGTGGTACCTAACACTACAGGGAGATAACTCTGTAAAATCAGGTAAACGTTTTAATTAAGTTGTGTTGTTAAGGGGATATTAAGCTTCTCAATGATCAAAATCAGTGTTTGTCACTGCTATATAACCAGTGTAATTTTTCTGATAAAATGGTTGGTTCAAATTTTTTGAAAGTTTTATATTTTTGTCAAAGGGCCTAAGTAAATGCATTGTCAAAATTTTATGAAAATTAAACGAGCCAAATTAATTTTAGTCAAAGTGTTGGGTACCACCTTAAGGTAATATTTTTCATATTCTTCATGATTCTGTAATGGTTTGATTATCAATGTCAAGATCCAGTAATCTTCGTCAACAAACTTGAATATTAATTTGCTTGCGATCAACCATCACATTATTCAAAATATATTACAGCGGATTCAATTGAGCGTGTAGCCAAAGGTAATATCTTTCGTTAGCTTTCTTGTTAGCTGAACGGTGAAGTCATTGTTAGGTTAGGTAAACTACCCTACTTTAAGAATAGACTAGTCCGACAGGAAACCAATCTATCTGTCTGTTGGACTATGCTACTTCGAAAGGAGGGTAGTATACCTAACCTAATAATGACTTCACGGTTCAGCTAACAAGCAAGCTAACCAAAGATATTACCTTTGAGTACACACTCAATGGAATCCGCTGTAAACGTTATAGATGTTAGAACAAACGTGCATAGCAGTCTTTTAGTTTATATGCACATATTGTTTCAATAACTTCGTTTACTTTAGCATTACGAGAAACGTGTTTCATATGATTTAAGCAAATATAACGAGTTAGTAGGGCGACAAAAGTGATTGTTAATTTAGCTTTATTAATTTCAAAAAAAAAACAGAAATAGACTTGTTCGTAAATCAGTTTTAAATATTATTGCATGAAATTCTTCAATTTCACTAAAGTGTAACAAATTTACAAATTATTTCCGACTTGTGTCTATCAAAATCAAGCAACCAGTATTTTAAATAAAAATCTCAAAAAAGAATGGGAACGAAAAATTTAACTTGAAAAAAAAGGAAACAGAACACACATAAGCTTTTCAAACTGATCATGACGTCTTTATAGACTGGATTCATTGGATGCGTTTTAATAGATATAGCATAATAGCAAGATATAGAACGAAATAAAAAAAGAATAGAAAGTCAGATAGAGTAAAATAAAACAGCTGCAGTTCCGAAAAGAAACACAAATGTTCTTTATTACATGCATATATATGTTTGATAAAGAGTTAAACGAGATCACATGCAAAATTGTTACAAGGGGATCGACAAAGATTGGCAGAAGCAAAGAAGGCTGAACTTCTGTCTCTCTGTCAGAATAACATAATAATACTTGCTGACGGTGTCCAATTTTTCTAGAGTTTAACAAGAAAAAAAGAAGGAAAAACGAAAAGGTTGCATAAAAATGCTACAAATATAAAATTAGAAAGATTACTTATGAAATGATATTTATGAAACAAAAAAGCAAGCCCAACATGAAACTATTTGAGAAAATTATCAGAAAAAAAACCTGACACTTCATCATCATACATAACAACCGGAATTATGAGTTTCATTTTCGAAAACTAGTTTTTCGTGAGAATTGATAGGCAACAACTTTGGTAATTAAAAGATTTAAATATGTCTGAGTGGTACATGCTACACTTGTGCTGCGCCACTGCATATAGTTCATTGGGCGTTTGTTGATATTCGATGTTTTGTCTAGATTATAAGCTTATAGCCGTGTAGTCGAACCTACAGGGGATCAATCCATGACTTGATTTGGACAACAGCTGTTATATTTCGTTAGACACTTAAATTCGTCGATGCAACTACCCGAACCTAATATTGATAAACAAGACGAGGATAAAATAAGGACAAAATACAATGTCATTCAATAAATTTCCACATAAATGGCCTTTTTAATGTTTATTGTATCTGTGAGACAAAAACAAATATGAAATGTATTATCATTTCTGTGTACAAGGTGCTAAATAAAGAAATTTTTACATAACTTGGCATGATATCCTACCAAAAGGTTTTATTTATCTTTTGTAAAGAAAGATAAGTCTTAAATTAAAAGGTAAACACTATTTGCATTATCTGACCCAAAAGGTGTTTATTTGACCCTGTGTTATCTTTTAAGAAAAATATATAGTCAATGAGTGATTTATATTGAACAATCAAAACTTTAAACTCAATTTTTCCAAAACTGCATATTTTTTGGATAGCCCCTTTTGACTTCTTACCCATTTCATTACGGGCCTGTCTGCTTAGAACAGTGGTCTATTATAAATGATTCCCATGTCCCAATATATAAGATTTGGATTGAAAAGCATCTCAAAACGAGGTGCTAAAGGGACAAAAGACAAAATGTGTTAACAAATTTTGTTCCTGCCTATAGCGAAAATTCCCGTCATTGCCTATATTTCTAATCTATTTTCTACAAAGTGGAGTTATCACCAGCTTTTATAATAATGTCTTGACAAATAAAATTTGCCTTTTTTACAAATAAAATAATTCATAAATGACAAAATACTTTATTTTGTCTCTGAACCATATGATAAGCCATAAACTGACATTTTAGTTCTATTTTCTACCTTCAACTTTTAAATGGGTTGTTTTTTGGGGATTTTTTTTTTTTTTTTTTTTTTTTTTTTTTTTTTCTTCACAGGATCAAGGTATAGTTACCCATACACTTAACGATGAAATACTTGTATACCGTGATACTATTAACAGCTATACAAATTTTGTCAGGTGTTAATATAATTATACATAAAATATCAGTGTATCTGTACATACAAAAGCCACATCTATCAATGGGGTGTAACAGGCACAAAATAGAATAAATAAATATCTTGTGATATATCAATCCCTTATCAGTGTTATCATCTCCTGAGATGTCATGGCAATATTTCATGTAACCTTATCATTTGATCAGTTCTTCCATGTTGTATGTACTAAATCAACAATACTTTCATCCCTGACCTGTGATCAAACTGACAACAGTCCTGGGAAGTTCTTATCTATATAGGAACATGTGTTAATCATTTAGAATATTGTTCTATTATAAATGATTCCCATGTCCCAATATATAAGATTTGGATTGAAAAGCGTCTCAAAACCTCGTTACTTTGATAACATATCAAAATACTGCAAGTGCCACCTTAACTAACAACAGACCTATGATCCTTATCAATACTCAATTAAATAATTTACCCTCCTCCCTAGCATTAAAACAATTTAATTATTTTTTTAAAATCTAAAATGTTGAAAATCAATGTTTGGAATGTGCATTATTGTTTGGAAAATTTCACTGAATAAAACATAGGACCCCAAAATAAAATTGTTCCGTCAAATTTTAAATTTAAATTTAAAATATATATTAACCTTAAATCATATCAACAAATTTCAACTACAAACTTTTAATGATTATTGGCAGATTTTATCAACACCCATGAAAACTTTTTGTAATATACTTGGATAACTTAGAAGCACATGATACTGACGAATGACACAACGTCCAAATACCAGATAAAGCTACTTATTTTGACAAATGACACTATAATCCAAGTATCTTTACCATAATCAAACTTGGCATATTTACCAAACAATTAATCAAACAACTCTTATTGATTATAAAAAATTGTAACTAAATGTATTGTTTATATTTTTATTATTACAACAAATAATTACATATTACTAAAGTATATCACTAATATGCATGCTATATTTCACACTATTAGCTCATAAATCCATTCAGGTTTTGAATAAACATGTTTCTTCCTGTCTCATTTAAATGTACACTATCTACAAGTCCTCTCTTTGAAATGTTCGAGTTATCAATAAAGAAAAAAATAAACCTTCTACACAATTCTTTACTGTGTGTATTGAAATCATTAATTCTAGAGTTTACTACATCATTGCATGATTTATACATCAAGAGAAAACAAATGCTATATCATGCTTTGTTTGTAACGCACGTATAGAACTGACAACATAGTTGTATATCTTTTTGGCGTTTTTTAATTGGATGTCTCCAGGTTTAAACTGTTTATTTAAATCATTAGTTCCAGAATGAAAAATACAACGAATACATCTAATATATCAATCAAATGTATCAAACAATGAAAACAATCCATCAATTTTGCACCACCATTTGAAACTACATGTACATTATCATAAACATCTGTCAAAAATCGAATTATAGAATCTCCAATGAATAACACTGGAATGAAATTTTTGGGATTTGTGGAAATTATTTTCGAATACTTATCTGCACACGTATTATTGTCTCGAATGAAAGAAAATTTTGCGGCACATTAATTGCACTGAAGGCCTTTTTTATCTGGTAAAAACCCTTTCTTCGAAGGATACAATAAAACTCCCTTGTCTCCTTTATAACCAATAGTAACAATATCTTTAGAATAAGATAAAAAAAAATAACCATAAACCATGGCTTCACCGGTCTAAAGTCAGGAAAAATTAAAGTGCATGTTATTTTTTCTTGTAAAATAAATTTAACAACTGCTGAGATTAAACAGAATGGTGAAAATGCGTAATAAATTTCACTTGACTTGTAAATCTGTGCAAAGGCATCTACACCGGACGATAATGGTGTTTTATAAGGAGTAAAATGGGATATTTCAAAACCTTCATTATCTTACATAGCATTACTATCTAAAAAAAACATATCAACTGAATGGGGTCCAAATTTTTGTTGTATGTTAATCCAAGTTCTTTTTTAAATAGATGCATCTGACTTATAATGTACTCTAGACAAATAATCAGAAGGGTTTTCGGAAGTATGAATATAAGTTACAATTTTGCTGAAACGTTAACTGAAAAAAATCTTTCATTATTTCATTGATTAAGTTGTTTTTTGAGTATTGATTATTCCAAGCATAGACTCTAGCTTGATTATCTACTTCCGCAGTTACTCACTCTCTTATTTATTATCAGCGTTTTTATACAAATGAGGGCGTTTTTTAATGCTAGAGCTTCCTTAATCATGATAGGTAGGTTTTTAGTTTCAACATTCCAATAATCAGAAAAATCATGTCTTACTCCTTCATTATTAAAAATAGCGGCTGCTATTGATTGTTCTAACTTTATAGCTGATAAGTACTTTTTTTATAATCGAAGATGCTGCTGGATTACCTAATCCTAACATGTCATTCCAATTTGTGCCACGACCGTGATCACGAAAAATTGCCCTTAGTTGACCAATCAAACTATCAACCGATCCAGCTGAAAGTCGGAGGGGACATCCACATTGAAATTTTCCTTTGACTCCCCTATTTTTACATTGTGCTTTATGAATTTGGTTTTTCCACTATCATCTTTGTATACCAAGAATTTCCTAATGTCAGATGGTAGGGCGTCATTTAATGCTTTTTGAGGATTTAAATCACTTAGAAATGATGCAATACTTTTTTGTAATACTAGTTTCTGTTTAGAATATTTTGTACTCTGAAGTAAAGAGTCTAATTCAAGTATCCTGTCATTTAACTCTTCTTCTCTAAAAGACATCTCTCCTGACGCACAGTTATCACACGTATGCTGTAAAATCGGAAACAATTTTTACTATTGAACTAATATTAACATGAAAGAAATATTTGTACACATTATTTAATTAAAGACTTATTCGTGTTTACTTTGATGACTTTTATGTGTCACTGTTAACTTTAATAAAGTACCAGATAAAATTTTAAATAATATAAAATATCTATTTGTCGTAAAAATCCTAACTTAGACCGTCTCAATAAGCTTAAGCTATTTCACTGAAATACACATGCCTTCATCTTCATACCGATGTAAAATTCATAAAAACTGTTATTTCCTTAAAATAACTCCTGAACTTTTACTATTTTATTTAAATTTTCTTTTAATGTACCTTAAACTTTAATATGTATACAATTTTTGAACATCTCACTGACATGAGATCAAAACTACCAGAGTTATTATTCCTTATTTATATGCCCACTGTGAACTTTCTATGTTTTTTCTTCACACATCATTTTTTTTAATTCTCTTTACTATACAAGTATGCCTGCTCCCAGGTTTTTTTTAAATTTTGACTATTTCATTGAAATGAGGTCTAAACTACCACAGTTCCCGTTCTAATATACATGCCCACTGTGGATTTGATCTAAAACCTGCATTACAACTCATTTACTTTTCGAAGGTATTCTGCATTTTCGAATCAACAGATTCACAGACACGCCTGCTCATGAGTACCCCTGATGCCAAATTAAAGCCATAGTCAACACTTCTATTCATTCACCAAGCTCAAACTCTCTATTACCGTAACCTCTACTTTTACATATACAATGTAACTTCATATGGCAACTTGTAATGCATTTAACTACGGAGCATGAAAATAAAATTACTTCACCAATAATTGCATAATTTCAACTTACTGTAGGTTCTTTTTCAACATCTTTTTCACTTTGGCAATGGAAACGGACAAACTTTTTTCTAACCGGTTTTTTAATTTCAAAAATCGTTATTAGAACTTAAAACTATAAATTTTAACATCATCCGCTTAAAACTTTGAATGCCTACGCAGATATTTGAATATTTGCTCTTCATCATTTTACTACGGGCCTGTCTGCTTAAACAGACTTAAAACGGAGGGAAAATAAGCATTGAATAAACATATGACCTTGCGTTGTTATTTATCATGTCAATGCTAATTCATAAATTGATACCATATTTCAACGGTTCATTCTCATTTATCCAACTTTTTAAAATTATAGGTAGTACAGGTAAAAAAAGTTGGATAGATGAGGTCAAAGGTAATCAAGAACAAAGGGTTTTTCAATTAGAGTTTTAGTTGAATGACAGGTGAAAAATAAGACTGAAAATTATACCCGGATTAAATTTTCTGTAGTATTATTTTGCAATTCTTCTTAAATTAATTTAAAATGTGCAACTGACAATTAGTTAATGTAATGTAAATCATTTGAAAGTATTTTAAGTTTTTTAACCGTTAATTAAAATGTGAATTTGATAGAAAAATAACAGTTGCACTTTTATTCATGAAGAGATTTGTCAATGAGATGGAGCTTTTTTTGTGTAATAGATCCTCTTCGTTCATTTTTTTCTGTTCATTCACATATTTTGGAAAGATGGCTGAGTACTGTTACTTAGTTTTAATTTTTATACGACCGCAAAAATTAAAAAAAACATTTGGTCGTATATTGGTATCACATCGTTGTCGTCGTCAGCGTCCTAAGACGGATGGTTTCCGGATAATAACTTTAGTATCAGTAAATAGAAATCAATAAAATTTTAACATAAGGTTTATAACCACTAAAGGTAGGTTGGGATTGATTTTGGGGGTTTTGGTCTGAACAGTTTAGGAACAAGGGGCCCAAAAGGGATCAAAGAAAGTATTTTTCTAGTTACAGACAATAAATTGTGTGTAGGTGTATGGATCTTTCTGAAATTGTACCACAAAGTTCCATATCAAAAAGGAAGGTTAGGATTGATCTTGGGGGTTATGACCCAAACTTTTAAGGAATAAGAGGCCAAAAACAATACTTTTCGAATACTTTGTATAAATTGCTTATTTCTTGACCAATTTCAATGGGGTTTCATTCTTAAATACTTGGGGTTCTTAAATATGCTGACGCTAACCGTGTATTATTTTTTTGGAATTTGGTCCCCGTTTTTAAATTGGTCCACATGAGGTACAAAATAAACTCATCATAGTTATCAGGACTAAAAAGGGTCAAAAATTGTATTTTGTTTGAATTAAACAAAAAAGTTCGTTTCGTGGGGTTCTTTGATATGCTGAATCTAAACATGTATTTAGATTTTGATTTTTGGGTCCTGTAATCAAACTATTCCTCATTGAGGTCAAAAGGGTCCAAAATCATAAAAAATTGAATTCTTGGTATTCTTTAATATGCTGAATCAATCAATGGCCATGTATTAGATTATTTATATTTGATTATAATAGGTAAATTTAATTTTTTAAGTTTATGAGATCACATTCATTCTGTGGCAGAAACCTATGCTGTGTCAACTATGTAATCACAATCCAAATTCAGAACTGTATAAAGCTTGAATTTTGTGTCAATACTTGCCCAACTGTTGCGGGTTCGACCTCTGCGGTCGTATAAGTCTACGCTCTGCGGAGCATCTGGTTAACTCTTGGAGATATTGGCCTAGGTTGTGAAAATTGATTAGATTTTTGCATTGATTAGCAAATCTGCTGAACACGAACAATGTTTCATTTGGTAATCACCTTGAATCAGCAATTGTAATGTTATAACTTGCACCTACAATTTAAAAATGTAATAAAAACAGTCATATTTACTTTCATAAAATGTTAATATAAAAATATTACGGATTTGTGGGTTTCTTCTGTATAAACGATGAAACATTTATTTATTATTTAAAATAGACTAAATTTTATTTAAAGATAAAATGTAACAAGTTTACTATCCCCTATTTTATATATATATATATTAAATAGTGTAAAAATATATACAGGAACAAATTTACTGTCAAATTTAGAAAGACAATTTATTATTACTAAACAAACAACCCAATAATTAACAAAAATAAAAAGTTGGCTAAATGAGAATACCTTATTTTAAAAAGTTGGATAAGTGGGAAGACACCATTTCAACTTATGCGAGAAAATAGAAAAAAAAATATGTCTGCTTCATTGACTTTAAATGTAAAGGAATTGCATGAATTATCTCGCATTTATTTGAGGTGTCTTTTAATTGAATTGAATACTTGTTAATAAAAGAACAGATAAAAGGCAATGTTTTTTCATTATATAACGAATTGGATATTGTACCAGGGTAAACAATTGTCCAAAGGTTCTAATATTCACCGAGTATTATTTTCTTATAAAAAAAAAAAACATTGATTTAAGCCAAATATTCGAATTATTTTATTTGCAATTTTTGTTTTTCAAAATTTTTGTTTTCACCCGATAATTCAAAAATCAATATAAGAACTTAAAACTTAAAATTGAAACATAATCTGCTATCAAATTTGAATGCCTTCGGCAGATACTTGAATACTTAATTCTCATCCTCGAAATCAAGTGCCAACTTTTGTCATCATACTTGACTAGTATATCAAACCTAAATGTTCATCCTGCTAAACTCTATATGTTAATCGCAATCACTAAAATTATACCATATAAAGAAAAAATGCTCAAAGAGATGGAAATATTGAATATAAAACAAAAAGTTTTATTTGTTTTTTAGCAAACGTTAATGTATCAATTAATGCACAAACTTTTTTGACATATAAGCACAATTTGTTGTTGTGTTGTAGCGGTTGTTTTTCAATCATTGAATAACATATAGTTTAGTGGAGACTGTTCACTATACTTTATGAATATGTAAGGTTAATGTTATTTAATAGACGCAAATATATACTATCTTTTGACAGATTTAAGTTTTCACAGTGTTTTGAGACAACCACAATCAGACCAAGCTGTTTCAGGTATATTATCGCTTCTTCAAGCAGAAATGCCTAATTCTCATTTAGAAGTAAGACAGGAATCAGAAAGAAACAAGGACAATCCATTACTGGTTGTGTTATATAATCTGTCTAATTTGATTACTGAAGCCAAAACTGCTTTTGTTGATATCGAAGGTATTTTTCGTTTGTAATTTATAGTTTTCACATTTTACAAATCTTACAACGTTGTTTTACTTTTTATAAAAAAAAATGTACACTAGCCTTGGTTTGTGTCAATTATAAACTTATCAACGTACTTGCAAAATGCTTCTATATCTAAAATTAGGTTATTTTCAGGCGCCATTTAACCTGATCATCTGATCATTGCATTTACCTATTTAACTCAATGTTTTTGACTATAAATCAGATAATGTTTGAGCGAAAACTCATCTAATTGATAATTTGTAAACTTTCCTGATGAAGATAAATCCAAAAACAGTGCTTCGACATTAGAAAATGCCTGGTCGGAAATATAGCAGTTGTTTTCCATTCGTTTGATGTGTTTGCGCTTTGTTTTAAGCCATGTGCTATGGGATTTTCTGTTTTGCAATTTCTTCAGGGTTAATTATTTGTTTTGTTTTACCTTTTTTCGAACACATAATATCATAAATATCTATTTTATAACGCTTTGTTTTCATATCTTTTAATGCAATTAAAGCGAAAAGTTTCCTATTAACACTTTTTAAATGTCTTGATTACGATCAAATTACAGTTTTCCATCATTTGTATGCATTTCGAGTCATTTTCATTCGCACATCATTCCCAAACTTCAAATGAACTAAAACTTAGGATACTTGTACAACAGTCGGAAAAGCAAAGATTTATTGTAGAACTGCTAGACAAATTGAGAATAAAAAAAAATAGTTCTCCCATATATTTTCCATGAACAAGATCAGCTGTGATGCATATTTCAGTCGGCATTAATTTATAACTATCATAGTTGGAACGATAGGCGAAAGATATCAAAGGGATATTCACTCATTAGTAAAATAAAAAAGACTGACCATAGTTGAACACGAAAAACTATCAATTTTGAAATCTTGATTTATAAGCTTCATTTTAAACAGCAACCTTGAAAGTGTGATAGTTCATTGCAAATAATAGAAAGCCTTTGGAAATTAATCATTGTGCTATTGAAAAATTGTATATTCAAAGGCCAGCTAATATTTTGTTTTATATAGAATTGAAATTGTGACACTTCAAATTTAATGTTCAACTATTGAATCACTATTTGTTTCAGCTGCCTCAAACGTTGCTTTGGTGGTTCTTCATTCTAAAGCTGTCAAGAAACCAAGTAAACAGATAATAACGGAACCTGACTTTAAACAACTTGGCATTATAGTTGACATGAGCTTCTTGACATCCAAAGGAATCATATCAAATGAACTGACGGATAATGCCATACAGCAACTAGTTGAATTTTTAAACAGATTTTAACCTATCATGGAAGCTAAGATTGCCAAAATAGTTGTGTAATAATGGTTTTAGGAGTAAACATTTCAAATATTTGGTAAATAAGTCTATTGGGCGGAATAGCAAACCTTGAAGGCAAAACTAAATATTATTGTTTTCTATATTACTTGCTATTCTGATTGTTGAAATAAAAATTGTAAGAGGATCACATTTTTGTTTTGTTTTGTTGCAATGCCATTAAAGGGAAAATTCACGATTTTTTACTTATGGTTTAAATATGTTCATTATGACATAATATATATATTCACAAAGTTTTATCGCTATATGTGCAGTAATAAAGGAGAAATTCAATAATTAATGAAAAAATATCAACTACTTCCTGTAGGTCGTGACGTTTTCTCCTGATTTTTGCATGCCGGGATTTAAAATACAATCATTAAAAGTCTTGGTTTTTAATCATATTTTAACGTAATCGTAAGCGCGCCGATGACTTATGCTTTATCTAATAACCATCCGATAATAAGAAGATAAAACGCACAGACGTTCAATTGTACTCATTCGTGAGATAAATTATCTATGTTAAACGTATATATTCGAATTATTTTTGTAGACAACACAAAAAGTTATAAATTTATTTTTAATAAATGCATTTTCGGACTGATAAGGTGAACAAATTAAAGTACAATAATCTGTAAAGACAATATGTTGGTGTACTATTATTGACCTTTTACTATCTCTGCTATGGCTAGGTTTATACGATGTGTGTATTCACGGTTCTGTGGCAATACTCGTAGATGGCTTGTTGAAAGGTAAATTGTTATTTGCACTTCGGTATTTAACCACGCCTCTAGGGCACACCTTGCCAGGTGTGACTGTCTATTCGGATCAGTGGTAGCATTTAATACACACATTAAAAATACATATTCATGTTGGTGACAAATAAAAATTGGTCGCCGTGGAATTATTTAATTATATTTGGTGCTATTATTTATTTGAATTCAAATAAGTTAATTTACTAAGAAATACACAATTTTCGGTTAAAGACGGGAAACTTAATTCATATGTCAGAATGAAATGATATACAAGTCTTGTCCTTGATTTATGTCTCATAAAAAAGGGGGACTTAGAAATTAGAAATAGCTTTACTAAATCATTTTTATTTGTCTTTATAAGGCGAAAAAATGTACGAGAACACTTACATTTAGACTTTTGAAAGCCATGTATTAATTAATATATGAAACTATCTGAAGATAACTCTACCGAAGCGGAATATAATATGTGCGAATAAAGAAAAAAATATTTTTGTAATGGAATCGAAAAATTACGAATAGATATTCTTTTCAAGTGTGATAAACGTCAACCAAATTTATTCATAATGGGGAACGTCCTTATTAAAATCTGAGACAACTATAATAATCGTCGTCTCCCAACGTATATATATACTTAAATAACTATTTGATCAACGATGTTTAAAATTAAAAGACAACGAATTTAATGTTATCTTTCCCTATTTTTGAATGTTATTATAAGTCTGTTCAACTTGCAAGAATACCCCTAAAGCGGACAAATATCCGACAAGCAGTTTATTCTTTAAATTGCTGTCATTGAATATCAAGAAAGAAAATAAATCCCGAAATTGATACTCAATAGTTTTCCTAGAAAATATTCACATTCCTTGGGGATTATTAGTGTACGTCCAGTTGCATATATTTTACATGAATGTTGGAACAATTGTGATGATGACGAATTTCGTCCTTTATTCGAGAACAATTAAATTGATATATAAATCTGTGAGTTTACTATGTTCTTAACTTCGATGAACCAAAGCAAGTTATAAATTGACCTGTATTTAAATCAAATTGTTTCTTTTTTTTCTTCTTCTTCTTTTGGTATACAATAGTCTATCGAATTCGTTGATTACATACTGTTGGTATACATGGACTAGTCTATTTACAAAACTTTTACCACAATTTACACAAAATGTATGTTTCTTTCTTATGTTCAATGTATACATGTATACATATTATAAATTGCGCTACTGACTATAGTTCCGTAACTTTCTACCAGGCGTATGTATACACGAATCGTCGACAAGTGCGCACATTTTTTTAGATCAATAATTCTGGTATGTTCCAATCTGTCCTAAACTATTGACAACGAGTATATATTACATTTTCCCAAATTAACCCTTGGAAAAATATGTAAATAGATTTGTATTTCTTCAATTATTTTTTTTTGTATTATTTTTTTTTATAAATAATATTCTTTACACCAGAAATGTTATTTATAAACAAGCGTATGAGTTCAGTAATGACTAGTATATTATATCACTTTCGGACACGCAAGACAAAAATGTATATTATACATGCACCTGATAGTTCAAAATGGAAAGTTATAAGTAACGGTCGTGTACACTGATCAATACCTACAGAAGTGAAACGATGCATGAACTTGCAAGCCCGCCGGACAGGAAATCGATTGAATACCTGGACGTGTCACCTTACACCCCTTCCAATACCTTTGGGAGTAATACCTTTAGCCATGCTGGTGATCAGATAAGGGAAGATCCGAATTTATTTAAATAAAGTTTATTACTTGAAAGAATTATGAACGAATTAGATTTTCGAAAACAATTTCCACGGAACACTTATTTATCATTTTATGATTTGAACTTTGACTTTTTAACTAATTACAATATTATCAGTTTAAAAATAACAGACTATATGGTTATTTAAAAATATAAGACCATTTTCCGTATCAAGTTAGTCAGTCAGATAAAACAACCGTACGATTGACAAGATATCGACACGCAATTACGACTACATCGTTTACTGTAGTTTTGTTCCTTTGTGGTTTATTGACATATCGGGATTTTTCATCGGAGAAGGTGACAAGATGGCGGAGAGTAGAGAACTGATACTCAAAATTTAAAATCGATGGTGATCTCTTATTTAGCGGAATAAAACTTTAATATCTATAAATTTGAGCATTTTTATACAGAATGGACATAATATCAATTTTTGATTTTTTTGCGAAGTTTCCCTTTAATACACTTCTTCTTTATGGTAAACGTGTTTATTTTTCAGTTGATAAAATATATGTCCATACTAAAGGCGATCGGAGGACAAACCTACCTTGTACAGCATAAATGCTCTTATATCATAAAAGGAAAAAAATACCAAGTCTTCAATAAAATTAAGAATTAGAAAAAAGGTGGACATTCTGATAGAAATGAGTTCCGACTTAACAACAAACACAAGTTTATAAAATACAACACATGGAATCTAAAATTGCGCTACATGAATTCAAATAACATTAAACTCCGGGGTTTTTTTTAAAAGGGAAAATAATCTTTCAAAGTTCCACGTGTTCTCTACTTGCTACTGTGGTATACTAATGCAGTGATAATCCGCGTTCGTTGATAAGCTTAATAGGAGATGATTTTAAGGAATTAATATTACAATTTCGTTGATAAGCTTAAAAGGAGATGATTTTAAGGAATTAATATTACAATATGTATGTATACGTGATATCCATTGTGGTCAGTAAATGTATGACAGTGTTGGAACAATTTTCAGTTAATATCAAATGACAAAAACGAACCTATGTGAACACTTACTTTTTAATCAGGTATTCCTGATGCAACACAATAAACTTGCATGTTGTACCAATTGGGATATACGTACTCCATATAAATGGGCTGTTAGAACATTACTACATTAAATCTATAGTTCAGTTTGGGAAATATGAAGTTATCTTTGGCAATCTTTATCCGCTTTGTCAATTAATTAGAGTATATATAGTTATGAGTTTCAAATGATTATAGTCGAACACTTAAGTAAAATAACAAAATATCCAACTCCGAGGAAAATCTTTAACGGAAAGTCCTTAAGCAAATGACAAAATCAAAATCTCAAACACATCAGTCGAATGGATAACAATTGTCATATTTCTGACTTGGTACGGGCTTTTTCTTATGTAGAAAAAGGTGGACAAAACCTGGATTAAAAGCTATCTTAACCTTATACTTGTATGACAGTCGCATACAATTTCTTTATATTGACAACGATGTGTGAAGTGTGAAGATTTTTAAACATATTAAACTAATACAAATTGGTTCTAAGTATTCAAGAAATATAATTTTACATTTATTTATACACTTATATATTGCAATTACACAGATATAAGTCAAGGATTTAAATAACCTGTGGGAGTACAAAAAGAATATATATTTTTAAAATGCATACATAAAGATTAAACATTGACTGATGTGGAACCTACTGTGTCATACTTCTTATGCCTGGTAAGTTTGAGAATTATATGTCAAGACAAACTGTCAAAATTAATTATTGTTTTTCGAAGTCTTCAATTGACCCTGGTGGTAAGCGGTTGGTCCAAACGCAAAGTTACGGTTAGCCAAAAAATGGAGACAACTCTGAGGGTCAGTTTTTCTTCTCCGATTTTCATGCAGTAAAAGGTTTATTTAAGCTACACCGCTGGTCTCATACATACTTATCGTCAGTGCGTTGATATTGAAATAAAATTTTAATTTTAATTTTCGTAAAATAGTCATTTAAAAATTCGGGCATGATGGTCATAACTAAACAACAAAAATGTTAAGGATGGTCGTAACTCTTTATTAAATAGGTCTGAATAAGAAGTTTTGTTTACATACAACTTATAATAAAGCCATTGCAGTCCGTGTAACACTTATAAATTTAAAAAAATCAAAGTTTTCTAATTAAGTTTTTTTTATTTTTGCTAAATAATAAAAACTAAAAGGGGTAAAAGAGGAGTACCCGTATTTAAAGTGCGTAATGGAGGAATCAAATGTACCAGGATTATAAGAAAAGTGGAACTAAAGAACGAAACAAAAAGAAACTGGACTTAAAAGATAATGTATAAAATAACTAGAGGCAAATAGTTGTAAACGCTTATATTCAATAACAAAATGAATATTTCTCAAATGTGGAGAATTCGTTTTAAAACAAGAAACACAGCTCTGGTCATGGTCATTCTTAGTTAGGAATAAAAAAAAAAGCACGAAGTGTACATCACATGAAATAAAAGTATCCAGAATTTCTTTATATTTTTGCATCAATTGAAAAAAATACCTTTATTAAAACTGTTTCAGGATGTACTGAGGTGAAATTTAAAAACAAATCTACAATTTAAAATTGATACTATAAGTCGGAAGAGCATAAGTTATGAATCAAAATTAGCTACAAATATTGTTATGTTATGGAGATCGATAACGAGGCGAAACTATAACCGCTACATCGCGGGTCCGTACCTGAATTAGAGAACATACACTTTTTTTTTAGCCTGAATTTTTAGAATTCGTATTGTCATTTGGTAAAGTCAAGTTGATTAAAAGGTGCACAGTTATTCTCTGTACAATGACAAAGTGCAGGTATAATTATTTCCCGTGGTTATAGCAAAACCTGGATACATCTATTGATATCTTGCCAAATTGCCTCCGTTGAAATTGTGCAAACATCCTATAGACTAAATACCACGGATTATTATCATAGCCGTGTTCTACGCGAAACGTAAATGCAGGTCATAAATTAATTTGGTGAACGAAATAATTTTTTTAACTTCTGATGTGTGCCGTAGGAGGTCCACCTGCGTTTTGAGCAAGGATTTCTTGGCATGGGTTGGAATACTGAATCCATGGGATCGCAATGACCGTTGTGTTAGTCTCGAACGTAGGAGGTTTTTAATATCTATTATACACTATTTTCAGCTATTTACATTGAATTTGATAATCAACGCAAATACATGTATTATATATGAGTAGCTCAAAGCCAGGATGATATTAAAAGATCGAACTTTATGCTTCAACTTGTAAAAGCTGAATAACTTCATATAATGTGAACATATAAAAAAAACATTATTTTCAACATACATATGTATGTGATAGTTGCTACTGTACATTATGTTCTACCTTGTAACATTAGTTTGGCTACAAACTACTAGTTTTTGCTCTTATTCTTTTAAAAATTCAGAGTGTATAGCGTGTAGCAGTGTAAAATATATATCAACAACATCCTCTTTCGAGGCTAACACAGCTTCTATTGCGACACCATGTGTTCGACATTCCTTCCGTATCAATACTTAGAACTAATATCAATGATAAAACGAAATAAATTATCGTCTTGCAATCGAAAAAAACAACATCAAAACAACACGTAAAAAACTGCATGACTCCGAAGCGCATTTCTGGATTAACCTTCAACAGGAGCTACCAAAAGCCGAATATTTGAAGCCCAATGATTTAATAGAACTGCAATGATGGATTTAATATTAAAGGTGATAGTTTAAAATTGTACGTTCAATAGTTTCATCTGCCGACATGATTGCAAATAATAACTAGAGACTCTAAAGAGCCTGTGTCGCTCTCCTTTGTATAAAAAGTAAAAACACAAAAATACTGAACTCCGAGGAAAATTCAAAAAGGAAAATCCAAAATCAAAGGCAAAATCAAAAGTCCAAACACATCAAACGAATGGATAACAACTGTCATATTCCTGACTAGGTACAGGCATTCTCTAATGTAGAAAATGGTGGATTGAACCTAGTTTTATAGCTAGCTAAACCTCTCACTTGTATGACAGTCGCATCAAATTCCATTACATTGTCAACGATGCATGAACAAAACAAACATAGTGTTGTATATGTGCGTATTCAACAGCGGACACTTTCAAACATTGACCAGAATATAATTCATGATAAAAATCTCTAAGGATGATTTAGGCCAAAATTGAATTAATTTGGCCTAGCTGTTTCAGAGGAAAACATTTTTGAAAAAGATTACAAAAACTTACAAATTATTGTGAAAAATTGACTTTAAAGGGCAATAACTCATTATGATGCCACTCTTTATGAGGTCAATTGACAATGTTTCTCATTTGTACTTATTTGTAGCTCTTACATGTGCTTTGTTGAACAAGTTTGCTGTTTACCGTTTATCTCTATCTATTAAAATATAAAAAAGAAGATGTGGTATGATTGCCAATGAGACAACTATCCACAAAAGACCAAAATGACACAGACATTAACAACTAAAGGTCACCGTACGGCCTTCAACAATGAGCAAAGCCCATACCGCATAGTCAGCTATAATAGGCCCCGATAAGACAATGTAAAACAATTCAAACGAGAAAACTAACAGCCTTATTTATGTCGTTTATTTAATGTTCAAAATAATAACCAAAAACTGCCAAATTTCCTTAAAACTACCAATTCAGGGGCAGCAATCCAACAACGGGTTGTCTCATGCAATTGAAAATTTCAGCAGATAGATCTTCACCTGATGAACATTTTTATCCCATGTCAGATTTGCTCTGAATGCTTTAGTTTCAGCGATATAAGCCAAAAACTGCATTTGACCCCCATGTTCTATTTTGTGCCATGGCGTACATCTTGGTTTATGGGTAGAGTCACCGAATACATTAATTAAAATACATACCCTAGGGATGATTTGGGCCGATTTGGATTAATTTGGCCCAGCAGTTTTAGAGGAGCAGATTTTTGTCAAGACATTTGAAAATTTACTTTACAAGGAAATAATTATATATTCCTAATGATGTATGATGTCAATTGACAATTTTGATCATGTTTGACTTATTTTTAGTTTTAACCGTGCTGAAAAATTTTGCTGTTAACAGTTTATCTCTATTTATTAATAATGTTCAAGATAATAACCAAAAACTGCAAAATGTTCTTAAAATTACCAATTTAGGGAAAGCAAGCCAACTAAGGGTTGTCTGATGGGTCTGAAAATTACTACACAGATAGATCTTTACCTGATGAACATGTATACCCCATGTCAGATTTCATTGTTTCATTGTTTAAATGCTTTGGTTGCAGAGATATAAGCCAAATACTGCATTTAACCCCTATGTTCTATTTTAGCCATGGCTTCCCTCTTAGTTGATAGGCAGGGTCATCGGATACATTTTTTAAACTAGATACCCTAAGGATGATTTAAGCCAAGTTTGATTTTATTAGGCCAATTAGTTTCAGATGAGAAGATTTTTGTAAAATTTAACGGACGACGACGGACGACGACGCCAAGTGATGAGAAAGGCTCACTTGGTCCTATTGGGCAAGGTCAGCTAAACCATGTTAAACATAAAAACAAATGTGAGAGTCTACACGTGTATTGAACGATTATATGCCTTAACGTACAGTAGAAAATATATACATATTCAACCCTTACATATTATTTGGCTTAAGTAAGTTCTCGCTGTTAATCCTAGATGATAGGCTTTTGGTAAAGATCAGAACTGTGTATGTTTTATAATTCTTTAACTTCATTTCTGCATACCATAATCAGAGTAAAAAATAATATTGTTCGCAGTTAACCATATATGGCATCTGAGTTTATCAAGATGGTTATGTGCACAGTGATTTTCAAATACTCAGATATAGTTCGTATATATACGAGTTACGATCATCTCTGATCATCTGGTGTCAGTTACGACCATCATCAAAAATACTAAACTTGACATTACGACCATCACAAATTTATAATTACGACCATCATGCTCGAGTTTTTGAATGACCATTTTACGAAAATTCGAATGATTTTATGTATCCAATTTTATTTCAATATCAACGCACTCACGATTAGCGTGTATGAGACAAGCGGTTTGGCTCAAATGAACCTTTTACTGCACGACAGTTGGAAAGAAAAAAATATCTCTAGAGTTTTTTCCCATGTTCGGTTAACCGTAACTTTACGTTACGACCATCCGCTTACCACCAATGAATTGATTATTAAAAGTACAATAAAGGAATAAATAAAATTAATATTCAACTATATTACATTTTTTCCCTTTCGAAAATATGTAAATCGTCCTGATTCCATATTTGGGCTATTGGTGATTGGTATTTGTTGTTATTGGAACGAAATTATGTGTGTTATATATTTTTTGAGATTTTCCACATTCATTATAAAGTCGTTGTATCAATTTTAAGTCGGCTAAATTAAACTCTTCAATTTAATGTCAAAGGGGTGAAAAGTAATATTATAGGGTTTATTGTGTATTTCTAAAAACAAAAGTCTGGTTCTATATTTTAAAGAATTTCAGTATTTTACTTGAAGGTTAATAGTCTGTAAAATTGAAATAAAGGTCGGCAAAGAGTTTTAGACGAATGAAAACCATGTGAACATGCATGATAACCACGCTTTACAAGTATATACTAGTATTAAAACACTTATCGATATCGTGGTTTGAATTGTATTCATTGGTCAAAGGTTAAGGACGTTAAGCATTATGCTTCAAATGAGGATGCTTCTCATCTAGGCTAGGGTAAAATATACATTTGTATTTTAAATTTGTATTTAGTTTCACATCATATTGATTATTTATGCTTCTTTATGAGGGGAAGTTAAAGAAGCCTGCCTTAACTATCCCAGTCAGTCCCACGCCACTGTTCCAAAGGATTGCAAATGATAAAAAAAAATCTTCACCACATATCATCCTTTAAAGTACACAAAACCCATTAATATCCTAAAAGTATTACATGGTATCACTAGATTTTTCGTAATTGGGTTCAAATTTATCACCGCTGAACTCGTCCAAGTAGTTAAGGAGATAGTCGTCTGCCGCTCTTAACATCTGACGTAGATTATACAAGGCCAGAATGTTGACGTTTGTGTTAATACGTTGTTCTGTGTCAATATTTTTCATTGGTAAAACTGTGTAAGGTGGTAATCTCAAAGAATGTGCTAGTTTTTCCACTCGTTCCTTGACTTCTTGACTATGAAAAATCCTTGACAGATCTCCCCTTACTGACTCAGACAGACCGTCAATCTTATTCATTAAAATCAACTGTGGAACACCTGAAAACAATAAGATTGTATAATTATAACATTAACGATACCTGCACCCGATGCGCATTTCAACAATACATTTCTCTTCAGTGATGCTCGTGGCCAAAATATTGCAATTTTGTTGTTTAATAATCTATTAGACATTCCTCGACCTTTGGGTGTATCTCAAATACGGACCACAAAATATATTATAACATATTATCATGTACTTGTGGGCGGAAGATAACCTACTTTAATTTGCCTCTACTATACATTAACAGGAAGGATCACTTTTCAAAAAGTTTATTTATTGAAAAAAGAATTAATATGGGATATATGTAGATCGTGTAACAAAATATATCGATAAAGGAAAAGCATAGCGTAAAATACTTTCCTCTACTATACTTTACCAGGAAGGATCTCTTTACAGATAGTTTACTTATAGAAAATCATATTTGATATGAGATGTATGTTAATCGAATGACAACATATATTGAAAAAGGAAAAAGCATCCACACATTAAGATTAAGTACAATGTCTTCAAACCAAAGTGTAATCATTCCATTACTATTTTTGAAATAGTATACAGTTTGTTCTTTAAAATTCAATGATCTGATTTTTTTGAAAATGTAAAGCTTGTCTTGCGATAATAACAAAATCTAGTTAAAATGATTCACAGAAATTCTTTGACAGTTTCAAACTATAAATTGATCATGTCAAAAAGTACATATGCAAGTGTTTGGATTGTTGAAAATCACTGTCATAAACCAGGCAAATATCTTTAATAAGTTAGAAAGTGCCCAATTGGCTCCTGATTATACTGGGATAATCTCTTGCTTAGCATTTGTCTATGCTCATCTGTCATTTTAAAGTTTAAAATAAATTGTTTCAAATGAAATCTATTTTTATCATTAAATATTGTGCATACCTTTTTGATTCATAAGTTCCTGTGTTTTCTTAATCTGTTCTTGCACATGCTCAGTCATGGGATAATCCGGGTCATTATTGGCGTCCACAACGATGGCAACGCAGTGTATTCTGTCGTGCATTTTAGGATCTCGTCTGTAGAATGGGCTTTCCTTTGTTATGTGTGATTTATCTACAAACTATTATACTGATCTATGTATACGTTTGACAAAACATCATTTCAATACAGCATAAAAAGAATTAGACTTGGTCGAGTTCTTAGCAAAGTAGAATAGTTCAGCAAAGAAATGTTTTTGTGATACCCGAATTCAATTGCAGTAAATCTCTTACAAACGTTAAAATTCGGTCAATTTGTTTTTTTATTTTTGACAAACAATCCATGAGAAAATGTCTTTACATCCATGGTCCTTATATCACATTATTATTTATGTACTAGACGTTAACTTTTAAATCAATTATTGGATAAAACTAAACAGAAGCTTCAATCTTAATAATTACCGTGTATTTGTTCTTTATGTTTCCATCTAAAATGGCTTCTACATCAAACAGGTCAACTCCGTGAGCATCTTCAAAACCACGGCAGTCACAAATCCGGAACCGCAAAGGTCGTCGATTTGAAATAATGGAATAGACATTGAACTGAAATATAAATTATAAACTCGTCATAGAGAAGGGTTTTTTTTTCCATTTTAAAAATTTTAAAGATTGTAAAGAAGATTTTTAAATTTAAAAGGCAGTTCAAATTGTTGATTCGTTGGATTAAGGCAACAATAGTTTTTCGTTGTTCAAATTTGGTTAAACGATTTGGGAGAGACAGATCAAGGTGAAACAAAACTAAGGGAATCCCATAAACTCTAAAACCAGTTCTTTGACAAAAAGTTTTAAAGCTTGATTTTCAATGCATGATTCATAAACAAAATGTATGAAAAAGTATTTTCTGTTTCATTAATCTTTTCTGTCTCATCATAAGATATCCAGATTATCAATACTTACAGATTTTGTAAGACTTGTGTCTGAACTTCCTGCTCTGGCCTGAATAGATAGTCTTTCCCGGAAGAGTGAATTCAAAGTGTTAAAGAAGCTTGATTTTCCAGCCCCTACTGGACCAAGTAACAGTATATTGATATATGGAATGACATCTTCAGAAACGCCCATCTCCTTAAGTGGCCAGTATTCTTCTATATCTTTTTTCAATAAATTTAGCAACTGTAAAACACGAAATGTGAATTTTATCGAATGAAAAATACTATTACACTTATCAGTTGTTGTTAATTTCGGTGTCATTTAGGTCTCATTGGCAATCATATCACATCTTCTCTTTTTTTAATATTTTTCGAATTGTTTCTCATTTTTGTGTCGGTTCCTTTCGTAGCCGACTATACGGTATGTGCTTTTTCTAATTGTTCAAGGCTATAGGACTGTCTTTTATTGGTTCCATACGCTTCATTTCAACTTTGGTAGATAGTTTTCTCACTGGCATACATACCCCATCTCCTTTTTATGTAAATGTGTTTAGCTAAAATACTCTCTAAAATTTCTATGCAATGAAATAAGACCTATTTCATTTTCTACTATCGAACTTCTTTTTCAATGATTTATTCAATGAGTGAGCTTCTAAACCAAACACTTACATCTGAATTCCAAGAAGGCAAGTCCATTTCTCTCCATGGAGTTGGTAAATATGTTTTCTTGTGCAACATCTATTAAATGAATAAAAAGATATGATGAGTTTTCATTACTAAAACCCCGTTTCAACTATTAAAAAAAAACAAGAAGACGTCACAAATTAGAACCTATAACCGATCTTATGTTTGTCGTTTTCAAACCGACAAAAAACATAGAGGAAGACATATTGAGTGTGGACTCTTTCCTAACTAACAAGGCCGTCTGGTATCATAAAATGGGAATATCCAAGATACAATGATTAGCAGACACAACTATTAAAAAAAAACGAAAATCGACGAAATGAAAACCACAGTGTTCTATTAGATCTAGTAAGACATTACTGTAACAAAGGAAACTATCTCAGAGCGAGCAACACGAAACCTCCATAAAAACTTAATTTGACAATGCTTACTTTTATGATTTAGGTTTCTGTTTAGAATAACTTTAAAATTTAATTCAAAGGTCAATTTTTAATTGGGAAATGTATGTGTGTGTCGGGTTGGGCGTCATGCCAAATATCACCAACATGAGACGAGACGATATTTTCAAAAACAGGATAGGTGTGTTATTCCTATACTCACCTTCAACAGCATACACAACTACATCTTCGGCATCAAATACTGCGCCCGTCATTTCTGTGACTGTTTCTGCACTGATTTGATACGTTCCAGGTGACATAACACTGTTTAGGGGAAGGAATTTGTCCCCTTTGTAACGGCGTCTTTAAATGTTAACAAATCTGGTCCTTTTCCAAATGTAGGTCCACAATCTTTATTCATTGTCAGAGCATATTCTGGTGCTTTTACCGTGAATTTATTCGGCTTTTGCCCAGCTTTCCCTTTCAAGAAAAACAAAAATGCGTCACCATCATACACGGGATCACCAGTTCCTGACATCCAACTGACTCGAGCATATCCTCCGTATACATTCCCGTTTACATTGTAGACGAGAGTGACCGTTGGTCCTTTGTTGTCACAGTTTGTGTGGAATGTTGTTGGATCACATCCATTATTTGCAGCAGAATACAAAATTGTATATCTCTTCTTTCCCACTCCTATCCATTTGTTAATTGTGTCTCTGTCTTGTTCATACAACTGCTTAATTGACGCCATCTGTAAATGGCGAAAACGATATTAAAAAAGCTAATAATGAGACAAATATATTTTCTTTTTCTTTTCTTGTTTCGTTTTGTTTTTATATAAGTAAAGGATGTGAGTCACTATCATTTTCCATAACTGATACTTGTGTAAAATATGATCTCAAATGGTTATCAAAATTGGTAAACAAAAGATGAAAGTATACCAAGTTATTGAATAAGTAAACGTATATATACTTGCACGTCCTTTGCCAGTCTTAATCTTTATAGTTATAAATGCCAGGTTTATATGATATACAACGACTTTATGGAAATTTGTATTCTACTTTCTTTTTCTATTTATAGATCTAGATTTTCCGAAAATTTACAGACATTAATATATGATCTTATATTGTGAACATATATAATCTATTTTTAGTTATGGGAATCCAGAATGAAGTTTTTAAAAAATGTAATTCAAATCGAAGTAAAGTTTTGAAATCGATTGACGAATGTCGTTTTTTCGTCGCTCCTCTAGGACCATGGGACAGTCTAACAACAAAATGGTGGCCACTACAGAAGCTCGTTTTGACACGGCGGTGAACAGCCTTGATGCAAGTATTAAAATATATTTCATCCTTCATTGTGTTATTGTACTATCATGACTATGGTAAATTTGTATATTCTTGTGCTTGGTCTATCTGCCATTTTGTACCTTTTTGTTGCATATTTGTATGTTGGTTTTTTTTAGTGATTAAGATTAAAACACAATGTTGACTGCCGTATTTTTTACATTTTTTTCCTATAATATCTGTTTGTTTTGTTCACGCATCGTTGTCAATATAATGGAATTTGTTGCGACTGTCATACAAGTGAGAGGTTTAGCTAGCTATAAAACCAGGTTAAATCCACCATTTTCTACATAAAAAAATGTGTGTACCAAGTCAGGAATATGACAGTTGTAATTCATTCGTTTGATGTGTTTGAGCTTTTGACTTTGTAATTTGATTAGGGACTTTCCGTTTTAAATGTTCAGTATTTTGGTGATTTTTTTTTTCGATAAATGGTGATGGGTGCAGTCTTTTGATCAGGTTTTTTTTTCGATAAATGGTGATGGGTGCAGTCTTTTGATCAGGTTTTTTTTTCGATAAATCAACAGCTTTATTATTTGTTCACTTCATTCAAACTGTTTAACTCAAACACACAAATCCACTGGACGTTAAGCAACCAACAATCAATCAATCAAACACACAAATCATTAGTCCGTTGATAATGAAGTATAATTTGTTACATAAAATCATTCAAATTCTCGTTTAAAAGTTATTAAAAAATTCGAACATGATGGTCGTTACTTGAAAAACAAAACTGTTTAAGATGGGCGTAACGCAAATGTGTGATGGTCGTAACTCTGTATTAGATAGGTCAGAATCAGGTAAGAACAGAGTTTTTAACAGGTCTTTTTTAAATATACTATCTGTTATTTTTGTGCATTTTATTACATACGACGGGAAACAATACTATTTCGTTTATGGGACAGGAAGTAGCATTGAATGACGGCATAAAACGTTTAATAACAATGACAAGGAATTAATGAGACTTGTGAAGAAGAAAAAGTTGTCACTTTGCCATCAATAACACATTAATGTTTATCAGATATATACGATAAAGGGGAAGCTTGTTAAATGTTAAAATGCTCCTATGCGTTGATTTGTTTGGTATATATTATAGATGTAGTTATAATGTACAAACATACGGAATAGCACAACTTAATTTTGACAGATATGTTTACCAATCTTTACCAGTCATATTGCAACTGAACAATATTGCTGCTTACAATTATCTCTATCTATAATAAAATTGGCCCAGAAGTGACAGTGGAAAATATTTTCTAAAAAATTACAAAAATTTACAAAATTTATGAAAATTGTTAATAATTGACTATAAAGGACTACAACTCTTTAAGGGGTCAATTGACCACTTTGGTCAAGTTGACCTATCTGTAGCTCTTACTTTGCTGCACATTATTGCTATTTACAGTTTAACTCTATCTATACTTATATTCAAGATAATAACCGAACGCTGCAAAATTTTCTTAAAATACCAATTCAGGGGCAGTAGCCAAACAACAAGTTACCCGATTGGTCTGAAAATTTCAGGGCAGATAGATCTTGATCTGTCCACAGCAGATTTCCTCTAAATGCTTTGGTTTCAGAGATATCAGCCATAAACTGCTTTTTACCCTATGTACTATTTTTAGCCATGTCGGCCATCTTGGTTCACCGGCGGGGTCATCTGACACATTTTTAAACTAGATACCCTAATGATAATTGTAGACAAATTTTGTTAAATTTGTTAAATTTGTCTTAGTAGCTTCAGAGCAGAAGATTTTTGTAAAAGATTACAAAAATTTACAAAAAAATGTTAAAAATTTACTATAAAGGGCAGTTACTCCATAAGGGGTCTACTGACCATTTTAGTCATGCAGACTTATTTGTAGATCTTACTCTACTGAACATTATTGCTGTTTACAGTTTATCTGTATCTATAATTATATTTAAGATAATAAACAATAAACAGCTGCGCCATGAGCGCATGATACGCCCGACGTCTTGTGTGGAAGTTTTATGCAATAATCATAAATAGTTTCTGAGAAAGTTTTAAGCAATAATCATATATTGTTTTTGAGACACGGCGGGACATGTGAAACCCCCAACCCTTTTTTTTTTTACAAAAAACTAAATATCACTAAAATAAAATTTTGAATCAAAACCAAAAAGTATGCAGATCTTTAGATTAATATAACAAAGAAGTGTGTAAAGTATTAAGCAATAATCATAAATTATTTCTGAGATACGGCGCGACATGTAAAAAAAAACTCCCTGTTTAACAAAGTACTCAATAACTCCAAAATAAAATTTTGAATCAAAACCAAAAAGTATGCAGATCTTTAGATTAATATAACAAAGAAGTGTGTAAAGTTTTAAGCAATAATCATAAATTATTTCTGAGATACGGCGCGACATGTAAAAAAAAACTCCCCTGTTTAACAAAGTACTCAATAACTCCAAAATAAAGTTTTGAATCATCACCAAAAAGTATACAGATCTTTAGATTAATATAACAAAGAAGTGTGTAAAGTTTAAAGCAATAATCATAAATTGTTTTTGAGATACGGCACAACATGTAAAAAAACCCTCCCCCTTTTTTACAAAATACTCAATAACTCAAAAATGAAATTTTGAATCATCACCAAAAAGTATACAGATCTTCAGATTAATATACCAAAGACATGTGTAAAGTTTTAAGCAATAATCACAAATTGTTTTTGAGATATGGTGCGACATGTAAAAAAACCCTCCCCCTTTTTTACAAAATACTTAATAACTCAAAAATAAAATTTTGAATCATCACCAAAAAGTATACAGATATTAAGATTAATATAACTAAGAAGTGTTTAAAGTTTTAAGCCATAATCAAGAATCGTTTTTGAGATACGGTGCGACATGTGAAAAAAAACACACCCCTGTTTTAGTTACAAAGTGCCGTAAATCAAAAAGTTTTAATCTTATTTTCACCAAAAAGTATACAGATCATTTGACCATCATAAGAAACAACTATGTAAAGTTTCATGAAATTTGGATAAGTCGTTCTCAAGTTACGGTGCGACATGTTTACGCCGGACAGACAGACAGACGGACGGACGGACGGACACCGGACATTTGTATACCATTATACGTCCCGTCAAAATTTTGACGGGCGTATAAAAACGGCAAAATTTCCTTAAAATTACCAATTTAGGGGCAGCAACCCAACAACAGATTCTCCGATTCATCTGAAAATTTCAGGTCAGATAGATCTTGCCCTTATAAACAATTAAATGTCTGTCAGATTTGCTCTAAATGCTTTGGTTTCAGAGATATAAGCCAAAATCTACATTTTACCCCTATGTTCTATTTTTAGCCATGGCATCCAACTTGGTTGGCCGGGTCACTGGACACATTTTTTAAACTAGATACCCCAATGATGATTGTGGCCAAGTTTGGGTTAATTTGGCCCAGCAGTTTCAGAGGAGAAGATTTTTGTAAAAGTTAACGGACGATGGCGACGACGTGCGCAAAGTGATGAGAAAAGCTCATCTGGCCCGAAGCCAGGTGGGCTAAAAATGGCATTTTTGCACCAAAGAGAGATAATTTGGAGTTTTTTCATTAAGATAAGAGAAAACATATCGATTTTGGGGTTGATTTTTGTACTATATCATAAAGTTACAACTAATAGTGTAATAAAAAATTTGTAATGAAAAGAAATGTTTAAAATTTTGCTAATTTTTGTTCCCTCGAGCCTCATTAGAATTAGATTAAAGTAGACCCGAGTTTTTAATTGTATGCAAAATTTGATTTTATATTGATATTTTTAGCTGTTAAACAAGTCTGGAAAACAGGCGGTTAATGGCATGATGGATATTTTTCGCCATATGGACAATCATATTAATATTTTAAAGAGTGAAAAAGAATTTCTTGCCAAACAGCTTCAAAGAATAGAAACAAAGACTTACAGTCATCAAGGTTCGAAAGATAGGGTCGTTGCATTTGAAGCAGATACGCAAACTGAAACAGACGAAGATCTATCGTTATCAATTTTAAATGAATCACTGAGTAGCAGAAATAAAGAGCTGGAGGAAGAAATTACAAACTTGAAAGAGCGAATAAAGCAAGAAGCAACCCAGACTGGAGGCAACATACTTACAAATGTTGCCTGTAAAGTACTGCTTCAACAGACAAAACGCGACAAGTATATTCCATCCGGTACAGAAGAACAAAATAGTAAAGATTTGCAATCCGAGTATGAACAGCTTCTCAGTGAAAATGATATCTGCACTGAGGAAATTAGAAAATTAGGCAATAAGCTGAATCTAGAGAAACAGGAACATGTCCTAACCAAAGAACATACGAAAAATAGAATCGAAGACTTGGAGAATCAAATAAAAACCTTGCAGGGTCAATTGAGAAAGTCTGAGACGGATTCAAATAAAATGGCAATTGATATTGAAGGATTTCATGAAAAGTCTAAAAAAGACGAGGAAACGATCAAGATGTTTAAAATTGAAATGAGTGAGAAAATCAATAAGATACAAGAACAAGAAACTCGAATACAAGAACAAGAAACGCAAATCCAAGAACTCGGTAACGAAATAGAACAGAACAAAAAACTCATCAACGATATAATTACTGAGACTTCATCCAAAGATCAAAAGACAGAAGAATCAAATCTAATTATTGTTCAGTTGAAAGGAAAGCTTGATACTATTGAAAATAAATTACAAGAAATGCAACAAGCAAACACGAAACTTGAAGATTGCAACAAAGAAATCCGTAATAAAAATAGCAGTGCAGAAAAGGCTATATTAGATCTTGAAAAACGCGTTACAGACAGAGACGCAATGGTGACAGATTTGAAGAAGAAATTGTCCCAGTTAGACGAACAGTATACAATAAGGGGTCAAGCAATAGAAGAAAAGAAAGGATATTTAGAAGAACTAAAAAAACAAATACAAAACAAGGAGTCAGAACTATCCACATTTAAACAAAATATGGAGAAAGATGTCATAAAGTTAAAAGATGAACTTTCATTGGAGGTAGTAAATTTTCAAAATGAAAAAATAAAAACTAAAGATTTGGAGAACAAGGTTGTACAACTTAATGAGCGAATATCAGATCTGACTCTCACAAATAATAAATTAGAAACTGATTTAGAAATCAAAGAGAGCACTACAACACAAGAAAAGGTCAAATTACAAGAAACAGTAACAGAGCTGTCAAATAATTATGGTAAGGTCAATGTCTTAGCATGAGATTTAAAATGGATATATGTAAGTATAAATTCTAGATAGCTTCGGTTTAAAACAAAATTCATGTTTATCAATAACATTAACGGTAACGTTTTTTATGCACCAGATGCACATTTCGACTATACATGTCTCTAATGATGATCGCGAGGTGAAAATATTTGAAAAAAAAAAAAATAGAAGCTTATAAACCATCAAAATGGACAAAAGCATAACTAAAGCCATGCAAGGAAGCAATCAAAAACTACATGTCGAATAGAGACAGAGAACACCTTGATCAAAAGAAACAAATGAAAAGATATCGGTCTACAACTTATTATACAGAAAACTGATCACATTCACAAAATAACTGGGTCGTGATGACTCAGATACTCCAGAAGGGTTGGTGTTTCCTGAACTACATGTAGAGGTGACATCCGTAGTGTAATTAATGGAAAGCAAAAATTTCTTTCATTATAATTACACTCTGTTATTATATATACAAGGGAAAGAGGACAAAACTTCTTGTATCATCAAAGTGAACTTATGCGTGGTCATATGCGATACAAAAATTCCATAACGGTTCAGATCATGACGTCCGTAAAACTTTTGAGATGGATTATATTGTCGATTTCATGATATGCATTTTGTCACTATTGAATTGAAAAATGAAGCGTTTATTATATCTATTGTAGTTTATTAAAGAAATATTTGTTTTGCATATTTGAGCAATTAGTCTAATTTTTCAGATTGTTGATATATTTTAAATGCCATTAATCATATTATATTCAAACACTGTGTTTATTTTTGTCGTCTGACCATTTGAATTTTCTTATTACAATTCCAGGTTCGTTGTTGGAAAAGTATGAATGTTTGAAAAAAGAAAAGGAAACACTTACCCAGAAAACAAAAATGAAAAAACGTAAGCTCGTATGATCAATGCATGGTTCTTCTGATACCTTGCAAAAGTTTTCAGTCTTTGAATTTTTTTTTTATCAAAAACCAGTTGATAAAACAGGAACGTATCCAAAATGAAGGTAGTTTGATTCAAATATGCACTGGTAAATCATCTTACTGTCCTTGTCAAATTAGCAAGTGGGTCAAAAAACACTGTTAAGTGTTCTAAACTAAATAATTTTAAAGAAAATTCAATCAATTAGAAAGATTAGAAAAGATCACCAGAAAAAGAAAAAAAAGTCTATAGATATATACGTGGAATGTGTGTTTTGATCATGATCAATAAACTCATCATAGATACCAGGACTAAATTTTGTATATACACCAGACGCGCGTTTCGTCTACAAAAGACTCATCAGTGACGCTCGAATCCAAAAAAGTTAAAAAGGCCAAATAAAGTACAAAGTTGAAGAGCATTGAGGACCAAAATTCCTAAAAGTTTTGCCAAATACAGCTAAGGTAATCTATTCCTGAGGTAAAAAAACCTTAGTATTTCAAAAATTAAAAATTTTGTAAACAGGCAATTTATAAATATAACCATATCAATGATAATTCATGATATGGTTATATTTATCATGATTCAACACCAAGTTGCATATCAGTGATACACTAGTTATACGCTGATTTGTCAAATGTTTACCAAAGCAACATCATCGCTGTTCCGGAGTTTTCTTTGACACTAGCTGATTTACAATGGCTTCATTCAAATTACAGTTGAAATTCTACAAAATCAAGTTTCAACAATATTCTATTTGAATTAATATCTTAGTCATTGACTAGCCAGTATAACAACCCTAATCGAAATATCTTGAAATCGCATAAGTGAGATATAATCACTCTGACATCACGATCTGTTACAATAAAGAAGTACCTTTGTCTTTTATCAGAGCTAAGCTTCCATAGTGTTTTAAAGCAACCACAATCAGATCAAGCTGTCGGTGGTATCGTGTCACTTCTTCAAACTGAATCCAGTGACCTTGAACTAGAAATCATACAGGAATCTAAGAGAAGCAAGAATGTTCCTTTATTAGTTGTATTATATAACTTATCTAGACTGACTGATGATGCAAATGGAGCTTTGAATGGAGTTGAAGGTTTGAAAAGATAGATTCAAGATTTTTTTCTAAAATTTATGTTAATATTTAACAAAACACTTTTGTATTACTAAAAATTGACCGAATATGAGAAACATGAAATAGACGAACAAGATTTTAATTCAACGAAAAAGGTGAATGTTTGTCGACATCCAGTATAGCAGTGACAACTACTACATGAATATTCAGGACAAATACAAAACATAGAAACAACCTCGTACATAACAAAATTACATTATTTTGTCTCTGAATCATTTTAAAATTGTAAAAAAGTAATAATAGTTCTCTGTCACCCGTAAGCCATGTTGCTATGGTTGGGTTGTTGTCTCTTTGGCACATTCCCCATTTCCATTCTCAATTTTATGGTTCATTTACTGAGAATAAACAAGAAAAGATGTCCCAGATCCGAATTGAACAAAACATAAACGATAAAGAAAAAGTTGAAAGTATGTTTATCATCCAGTGGCAAATATTACATAAATATTCAGAACAAGTACAAAATAAAGAAACAGCTACATACAATAATAGCATTCTTTTCTGAACCATTTTAAAATCATAAGATATTCAATTAATAGTAAGAAGTATTCCCTCTTTTCGTAAGGCATTTTGGTTCATTTAATTTATATCATGGATGAAATATTTCTAATTATACAATATCAAAATATGCATTTTATCGATTTATTTTTCCTTTTCAAATTTATATCAATCACTTTCATGTTAATATAGAACGATTTGATTCAGTAATCACTTAATATAAAAAAAGAAGATGTGGTTTGACTGCCAATGAGACAACTATCCACAAAAGACCAAAATGACACAGACATTAACAACTATAGGTCACCGTTCGGCCTTCAACAATGAGCAAAGCCCATACCGCATAGTCAGCTATAAAAGGCCCCGATAAGATAATGTAAAACAATTCAAACGAGAATACTAACGGCCTTATTTATGTAAAAAGAAATGAATGAAAAACAAATATGTAACACATAAACAAACGACAACCACTGAATTACAGGCTCCTGACTTGGGACAGGCACATATATAAGTATATATATTTTATTGAACTGTTTTGAATATTTTTAGCTTACAAAATGTCTACCATTTTTTACAGCTGCATCTGATGTTGCTTTGGTGGTTCTTCATTCTAAAGAAATCAAGAAACCAAGCGAAAAGATTCTGACGGAACCAGACTTTAAAAAGTTGGGCATTATAGTAGACATTAGTTTTTTGTCAGCTAAAGGAATAATTTCTAACGATACAACTGATAATGCTATCAAACAACTTTCTACATTTATCAACAAATTTTAACCGGACTCAAAATTCAAACATAAATATTAAGGATTTTTTTAAATGACTGGTTATGCAGAGGCGGATCCAAGGACGCAGTATGGTCGGATTCCGCTTATAGACGAAATTTTTAGAACATTTTCTTTTCTTTAACTGTTTTTTAAGCAAATGGGGTTATTTAGTCCCTTTTTCCCTTCCACTGTCGAGATCTGCGCATAACATATCCCTGGAACTTCTGTTTTAAAATCTTTTATGCTGGGTGGCTGCTTTGTTACTTTAGATTTATGTATATTAACCTGTATTTAGGTGCAATATTATAATTATAGATGTATAATTTCATATTTTAATGAAAACATATTATTAAATATGACCGAAAAGTATTTCTAATATTTTATATATTAACCTGATAGCCGTAAATATGAATAAATGGAAATATGTGGTAAATATTAATGGCACAAGCAAACCAAGAAAACAATGTTAACGAAGTATAAACCAGATGAGGTTCTTGTTAAGAAGACAGTGTTTTACTGAAAAATAGATCAGAAAACTACAAGGAATAACTAGACAAACGAAGATCAGAATAAACTAAAATCAATCAACTTTAAAGAGAAATGAATCGCACATACAAATAAGGAATCACACAAAACTAGAATACATACAGTAGCTCATGTACGTTCATCCACACAAACGGATGGTGTCTGGAGCCGCAGTGAACTCTATGTACAAGAGGAAGCAATTGGAAAGTATTGGCTCGTGAAACAGCTAGACATCGTAAAGCCGGAAGGTAATTGCATTTGATGTATATGCGATTTAGACACTTTACAGTTGTAATTTAATTTTTTGGGGGATATAATCTAACCATGTAGTTGCTTTTATTTTTACATTCGGTCAACATGAATCGCGTTTTACCATGAAAAGGTTTCAAGTATTTCAAATATCCTTGCTTACACAGGCAAAATTTGCTCACATGAATTTCACATGAATCTCACGTGAAATTCACATGAAAAATTTCACGTAAGATTCACCTCAAACGAGCTTATACATGAAACTCACATGAAAATTTTCATGTGATTTTCATGTGAATTGAGATTCACCCGCATCTGGTGTGATGAATTTCACGTGAAATTTACAAAAAAAAAATTGATATGTTACATGATTTTAATTCAATTTGAAAATTTAGATGTTATTTGAAATTCTCTATTTTAAAAATCATGTGAATTTCACATGAAATTTTTTTACGTGATTTTCATGTGAAATTCACATGAGATTCAAGTGAAACTCACAAAAACTGATTTCACGTGAGTTTCACGTATAAGCTCGTTTGAGGTGAAATTGATGTGAATTGAGATTCACATGAATTTAAATTCACGTGAAATTGATGTGCGTGAAATTTGCCTGTGTACAACATCACGTATATACAAATGTATATAAGGCTGATATAAAGAAACTCTAAAGTTGACAGTTAACACAAAAAGCAGATAACACTTATAATGCAAAAGAGACTACCGTGGAAGTAATTTCATTATGTACAGTGACGGATACAGGTGTATGGAAGAAAAGAGCTGCGAAAGATATAAGAGGGACAGTCAAACTCATATATCGAAAAAAAACTGACGGCGCCATGGCTAAAATTGAAAAAGACAAAAATAGAATTGAAAGTACGGTACACAAGACACAACATTAAAAACTAAAGACTAAACAACACACACCACACTAAAAACTGGGGTTGATCTCAGGTGATCCAGAAGGGTTTGTTATTCAATATTCAATATCAATGCGACCGCTAGTAGTATATTCGATATTCAAATTTTCTAAGTTGAAAATAATAAAAATATGATAGTTATAAGTTAAAAGTAGTAAAAATTAGCAGATATATAGGAAATCTTTTTTGTGACCAATTTAAATTATCGCAAATTCACCCCTTATGTAAATTGAATATTACTCATTATAACCTACAGATTTCTATCATTAGAATACAATATCAACGATTTACATTTAAAAGATGATATTTCAAGAAACAAAGTTACTATACTGTTCGGCTGGTACTATTACACTTGGTATAATAGTCCCAGTGTTCAGTCAAGAATCATGACATGGATGAGAGGTGCTCTAAATAAAATTCATACACGAGTGGCAGAAAGTTATTTAAACATAACCCTTAATTTATCATTTGGCGCTTGCATGACATTTTGTTTCCAAATAGCAGTAATAATTGATCAAATTACATGTCATCTTTTCACCTTTGTTTTATAAAAAAAAATATTCAAAAATAAATAATCAATCCAAAAGAGTAACTGATAAATAAAAAGAATTAAACTTTAAAATCCTTTTTATCTTACTTAGTGGAATAAAGGGCGACCACAATGGCTTTCAATTTTTTCCTGTCCTTGACTAGTTTCTTTGCTTCTCTCCGTGTTTTTCCAATTTTCTATAGATCAGATATCGATGTTAGATATCTGTGCCAGGTGGTTTTTGGTCGCCCTTTTTTACGATGGCACTGCGGAGTCCAATCCAAAGCCTGTCTAGTTACATTTGTGTTGTTTTTACATAACGTGTGTGTCCAATCCACTTCCATCTACGTATTGTAATAGTTCGTTCTATTGGTTCTTGTGTTGTCCTTTTCCATAATTCTTTGTTGCTAACGGTTATTGGCCACTTTTAAATACCAATAATGTTTCTTGGACACCTGTTCATGAAAACTTGTAATGGTTTGGTAGATGCAGCTGTTAGTATCTTAGTTTCAGACCCATAGAGAGGTATAGATTTTACATTTGAGTTGAAGATCTAGATTTTGGTTGTTTGTTCTGAGAGCTTTGCTCCTCCAGACTGGTTTAAGGATAGCAAAGGCTTGTTGTGCTTTTCTTTTTATATATTGTATGTCTATATCTGTCCCTCCTGATGTACTGATGACACTTCCAAGATATGTAAATTCTCGGACATGTTCAATTTCAGCATCTCTCACTTTGGTTTACACTCATAGATTTTGTCTTTTTTTTTTTTTTTTTTGCATTTACATAGAGTCCTAATTGTTTTGCAGTTGTTTCAACTTTTGTTGTTTGGTTTTGTGAGTCTTCATGGCGATGGGAAAACTGACAGATTTTTATCTAAAATGGTGGAATTATATATTTTTTAATTTGGTCTGTTATAATAAAATTTGTCAATTCTTGATTTTACAATAACATCTGCTTTATTTAAAAAAGAAGTGTGCTCTGATGTTGTTCAACTTCTTGTGAGATATGATTAAATTTATGAGGGGAAAATGAAATAATGCTATGAAAATATCAACAACGACAGTAAGATATTAAACTTTATAGAATCAATTTTATATCATAATTTTTCCTAGTATATAGTGTAATGTCCTATGTTTTCCGTTAATATTTGTGCATATAACTCTTGTTGTATGCTTGTTTAAGTGTTAATTGTCGGGCTAGCTTCATGCTTATTTCTTCGATCCTGTCTGTGTTTTTTCTTAATCCATCACTCATTATAACCATCCTTCATTATATCGGCTAGATATAGAGTTTTATGATAAGCATTGTTTGTCAGACAGTTTGTTCGTTTCTTTCTCGTCTGTCCAGTGTTTTTTCCCCGTATAACTACACCACCGACTGGATTTCTTGTATCTCCGGGATATAATGACACAGGGTACCTCAATCCCGTTTTATCTTTTTACTTGGTTGATTTAGAATTTGTCATATTCCAATGGACCGCCATTGTAAACCTATATCATTTATTTTTTTGTCCCTCGCATTAATCTTATCTCTAACTTTAAAAGTGATATAGGCGTTTATTCATCCGTTACCACTACCAGAGTATATCTCTGCCAATATCAACCCGATGGCTGGATTTTCGAAAACGACCTATGAGGCTTTGAATTTGTCAGTGAAGTTCTAATACACTTTTTCTAGGTTTTGTCAGTGAAGTTCTAATACATTTTTTCTTGGTATTTATCTATATTACTTCTATTTTTCGTAAAATTTGGGTGACTCCTCATGCTGTTTAAAACACTGTCAATAATAAGATGCCTAAGTATTATAATTAATTATCATATAGATTTACCGACCAGTACCATTACGTGCAAATCGAGTGTTTTCGGAAAATTAGGGATACATGCAACAAGACGTTTTTAATGGATGTGAATAGTGCTTTTTTTCCGAAACATGTTTGTCCTTTTTTACTCAGGTGTATTTTTTATTTATCATTTGGTTTGACCAAGGATCATGATCGACCCTAAAATAAAACTTCCAAAACCCAATTGAAATTCGCAAGTAGCTATTTTTCTAACTTACTTTTTTATTGAGGCATATCATATGCCCATTACAAAGAATGAAATACAAAGAACACAAAATCAAAACAATAGCATGTGGTATAAACATAACTTTAATATATATGTTCCTGGGCAAATATATAATTAAATGTGGTGCTTGTTAATTAAGCCATTTAAGAAATGGTTTAGAAAGCACATCCACTGATTGTTTTAACTTGTTTATTGATCATTGTATTCAATTTAAAGATGCAAAGTGCATCCAATGTTTCCCGTAAATTAATGAATAATCAACGTATACAGAAAATCAATTAAGAA